>KK351177.1:251983-288508 GCA_000671755.1 Glossina brevipalpis | reverse complement strand
GTAAGTAAGTAAAAAACCGAGTTTGTTTTGTTTTCTTAAGAGTAAAGGCCTGCCCAGTTTACAGTACATTGTGGGTGTGCTCTTTAACCAATATGGCCTATTTTCAATACCAACCTGCGTGCGAGAACTTCTAATCTTTCTTCCAAAGAAGAATGTTTACCAAGGACGGACAGACGGGTAAAAGGACAGATGAACGAGCCGACAGACAGACGAACGGACTGACAGATAGAAGCACGGGCAAACGGACGGACGTACTTAAATCGATTCTAAATTTGTTGTTATAGGGTCTCTAAAGCTTCCTTCTAGGTGCTGCAAACAAAATGACAAAATGAATGTACCTGCATCCTTCGGTAATTTTTAGCAATATTTTGATCTGACCATAAAGTAAAATGTTTAACAAGACTTTTGCATATATATAGTGGATGTGTGATGCACCTTTAAGTAAAAATTAGTCGCAACAACAAAAAATGTTAGACTAAAATTCGAGATTATTTCAAATGAATACAATTTTTAACACCAATTTCTTGTGCCAATTCATAGGTATAAGGATAATAAGTAGTCTAGATCTTAAAAAACGCAACTTTGAGGTTCCAGGTTTCTTTGAACGGCAGTACAGATCGTAAGAAATAACAAATTTATATATTGTCGCTGAGCTCAGCTAATAAAGCATTCGTATACTTGAACGCTATACGAAGAAATTGATAAAAATGAACGACGTGTACTATTGATCGTTTTTTTTTTTTTGTCAGAATCTGCAATTTAAGTGAAATATTTGAAATCAACAACGCGCGAGGAGTATCCTTTTATGTAGTTTTAGAGATGCATAACATCTCTGGCGAGGGGCTTATTAAGATCCACATGACGACGTATAAATAGCCATTTAAAAAGAAATAAACCCTTTATACCAAAAGAAAAAGAAAAATCTAAATATTCATTAAGGCAATGTGTGGCTGGGTTTTCTCTCAGTAGTTTGTTTTTATAAAGCATCGAATTTTGGCTGAACTGATCTGAGCCTCCTAGGTTCACCTACAGATGAACATAAATTTTTTATTACTTTTATTTTAATTTTTATATTATATTATAATTTTTTTATCTCACTCTCTCTCTCTCTCTCTCTCGCTCTCTCTCTCTCTCTCTTTCTTTCTTTCTTTCTATGCTATAGGTTTTAGTGTGCGCTCATCGTTATATAACCAAAGTGCGTGAAAATCGTTATGGCCAAGGTCTGTGCTATGTTCTAACCAACGAATTAGGTCTTGAAGAAGTTTATGAACCCTGCAAAGGTCGCACAGTTCAAAGGTATTTTTTTAATAATTATTTTATTTATATATATATATATGTTTATACTTCTTATTGCGGAATAATTAGAAAATTCAAAAAAATAATGTAACGAGAGTACAATGAGTTTGTCCTTATTCTTTTGAAAGGATTTATCTGATTGTACTTAAGTAAAACTTAAATCGAATATAAAAGTGTTTTAATTTTTCCTTTTTTTTTTTTTTGCTTCACCCTAAAATATTTTCCTGATAAAATGATTTCAACATCTAATCTCAACTTAGTTATGTTGCTTTAATTATAAAGAAATTAAATTTAATATTTTAGATATTTTTTTTTTGTTTTTTTTTCCAGAAACTTTATAATTGATGAATATCAATACAATAATAACAATAAATAAATAGTTCATATAGAATTTCGATCATGATTCCCACAAAGCTCTTTGTTTTCTATTCTAAATATTATGTGAAATAACTGATGTCCCAAAATTTATGCCAGATTTGAATTAAATAGAAAATTGAGTTTCTTTTTTTAAATTATAATTATTTTTGTTGAATAATAATGTGCATGGGATAGGGTTATCAATGGAATAACACATCGGCTTTCACGGTTTTACTAGAGCATCGAAATCTTTCATAACAACTTTGCATAAATTTAACTGTATTTCTTTGGTGCAATGTTAGATTTTTTCCTTCAATGCACTGATTGTCGTGGGCTTGTCGACATAGACTTTTGACTTCAGACATGATCTAGGAAGTCAATTCTGATCACCGAAACGAGAGAGTACACAACCAGGGAATGTCTCATGCAGTAATTGAATTGTTTCAGTGGATATATGGCAAGCGAAACTGCATTTTGGAGATCGTATGTCCTTCACATCAATGTCATACAATTTAGACAGAAAATAACTGGGTTATCATAGAGCGATATCAAACACAAACAATAGTCATTACATAAGCAACCTCATTTTCAATCCAGTATACTTCCATTATACTTCCAGTCCTAAATCCCTAAATCCAAATAGTCACACATTTTGGATGCATTTGCTTTTCAACAATCATATGGATGGGTTCTCTGAAATCCAAATGCGACAATTTTGACGATTCACAGTTTAAAAAAATAAATCAATATTCCGATCATAATTTCTACAAAATTTCCATTATTTATGAAATATTGTTCAACATTACAAACGCTTTACTCTGTTGTCTAACGCTTCATTTTCAATAAACCTATACTATCAGTTGTCAAGCCCTTTTTTTGGTTACCAACGCTTTACCGCACAAGTAATGATAAATTCAAGTCTTGCGTAAATTTTGGGACACCTATGAGTTCTGAAAAAACAGCCAGAGAAAAGACAGCTTATTTTATTTATTATATATTTCTATATGTAGGCGTGATATGTGATCGGGTTGGCCCATTTTCAATACATACCTGCGTGCAAGACTTTCCAACGATTTTGCCTAATTTGAAGCCTATATCTTCATTGTTATGGCCACGAGAATATTTACCACAGACATTACGCAGATGGACGGATGGACAAACAGACAGAAGGACAGGCGGACGGAAGGATCGACGGACGGAAGGACCGACGGACGGTAGGACAGATGGACGGAAGGGCAGACGGACGGAAGGACAGACGGACGGAAGGACAGACGGATGAAAGGACAGAAGGACAGACGGACGGAAGGACAGACGGATGGAAGGACAGACGGACGGAAGGACAGGCGGACGGAAGGACAGGCGGACGGAAGGACAAACGGGCGGAAGGACAGACGGGCGAAAACACAGAGGTACGGAAGGATAGACAGAAGAAAGGATAGACGGATAAAAGGACAGACAGACAGAAGGACAGCCGGGTAGAAGGACAGACGGACTGTCGGACAAACGGACCGTCGGACAGACGAATTGTCGGACTGTCGGACAAACGTATTGTCGGACAGACGGGATGTCGGACAGACGGGATGTCGGACAGACGGGATGTCGGATATACTTAAATAGATTCTAAATTTGACGCTTATCGAAGATATATTTATATTTTGTGGGATCTCTGAAGTTTCTTTCTGGGCATTACAAATCTCCTAAGTGATGGGTATAAAAACAAAACGTAATGATTTCCACTTCTAACTGTTGCCAATAAACCATATTTACATAAATTAATTGAGGCATTGAGTCATCATTTTCAAGCTCTTGAATATATAATTCGTTTTTTTTTTCTTTTTTGCTGTCCTCTCTGTTAACTTTTTTCCACATATTTTTTATAAATATTAATAAACATCAGCTCGTACTTTCCAAGTCTTCTGGACAATTCTAAATTGTCTTCCATCCTGCCACCTATATAGTAACAACTGTAGCACATGTTCGAAGAAAAAGAAAATAACTTTAATTTTAAATTTTATTTTTTTTTGTTTAATATTTTTAAAAATTGTGTCAAGGATTTCGTTTAAGTAACTTCGCCGCAATAAAGGCGCGTTTGTCAGCAGGATCCATAACGAAAAAAAAAGCAAAATGAAAAATTTCCATTTATTAATTTTAGTCAAGAAAATATATTAAACATATCAACTCATTCGCAACCTTTGTTTGTAAAATTTATACTCAAAGTAAACTGGGAAATATTAGAAAATGTAAATTTCCCTGGGTTTAGCTGTCGGCCTCTTTGTCGAGTAAGCTTCATATTAAGAAATAGAAGAAGCATGAAAAAAGTGCTTGAAAATCTCAAAATTGAGAACACTTAACACACACACGTACTTAATATAAAAAAAGTTTAAATAATCTCCAGAAAGAGTCATCGAGTCATCTGACTCGATAGCAGTTATGGAGTCGTTTTTGACTTGAGAAACTTTCCGTTTTCATTTACTTTTTTTTTTCTTCTAAATATCTAAACGTTTCATCAGCAGAAATAGATTAATAAGATCAATCCAAGCTTTAGCTTTTCTTAAAGAAAAAAAGAGAAAACAAAAATACAAAATCGTTTGCAAATGAACTGAAAAGTCATGATAGTTAAGCATGCGAGCGCTATTACTTTTATTTCCGGTTCGATATGAGACTCATTTAAGCGAAGCTTACTTAACTCTAATTATTTAGGAATTTATTCTTTCAATATATAAAGAAGACCCATGAAAATTCGAACAGAACTTTAGATAATTTCTTCCGCCTCACCTTGAAACTTGAAGTGATAACGACTGTAGTTAACAAAAAAAAAAAAAAATAAATCCCGTGAGAATATAAAAACAAATGCGTGACAAACTTTAATTTATCCAGCATGTGCAAGAAAAAAAAACAAACAAAAAAAAAAGCAGGAAATTATCTAAATTACTGTGTTTGTATATACGTATGTAAAGCAAAGATAAACATTTATCTAAATCAAATTAAGCAAAAATTAATTTAAAAAATTACGCATTCGTTTTATGTTAAATTGAACTACCGGGCAGGCTTTATCTTATTATTATTATTGTTATTATTATTATTATTACATCGTAAAATTTGAACAAAAACAAAAATTAAAAATTTCAAAATATTTATTTTCGAATTTAAATGAAACATAAAAAATAAATTTTTTTTTTTTTATAAAAATTTATATTTTTTTTTGTTATAACTTTTCAGAGCCCATGAAGATTATGGCTTTTGTCAAGTGGGTACTTCGGGTGCGTTATTGGATGATAATACTATGGTTTTAGGTACACCAGGGCCATTTACTTGGCGTGGTACCGTATTTGTTACCGAAATTGGTGGAGAATATTTAGAAAGAGACAAAAATATGTATTATGGAGATCATTCGGACAATACGTCACCTGTTGATAAGTACAGTTACTTGGGTATGGCAGTGACAGGAGGTCGTTATTTTAGTGATCGTATGTCTTATGCAGCAGGTGCACCCCGTTCGAATGGTCACGGTCAAGTCGTAATATTTAATAAGGCTAATACTAATCCGATACCCGTAGAAATGATAATAGAAGGTGAACAATTTGCTTCAAGTTTTGGTTATGAATTAACTACTGCCGATGTTAATGGTGATCAGAAACCTGATCTTATAGTAGCTGCTCCCTTTTATTTTATGAAAATGGAAGGCGGTGCTGTTTATATTTATCAAAATGCATATGATCAGTTGCCAGCTAAGCCAACATTAAAATTGACGGGAACTTTTGAAAGTCGTTTTGGTTCTGCTTTAGCGAACATCGGTGATATTAATAAAGACAACTGTGAAGATTTGGCAATTGGGGCACCTTACGAAGAAGATGGTGTAGTTTATATTTTCTTAGGTAGCAGTAATGGACTTTTAAGTAAACCAGCGCAAAGAATACAAGCAACCGATTTAGGTTTACTACCGAAAGCGATTAAAACATTTGGTAGCTCTATAGCTGGCGGTACCGATTTAGATGGCAATTCCTATCCCGATGTGGTGATAGGTGCCTATAATTCCTCAGCTGTAATAGCTTTATTGGCTCGTCCTATTATAAGCATACAAACGCGTTCACGTAGTAATGAACTTAAAAATATTGATCCAACTAAGCAAGGTTGTATAACCGATGCCTTTACGAATTTAACTTGTTTTACCTTTGAGGCGTGCTGCTCTATCGATCCATTGGAGCAGACATCGGCCAATAAAGATTTAAAATTAATGTATACCGTAGAGGCGGAAACATTTGCGGGTAATAAAAAATTCTCTCGAGTTTTTTTCGATCGCGACAATAAACGCAGTAATGTTATTAAACGTGAGGTGACCGTACTTACCAATGGTCGGTTATCTTGTCAGCGTGTAACCGCTTATATAAAAGAAAATACACGCGACATACAAAGTCCTTTAAGGTTTCGATTAAATTATACTTTGGTCGAAACGCGTTTACCCGATTCTGGTTTGAAATTTTTAAATCCGATACTCGACCAAACGCAAGCAAAAATCGAATTTGAGGGAACGTTCCAAAAAGATTGCGGCGAAGATGATATATGTGAAAGCAACTTACGATTGGAAGCAGAATTAGATCTGAATATGGAAAGTAAGCAAAGAAAATCAGAAACAAAATTTGAATAAAAATTAAAAAAAAAAAAAAAACATCTCTTTCAGATGAAAACTATGCTTTAATATTAGGTGAACAAGAAGAAATACGAGTAAATATCAATGTAAGCAATACGGCAGATTCCGCTTATGAAACTCAATTGTTTATCGTTCATCAAAAGAGTGTAGAATACATAGCAGCAATTAAAACGGTAAGTATTCCGGTTTCAAATTCAAAACAATTTTTCAATATTTAACGCGAGCATCTTGATTCTCTGAATTAATAGAATTCCGCTATTTGTAATCGTTTCAATGATACTGTGGTAGCCTGTAGTTTAGGGAATCCTATGCGTCGTGGCTCAGTGGCTCAACTAAGTGTACGTTTTGATCCTAGTGGCTTGGAATTGGATGAACGTCAACTTACATTTGATATCTTCGCTAATACCACCTCAAAGTTGGTGGGCATAAGAGAGCCACGGGCTAAACTTGATGTTCACGTTGTTAAGAGAGCTGAATTAAGTTTACAGGGTTGGGCTAGACCCGAGCAAAGTTTCTATAGCGGTGAAGTCCGCTTAGATAATGCTATGATGCAAATGGAAGATGTCGGTTCACAATTAATGCATACCTATCAAGTAAGTGATTATTAAAAGCACATAAAATTCATTTCGTTTCCTAAATTTATTTATTTTTTTTTCTTTCTGTCTTAGATCTATAATGAGGGACCCTGGAAAGCGCCTAAAGTCCAATTAACAATATATTGGCCACATCAGGTGTACAGTGAACAAGATAAACGTGAGAAGTGGTTGTTGTATCTGGAAGAAATACCCGTTATTGAGAATATCAAACAAGGGGAATGCTTTGTTGCAGCCGAATATGTTAATCCGTTAAAATTGATCAGTAAATACAAATCAAATTTTATGGGGAACGAACTAATGTTGGGTCCTGCCCCTTATATGATGCGACCCTTAACAAATAAAAGTCATTTTCCTCATCGAACTTTTTCTCATTATGAAAAAATGGCTTATACGAGCAGTAAACAACAACAATCACATCACAATCGTATGCCCGATGATTCGTCAACTTTGAATCGTTTACCGCGTGATACTTTAACGCGCATTATAAGGCCAGAACGTTTTATGGACTTTCGTGAGAATAAAAATAAAAAACGTGATATTGTCGAGTTAGATTGCAATAAAGCGACAGCAAACTGTATAAAAATATTATGTGAATTTTATAACATGCCCGCCAACACGGAGGCTTACGTACATGTTAAAGCGAGATTATGGAATTCAACGTTGGTTTCGGAACATCCCAGAGCTGATGCCGTGCGCATTATATCCACAGCAAAAGTCCAAATACCAATGGAATTTCGTGTTGAGCAGGCACATGCCACCGAACAATTATTGGTAAGTTGTATATAGAAATATACATACATGCATACATAAATACATACATACATACATACATACATACATACATACATACATACATTCATTAATACATACACACAAGCACATATTTCTTTAATTCATGTTCATTTGTTTACTTTGAAATTTTAAATAAATAATTCTATTATATGTATATATATATATATATATATATATATATGTAGGTGGAAACACGTGCCTATCCTGAATTATTGGATCCCCAGCGTGACACCACCACACCTTTATGGATTATTATATTAGCCATTATTGGTGGTTTACTTTTGTTGGCATTATTTACTTATGCTATGTGGCGCTGTGGCTTCTTTAAGCGAAGAAGACCAGATCCTACACTGAGTGGTAATCTTGAGAAGATGAATGAAGAGAAACCATTCCTTAATTCAAAAAACAATCATCGTGTTTTCTAACAACAAGGTACGGTTGGGTGGGATATGGCTTTACGTCAACAACAACAACAACAACACCGAGAACAGAAACAGCAGCAACAGCAGCAGCAGCAACAGCAGCAAAAACAGCAAAATCTCAAAAACACTAAAGTCAAACCGCCTAGAAAATGTTTTCATAAAATTAAAAGTGATATCGATTGGCTGGACTGGCAACAAATGCAATTATTTAATAATCATAATAATAATAATAATAACAACAATAATTATAACAATTATAATTTAAATCAATATTCGAGTGTTATCGACTGGGGTTTTATGGCTAAACGTTAGCGAAAAAAAGCAAAAAGCAAAAACAAAAACAAATGAAACACAAACGCAAGCACGAACTATTAATATATATATATTCCTAGTGCCATTATTTCTTTATAACGGTTTTTATACTTAAATTATAGTCTTATGTTATTTAAATCTTTCTCTTTTGTGTAGCATACTTTTAAGAGTTTACGAAATTAGCATAATTTTTTCTTTTGAAACGAAACAAAAAACAATTCTTGGAAAAAAACCGAAAAAAATGTTTATAAAAAAAAGCAAAAATTAAACAAAAAAAAAAACAAAAATATTTCATATATCATTGAGAAACAAAAAAAAAAACGAAAGAAAAAACCAATAACAGTAGCAATCTTGTATATATATACATTTATTATTATATACATATGTAAAACCTCAACTAAGTAATAATAACAGTAGAAGATGTCTTCACACAACATGAAAAATTTTCAACTTTTTTTTTATCGTTGAAGTCTCTTTTACAGTTTGATTAAGTCTGTCGAGTATATATTTGTAAGGCATAGAAAAACCTATAAAAGGAACCCATAAAGTGCATAAACTCTTCAAATCTAACTGTTCACACTCAACTATTACGATCTCAAGAATTTTTCGAGAATATCTAATTGGCTCTTAAATGTTTATTTTTTTATTTATTTTTTTTTTTTTTATCTTATTTTTATCTCATCGCCAATTTAATTAAGTTCGAATATCAGTTAAATCGCTTTAATCAGTAAAAATATGAAAATTTCTTATCCACACGCTTTACTTTTTGCTAATAAGCTATAGACTTCATTCGAATCTTATGTTTACAGAGAAAATGGATGACCTAAAATTTTGGTGTAGCAGCAGTTTTTTTTTTTTTGTTTTTTTTCTTTCATATAAAAGCTATAAAATTAAATACTTATTACAACATAGAAATAAACGATTGCATTCAAATAATGTGTTCGTTGAGAAGAAGTTTTGCCATTTCGAGTTAAACCACAATTTTATAAAAAAAATCAATTTTAAAAATTCATATCGACAAAATCGTAAACGTAAAATAAACAAAAAATTACAGATTTTTTGTACAAAATTTTTATAAATGTATTTTATATGTGAAAAAATCTTATAAAAATTAATCATAAATTATTGTAAAATTTCTAATAACAGAATGATGTACCATCAAATTGTACGTACCGTACTAAATTATTGTCTAAACAAATAAAATATCAGTTAACTTTAGAGCATAAAATTTTGAAAAATTAATTAAAAGAAAAAAAATGCTCTTCCAAGAAATAATAAAACCAAAAAAAAAAATGCCCAAAAAATTCATTTCACTTCAAAAACGAAATACATTT
Organism: Glossina brevipalpis; assembly: GCA_000671755.1. NCBI lineage: Eukaryota > Metazoa > Arthropoda > Insecta > Diptera > Glossinidae > Glossina > Glossina brevipalpis. The sequence goes on along the minus strand of KK351177.1, from coordinate 278,751 downwards.
TGAATAAATTTCAAATTTCAAAACTTTTTGCAGTCAAATCATTTATCTTACAATGGAATATATATGAATATAAGAAATTTCAATTTTGAAAAGTAATAATAATTTTCCCAGCAATAACAATAATATTTTAAAAGTAAAAAATTTTCTTCACTTTCGAAAATCGTTTAATTATTTAAATCGTATAAATAATTAACGAATAATCAATGATTCCTCCCTAATTATAATTTCTATCCTTTTATAATAACAAATGCAAATTCGAAAGTATTATTAATTCCAGCAAAAAAAAGAGGAAAAAAAAAACAAAAACTCAACTTCAAAAACAACAATAGTACACAATCAATCTTGTTACTTCACTATATAAAAAAAAAAAAAAAATTAAAAAAAAAAAAATATTTCATATAAAGAAAAGAAAACTTAATTAGTTTTCAATACATTTATGTATAACTTTACATATTGTAAATATTTTTTCTCATTATTTCTATTTAAAATTTATTTATATTTTCATTAACTTTAATTATTGTACAGCATAATTTTCACTATAAGATTTTATAGGTTGTACATTATTTATTCTTAGATTCTTTTTTTTTATACAAAGGAAGAGAAAAAAAAACAAAAACATAAATTTTTCTTTTTGTTGTGAAAATAATTTGATTATTATTTTAAGAAAATTTGTTTTAAGTTTTAGTAACTTTTTTATTTTTTAACTACTGTAATATTTTATTTAGAAGAGAAAAGCAAAAAATTAAAAATTATTAAAAAAAAAAAAAATCTCTTAAAAAAATAAATAAAAAATAATTTACAAAAATTTTGAAATGGAGAAAAGCTTTTTTAGGTTTACTTCTATCATATCTACGCGTATAATATAAAAATATAAAAACATTCAACTAAACTTAAGTGGGGCAGATCTCCGTATTGTTATTATTTTCGTACGATCCTTAATGTAAAAACGAAGTCACTTGAAATTTATGTTTATATCAAAATTTATTTATGATGTTAATACCTCAGTCCACTAATATTCAAAAATCTGATATTACAAAATGCAGCATTCAGAAAGTGCAAGCAGAGAAGAAAGTTATTTTTGCCTTAAATAAAATCATAGATACGCTATCAAATCTTATAAAAACATATATAAACACAACGGCACACACATTTGGGAACAATTTCCTACTATGTGTATAAAGTCTTCTCTAACTTTTAGGAGTTTTTAAGCCTATCAGCAGATATATAACCACAAATTTTCAAATTTGGTCTGTGGACTTACACTAAGAATATTTATATTAAATTCTGTGAAAAAATATGAACGAATTAAACCGCAAATACAAAAACCTCCTTGAACTAGCTCTCGTCATGATCAGAGAAGTTCCTTCGACTATTATACTTACTTTAACTTTTCAACGTAAACAAACACGTATTCTCTATCTTGCATAAGCATATGTTATACTTATACTTTAGCTGTTTGAAGAGAACTGAGATAATCTTGTTATCAAAAAGTTTGAGAATTTTGCTTACATAAGTTATGCAGCTGAGAGAGATTTTTTTTCGTCTTTTTTAAAGAAAGACAAACAAATCCACGCACAGAAAACAACGCAACCTTACGGTAATTCTAAGATTAAAAACAGATATGAGTTAATTCTTATCAAAAATTCGAAATTTCATTTGAAACAATTGGAAAAGTTAAAAGCAGATATGGTTTTGATATTTGCTTAAATTAAGCTATTCGTACACGCCTTTGATTAATTTTTATAATCGTTTTTTACATTTCTCGCCTTAATGTATGTTATACAATTTCATGCCATTAAAAGAGACGTCGTGGCAAGCAATCACAATTTCTAAGGTTGGTTCTCTAAGGAAAGAATTCACAATATAAGAAAGGAATCCACAAAGTGGATGATAATAAACATGCTTGTTTTGTCTACACATTCAGGGAACAAATCATGTATCTTTTTCATCAATAACCGGGAAGTCGTCGGAAGCCATGTAAACAAATTTATTTGGCGATAGTCGCCTTTGAGATTTTCTCTTCACGTCAAACCTGCATATAGAAAAATTGTTGTCGCTTTAAATAAATTTTAATTAGTGCTGTTTATAAACCAAGAACAAGGTTGCATTTGCAAGAAGAAACAACTGTGAAACATATTGTTTTTCATTTAGTTAATTATATTTGTATTTGCTTTTTTTCTATTTTATTAATTTGTGAATTAAGCATATCTCAAATGCATTTTCACACGTACGAGCCAAACAGTTAGTAAATTGCTTCCTTTTATTATTCATCATTTTCTGAAATCCCTCACTCACTGGGAAAGATACGTCTATTTCATTAATTTTGATAGAATTTATATCTTCACAATCGGAAAAATACATTTTCTTTATTCCAGAGTTATGAGAAAGTTTTTCATCTTTTAATATATTTTAATTCATCAATTCTTGCTAATGTTTCGTTTTTGAAAAAGGTTTCCTAAGTCTTCTAAACTTATAAATTTTTTTAATTTATTACCACACAGGTAAAAAATTTTAAAAATATGTATATGTATATACATATATGTATTTTAATGACACTGTTTTAAGAATTTGCACAAATTTTTTAATTTTGTCGTTTTATATATAAATTCAATTAAAATTTAGCAAAACCTTTTCCGGAAGCTCTGATCGAAATTGCTTTTTATATATATGGTGAACGAAGATAGTGCAACACCACAAATATGTCAAGTTGATAATTTTGAATCTCTTATAGCTAAAGAAATTATATATATTATCAATAAGGCGAACCTATCAGTTCAATATAACCTCGATTATAATATTTCAACTAAAAAAGAAAATTACTCGTTGTGTCCACATTAAACAAAGGACTACAGAGAATCTAAATTTTATTAGAATTATTCAATTTGATTAGAATTAATCACTACGAAAAAATTGAATATCGAAACATATGTTTCTCAGACAATTCGAGAAAACTGTATAATGATTCTAATAAAAAATGAGTACCAAAAAAAACAACATTGCATAAGAAAAAGAGAGAAATAATTTGCTTTGAATCGAGAGCCAGCAATTTTTCCATCTGTTACTAAAATAAACTGCATATATAACGCGAAATTTTCATAAAATTGAGCGAATTTTAAAAAGGTGTGAGAAAAATCTGTAGAAAAATCTAGAAAAAAAATGTCGGAAGGCGGCTCTAAAGATACTGTTTTAAAAGCTGCTATGACTTATATATGTGGCGGTAAATAATTAATTTTATGCATATTAAATTAAGAAGGCTCACGTTTTTTCTCTAGTGAATGAGAAAAAAAAAGTAATAGATTTTTGTTTTTGTGTTGTTTACAGAATGCCATCATGAAAATGAAATGCGTCCCCGTGATCCTATACGCTGCCGCGAATGTGGTTACCGTATTATGTATAAAAAGCGCACTAAGAGATGTAAGTTCTCGAAAATGTTGTGAAACAATTTTGTTTTTTTTTTAAATAATGATTCGTATTTTTAGTGGTGGTCTTTGATGCACGTTAAATAACTGATACGAGGAAGATGTTATTAATTATAGACAAAAAGGTATCTTGTAAGCTTCAAAGAGAATTTATAAAAATTACAATAAAAAAAAAATATAGGTTTTAAAGTAAAGGAATTCTTCTATAGAATTCGTTTATTTTTATATATTTTATATAAATGTAATGTCGATCACACAGTAAGTAGTAGGTGGATCTGGAAATGCCTGATCTAGAATATACGGTTGAAATTCTATCGAGTAATGTCGTGATATATACTTCAGAATATAATAAAGCACTCTCCGCTCAATATAAGATTAATTTTATTGCCTACGAACGTATATATAAGTATATAAGAATGTAAAGTTTTTGGAAATTGGAACTATTCTTAATACTTTACATAATTTGTTAAAAATTGTTTAAAACAAGGTGTATGTATATATACATGCAAAATCTTGAAGTCAGCATTTTCGGTTAATGATATTCCTGAGTTGTTTGTTATAGCTTGTAAGGAAAACATAACGTTCAACAATCCAGATGCGGAACCTTTCTTGCTTTTAGGACATTTGCAGGTCTTCTCTCAACTCTAATAAACATATTCATTACAATAAACTTGATAGACATCGAAAATGGATGCTTTAAAACAACATCCAAATCGAAACCATTAACCATGTAATTCTCTCTTTGAAAGAGAGCTTATTGTCCTATCAGCTCCAATGGCTAATATTTTTTTTGCATTTCGTTTAAGTATATATTTCATTAATCGAATAATAAACTATAATTATGCAAAATATTTGAGAACGTTTTGTTAGCCTTTACGGTCTTTGTCATATCGAAGAAGGAAGCTTTACAAGTAAAGTTTTCCCGCTTACAAACATGCCAGTACGAGGTTCATCGTTTCGATCTAGATAACTAAGGGGAAAAAATCAGATGTAACAGATTGAAAAATCTAATTGATAGCGATAAGTTTACGTAATTTTAGAAAATTTCTCAAAGTATAATGCAAAACCGATTGTTTCTATCATTGTAGGTATGATAAGTGTACGGTTTTGATTTGTTAAAAACACACACACAAAATTGAATCATTATTCATATTAAATTATTGGGTGTAAGTGGTTTGCAATTCTTGTTTACTTGTAAAATTTCAACTTCACCTTTAGACTGAAAACTGATTGGAACTGTATAAGGATTTTTTCCAGTATTAAACGCCTCCAAATTTTATCTAAAAAAAAAATGTGCATGCGAATGCTGCAAAAACATTTATTGCTTAAGTTTTTTATATAGTAAACACAGATAACTACTTAAAGGGAACCAATAATTTTGAACCTTTACCGCTTTATGGTCTAGTTTGCGATTCAATTATAGCGAGTTTATGTGCTTAAATTATTGAGCCATCAGGAGATAAAAAATTTGTGTAATCACAATATTCATGGCCATACAGATTGACGCTGTTTCTAGTAAGCCTAATATTTCTAGATTATCTAGCATGGTGCTCATGGTTAATTATCTTTGGTAAGTATGTTCACTGAAATGTTTAACAGTATGCGCACGAGCTTTAGAGAAATGCTTCCGACCATTCTACAGTAGTATATAATTTTTTTAATTTTTGAATAATTTTTTTTTTTTTTTTTGTTGGAGAAAAAACTATGTTGCCATTTATTTAACTGTCATATGAATTTGTCAAAAAAAAAAAAAAACGTATTTTTCAATATAAAATTTAAAAACAAACACGTAAGTTATATTTTAATAAATTATATTCGGTATTCTACAATATTGAGTGTGCGAGATTTTTTTATTTTCGAAAAATACATTTGGAAATACTTATTTCAAAAGACAAAGATGATTTTAATATTATCTTGTGGGCATGCCCTTCGACGCATTTGTTTCATTTTTAATACCAATCTGCCGGCCACAGTTTGCAAATGTTTTTGTCAAATTTGTTGAGTTCTTAATTACGATTCTCATCTCAGACATTGCACAGATGAGAACGCAGATGAACGGACATGCTTAGATGAATTGCGGATTTGATATTGTCCATGAATATATACACATTATGGAGTTTTTGAAATTACGATATTCTTTAAAATTGAGCGGGCGTGGTAGAATTTTCCCGTTTTTGCATAGGTGCTACAGCATCTCTAAAACATATTTGAAAGTTATTGGAATTGTGTATATTATGGTTTATAGGTAATGTGCAAAAAAGTCAAATTTGAATCTGATAACATTTTCGCGGTCAGAACCATGTTTACCATAGACATGCGGACATGCTTAGATTGGCTCTAGATTTCATTCCGATCAGGAATATACATACTTTATGAAGTCCGTACCTTACTGGTATATAGCACAAATAAAAACTCGAAAATTATTTCTTTTTTTTTTTTCTTCTCTTTAATAGCGAAATTCAACGGGCTGTATATTTTTTGACTAATTTTAAGCGGCGTTTAATAAAATAAACAATCTGTTAATAACTTTATACTTAAGTGTTAATGAGTGTATGTATGTTTGTGTAATTATGCAAATATAAGCCCTTAACTATTTAGAAGAGAAAATGTATTTTCAAATGTATTATCGGGCGTAAATCCACGTTTAAATAAAAGAAGAACAGTGCCTCCCTCCTTAATAGAGATGTTCAGCATTGGAGGAACGCGGTTTTTTAAGTTTTTCCATATTTTTAGTGACAATATCATGCAAGGATGAATATCGGTTTCTAACTTCGCAAACGACCAGCCACAGACTCAAATATTCCTTTTCGTCTAATTCGACAACAGCACGTCGATAATCATCAATGTGTGGATATTTTGCAACTTTTGAGACGACTTTGGCACGCGATAGAAAATAACGAGAGATCTGGTCAAAAAAGGCAGCAGCTTCAGTTTCCACAGTTTGTATTTCGGCCAAAGTGTCTTCCTGAATTGATACTCCAAAATTATTGCCATCTTCAATTTTCGGTATCATAAAAGAAATCCACATCTTAAGAAAATTCGCTAAAATAACAGAAGAATTATTGCTGAGAAAGGAGAAACAAAAGTAAAACGAAGAGTCAACTTACAATCCTCTACTAACTTGCGTATTATAGGTTTAACAATCTTAATCATCTCACATAAGGGCGCATTACAGGGGACGCTGCCGGTTGGTAAATACATAACTTTAACGCCAGAAACCAAAGGTGGTTCCGTACGTGGTCTCTTTGCTGGTTTATCAGCATCGCCGCCGCCATCGTTATTATTGACCAAAACCGAATCCGGTACTGGAATGTTCAGATCTTGATGGACATCAGAAAATTTACGCTCATAAAACATTGGCGTAGCTAACAATTCATTAAGCTGAACTATTTTTTCCGGGAAACCCTGTGTGATGAGTTGTTCGGCCTTTTTAATTAGCGAGTCTTTATAGTCCTGCACCTGGAAAAACCAACAACAGTATAAATATATTCTTACAAAGTAAGAAATATAATAGTACCACCTTAGCAATGGTATCGCTTGGCATTGTGTAGTTCCTTATCTTTTTAATGCTTGCAATTGTGGATAAATTCTCCTGCGTTTTCTGTGACAATTTTTAAAGCGACGGGCTTCTTATTTTCAAATACTATGTTTTGTAATTGCTCTCAATTTTAATTATTTTATATGAAGAAATAAAAGCCGATATTATGAAAGTGCCTTCTATAAAATTTTCGAGCTCTAATCGTTTTCCTAAAATGATTCCTTCTAGATTTGTAAGATTTTCCGCTTCCAAAAGCGTGCTTTCAATATTAAATGACAGCTGCTTTTTAGAGTTGCCAAAGTTTCAGTTTTATTTATCATTTTTTATTTGATTCTTAATAAAAATCGACGAAGAGCAACGTAAACATATTTCTTTTCAGAAGTAGCGAATTTTTGAACAAATAATTACAAAATCATATCTCCACCTAATGTTTAGAAAAGAGCAATTTTCCTTTACACACGATTACAAGCATATATCTCAAATGCATTAATATATATTTATTTGAATAAGCGTTTAGAAAAAAGTCTTTCCTTTTTAAAAAGTAAAAATTTATTCTCATCTTTATGTATAGCATGAATCGGCGCTAGATGTATTTAAGTTTTTGAAATAATTGCTATAATACCCAGAGGAAGGAAATTTCATGGCTACTTGTGATGAATTATGAAAAATAGACGATCATAATAATGTACGCAGTCTGGCATTGTCATAGCTTTTATTATTTTTTACGTGAAATATTTATTATATATAAAAATTTCTGACACCAAGCAATAATTTGTGGAAATGCTAATCGGAGAATACATGAAATCATCAAATCGGAAACCTACTCTGAAAGAATTCTTACAAATATCTACTTTTCAATATACAATTGGCTGTTTTTTTCTTAACAGTTTCTAGCTGCATAATTACAAAAAAACTCTGTCCAGACATAGGAGATAAAATGAGGCAACACTGTAATATGAAAGTAGGGCATAGTAACAAATAGCAGTTAAGTACAAATATATTCATATCATCGAGGAAGGGTACGCTCGCACACACACACACACACTCACATTTCGTCAAAACGTTTTGTAACACCCAGAAGGAAGATTCAAGGTTCCTATAAACATATATTTATTCGATGCATATCGGTCTATTTGTTAAATGTCTGTCGTAAATATTATGCCAGTCATAAAAATTAATATACCATTTTTTGAAAAAACATTGGAAGTTTGTACATACGGGTTGGTATTGAAATTGCGTCAAATCGTTGAAGAATATGCCGATAGTACAATAAGAATTGAAAATACCTATGTTTTTTGGCTTTTTTTGCTTATTACTAACAAACTATAATAAATTAATAATAAAAATTTTCTCGTGTATCCTACACAATTGAAATAAATCTCACACGTCTATCAAATGCTTAGTTATTTTCGTTCTTTTCAAGATAAAGACGATGAGTATAGCATATTCGACCACAGCCAGCTACAATTTTCTTACTTAAGATTCGGATTGTTGAGGTATATTGGTCAGTTATTCTTTTACAATATATACAGTTCAATTTATTGATAGTAGTAGAATTATTAATCGGTAGATACTTCTTCTCGGCATTTCTAGAAATAGAAACAAAATGAACGATGACTAAGTATTCTTTTCTCTAGAAAATACACAATTGTCTAATTAATTAAGTACTCAACCAGAGGTGTTACATATATGAATTCAAGAATCTGGTCATTTTAAAGTCCTTTAAAAAGTAATTTACATGAATTTGTCAGTTTTTATAAAAAAAAATTGTTTCTTATATGAGCAGCTTTATCACAGTGTGTTAACTATTGTTAATTCGATCCTCGTAAAGATATGGTGCGAAATTTGCAAAATTTTTAAAAGAATCAGGTTTAATAACATTGAGCTATTTAATAATGAATAATTTTTTTTATATATTTTGCTTATTTCATTTTAAACGAGAAGAAGCAACTGCTACGAATTATATTAGCAAAAAATATCAAAATAAAATAATTAACAAACAAATATATAAAATATTTGAGTTTTACAGCAATAGAGTTGTACTATAAGCATACAATATAAAAAAAATTAATACATAACAAATGCAACCTTGAACCGATACAAGAAAATATGCTTATACAAAAGTAACAACCTGAAACGGAACGAGATATTAAACTCGATGTAACAACAACGGTAGTGAATTATCCTGATTTTTATCCGAATTGCAAAACTATCCTGAATTCTGCCAATTGCTGAATTATTATCTCCACTTGTTTTCCGTTTTCATGTTATTTATTTCTTTATTTTGTTCCATATTTTTCATATGCCGTTATTAGTGAATTATTATACAAACTTAGTGAAATTTCCGAAAGTTACAGTCAGTTACATAAAGCATATAACGCCATGGAACTGTATAATGAAATGATATTTAAGGGGAATTTAAAGTTTCGTTTCCTATATTTTATAATACAAGATGGATTGAAAAATTGAAATTGAAAAAAGAAACTGTGTCAATTGTTGATGTTGTTATGTTTTCACACAATTCGTGTATTTATAGATAATTTTTGTTGTCATTTCTCTTATTACGTGTAATGTACTTTTATTCATAAACTTCGTTTCAATTACAGAAACTTCTAGAAAATTGCAAAATTATTATATATTGAAAGAAAATATAAGCGTTTTAAATAATGCCAGGTAATAATCTTTTCTTGATCTTTATTCAGATAACGACACCATTAACCTTAAATGAGATTATGCTGTTTCTCTTACTTTTCGAATATATGCGCGTCAAAACTTTCGTTCAAATTAGTAACAGAATAATGGAGCGGCCATTAATATATGGCCGGCACAGTTTAACAGAATTGAAGACAAGTTTAGATTTAAGTGGCATTTACCAAGAAAGCGCATTTCAAAGAGAAATAAACATCATTAAAAAAATTTTTTCAAATTAAATTTCAAGTTATATTTTTTGCTTAGAGTAAACACAGCTCTAAAGAAATTTTATTTAAGATTTCGCTTAAACATAATTTGAAATTATCTATTAGTTTTTCTTTTATTCTATTTGCGAGAAATTGTTTAATATAGCTTAACACGATTTTTTTCTTTTAAGTTTTGCAGAAAATTTAGCAAATATTGCCGCGGTATTAGAATTTTAAAGAGTCGGATCGAAAACCCGTTGCTATAGCAGTAGCAGATACTTACACTGAGAAGAAGCATTCGTGACTTGGTCTTAAAATAAGGTGATCAAATTTAATTATTTTTGAGATCTGTACTTCTCGTTCATCCACTCCTCTGACAATTCTGTTTGGCGAATCTGCGCTAGAAAGTGAAACCTGGTAAGTCGTTTATATTTCTGGTTTGGGAGCTAATGCAGGAGCAAAGATGGATGCATTAACATTTTTTTGCGGGCAAAAACGATTCATTTATCCAATTTTTCTTACATATTAATACTATCTTCTATATCATTAGACGAAAACAAGACTCTGCTAGAATCGATTTAAAAGAAAAGCGTCCCTCAGTGTTGAGTATTGTTTACGAGTAGTTATTGGAAGAACTTGGACGAAGCTATTGTTCGAAACAGTTAACAAGATTCGTTTAAGTCTTGCAGAGAAATCTCGAACGCTACTAACGAGAAATTTGCCGTAGATCTACTAGACAAATTGATAAATTTTTAAACGAATGAAAAGATTGATATCTTTTCGAAAATATTTCTTCGTTTCCCAGAATCCATATGACTGACGGTGTATAATTTTAAAATTTTTTTTATAGAGCGAAGAGACCAAAATTGTTACAGAAATAAATCAGATAGTAGAAGGTTCAAGAAAAAGATCAAGTGTCTCAATTAAAGCACATCTAGAAAAGCACCAAATATTGTGATGATGATAGCTTGTGATGTTTTTTGCTGACATATAGAGGAAAGCTCATTGAAAAGATAGAACGAGACGAAAAATAAAGCCACATAGATATGTTACTTTCAAATCTAAGCTTTTTTCCCCAAAAAGCTAATAGTATCCTGAATGGTGGCCGGCTCAATCGTCCGATCTTAATTCTATTGAAAGTCTAGAGAATCTTTAAAGATTGGGCACAAAAAAAGCGTTAAAAATAAAGACAAGCTTTAGGAAGACATCGAGGAATCTGTCAGAAGCTTATCGAAAGCGTAATGAAGAGAAATTGTTAATTTACGACCATTACATTTAAAGTAAAGAATTTTGTGAAGAATTTTTATATCTTTTCTGTTTTTCTTACGATATAAGTTGTTTCTATGCAGCTTTGTTTTGTTTTAGAGCGAAAATGAATATTTCGTATTTTTTGTTACTTTTTTTTTTATAAATCTTTTATTATAAGTCTTTACTTTTTTTTCCTTTTTTCTAAAATTTTTTTTTCTAATGATGAATTTCTGCAACTTTAGTGTCTTTGACTATAACGTATATGTGCGAAGATTTAATTACTTATTTAAATTGTTGCAAGTATTGATATCGATGTGTCGATTTAGAAGCTTACGTTGACTGTTGAAGAACTGTAAGGGAGTACTTATTATCCAGTTGCAAAAAGATGGATAAATACATAATAGCTTATCCTTCCGGGACCGGTGGTCGGCATGAAATATATGCATGGCTTAATAAATATTTATTTCCGGTAATAACAATGCAAAAAGCTATTTGCATAAAAGATTTAATTTCAAGTATCTGATGATAAAATTCTATTTCACAATATGAGGGTCAATAGCTTGTCGCATTGTACCTCACGTCATTACATTTGTGCGGGTAGTGTCTAATGAACAGAAAGACTTAAGACGGGGACTAACCTTCTACTATACTCATCAATCAAATTTGATTTAGATTCGCCTGTCTGTCCGTCCGACTTTGCTCTTCTAATGTATTTTTGTGTTCAACTTACAGTAAGCAATTTTTGAGATATTTTGACGTATTTTGGCTTAGGGACGATCTCTATGGAAAGTAAATTGAATCGGAACACATTTCGACAAGTTAGAAAAAGTTTTTATTTTTACATAAAATTGTATTTGCAGTATTTCATATTTTTTGACAAAAGTCGGTAACAATTGGTAATCTGGCGTATAAAATAAATGTAAAAAATTTAGATCGGCTGGGTTTAATTTTGAGAAATATTTCCGTTTTTACGGAAATTGAGATTAATTTTTAATATTTTATAATGAAAAATGAGTTTCTAATACTAATTGACATAAAAATTTATTGAACCAAAGTTGTATAATATACATCTATTTTTTGCACTATGCCGTACATATAAGGATTCTTATGAAAAGTAAGCTTTTGTATAAAAAGAAATTTTGAAATTTTTAACACTTGATCAAAATAGGCGAAGGATAAATAATAATGTTATGGAGAAGTATATTAAATGTTCTCAAAATTTTGGTTTTAAGTCAGTTGACTATTTGGGCCAGCTTCTAACAAGTGGGCCGGAAAGATCGTAGGCTAACATAGAAAAATTCTCTTTTTTTTTTTTGATAGAATTTGCTTTTATTATTCAATATAGTTGCCTTCGAGAGCAATACAACGATTATAGCGGTCATACAATTTTCGATACTATTTTTATAGTACGATTTGTCTTTAGCCTCAAAATAGGCTTTCAATCTACTCGGCCGACTATCGATTGGACTACGATGTGAAACGATGAAGTCATGTTCCATCCATTGTCACACATCGACCCAAAAATTCGGGTTTATTACGATTGAACAGCTTCAAAGACTGCTTACAATCATCAATTCGTTGTTGTTTTTGGTCGATTGTGAGCTCGCTGCAGCGACCACTTTGAACAGAACTTTCGCATATCCAAGTATTCATTCACGATATATCCAATACGTTCCTTTGATATCTTTAGGGTCTCAACTATCTCTATCAATTTCGCTTTACGGTTATCCGAAATTATTTTATAGACTTTTTGGATGTTTTTGTGTCGGTAGCAGCCTCTTTGGGGCGTCCACTGCGTGTATCGTCCTCGGTGCTTATTTCGCCTCCTTTAAATTTAGCAAACCACTTCTCTACGGTTGATTTTCCTGGTGCAAAATCCGAATAATGTTTATCAAGCCAAGCTTAGTATTTTTTTCTCGTATTTTTCGTATTTTTTTTATTAACACACGAAATTCCTTTTTATCCATTTTTTCAAACTAACAAAAGTTGCTTCGTTAAAAATGCAATAACTCACATACTATTAGTGCAACTGCTGTCAAATTTATACATGTGTATTTTGAAGCTTAGGGCTAACTAAAATTCGTATGGATTTAATACTAGCAGCGCCATCTATGTGTTAGCTTACGAACTTTTCAGCTTACTTGTTATATAAAGACTTTCTTCTAAAAATTGAACCTGTACATAGACACAACGTATAATTTTTAGTATTTTATCATGAAAATAAACGAAAAATTTTATTGAGCAATCTCATGTAGGATATTTAATGGTCGGTATAATTTTTTTATTTTTTATTTTAAATTATAATCAAGACTTAATTTATGTTTGTTTTTCTCTTTCTTTCTCTCTGATTACTTGCTATTTAAATGCAAAGTTATTACCCTCGATAAATTTTTCGTTACCTAAAAAGATGCTTCACATTTTCTCTGCGACGGATATGTTAAGTTTTTTAAATGTTTACAATGCCTAGAAATATACACGATAAATGGACACATCATACATAACTGTAAGTTGTAATGTTTTCGAATAGAGAGTACTTTTTAAAGCTTAATATCGAATATTGAGTTTTGATTTTGCCAGAATTTTTTTTCCGAATCGAATTGAATTAAATTCGTAAATATTTTTTTGCTTTCATAAGTTTATTAATAATTATTAGTAATATTTTGAAAATTGAAAAATCGATCTTTTAAGATTTGTTTTCCAATTCTATATGTTTTTGTTCGATTTTTTTTACTCTTTGAATTTGTTAATTTAATGATATTAATATATGTTATGTTTTTTTTTTTTTTTTCTAAATTAAAATATACTTCATAAAGTATATATTTATGTATAATCAATTGTTACACCTCTTATATAGAAATCGTATCAAGTGTTTTAAGGATAGATATCACGAAATAATATATTACACTTATGTTATCTTATGTTATTATTCCTTTTTAAAGTTTCTCAATACTCAGCACTACTGTCAAAACATATTCCAGGGCTTAGAAACAGTAAAAACAAGAAAAGAACAAAAAGAACTGATGTTAGGTATCAAACAATTCGGTTTAAGCGAAATATAAATTTTTTATTAGTTTCAAAAAGTGTTCATTAAGTTTTCGTGAAGTCTGTCGTAACATTATTATGATGACAATGATAAAATGAAAGATATGCGCAGAGTATTTTTTCTTAAATAAAAGGGATTCCTGATGAATTAGACGATAAGTGTCAAAAGAGGTCATAATTAAGGTGGTGGTTATTGTGTGTTTTTTATAAACATTTTTCGTTACGTTAACTGTAACGACGACACAACGTACTTTAGTGGTTATTTAATAAGAATATATAAGAATATGTTGAAATTTACAACAATAGCGAGTCATTAATGATGGATTATGTAGGATAACTTTGGTGATTAAGTTATTTCAAAAGGGAAAAAAGGAAATTAATGGGTTGGCAACTAAGTAATTGCCGATTTCACTTATAGATGTCTCTCACTCCCATTTTTATGTTATCCGTAAATGTTACGATCTTCTTCTTCTTATATATGTCAGCTGTCATCCTTATCCAGCTTTACAAGTTCGTTGTGTAGATATTTTCTTAAAGTTTTTTTTTTCCTCAACATTAATATGGAGTGTAAGCGTAAACGATCCGCCATATTTTGCTTTATTGATTACGAAACGAAAAGAACGCAGTGCAACCCGCCAAAAAGTTACAGGATGTGCATGGTGATGAAGCCCTTAAAGAAAGGCAATGCCGAAATTAGTTTGAAAAATTCCGTTCTGGAGATTTTTCTCTTAAAGCTGACCAACGTTCAGTTCGACGACCAGTTGAGCTTAATGAGAATCAAATCAAAACCATCATCGAAGCGGATCGTTATGTAACTACACGGGAGATAGCAGAGAAGTTAAATGTTTCACATACAGCCATTGAGAAGCATTTAAAACGCGTCAGTCTCATTAAGAAGCTGGATATTTGGGTTCCGCACGATTTCAAAGAAATTCATATGATAAAGCGCATTAGCGCTTGTGAAATATTGCTTAAATGCAAGGAATTCGACCTGTTCTTAAAACGAATCATCACTGGAGACGAAAAGTGCATTGTGTACGACAATGTCAATCGAAAAGAATCGCATGTATGTCTAATTAGTCATCGCAAACCATTTCAAAGGCACATATCCAACAATTTGGTGGAATTGGAAAGGTGCGGTGTATTTTGAATTGCATCCAAGGAATCAAACCATTAATTCAGAGGTCTACTGTCGGCAATTGGACAAATTGAGTGCAGTGGTTAAAGGAAAGCGACCAGAATTGGTCAATCGTAAAGTTGTCATTTTCCATCAGGACAATGCTAGGCTGCACACTTCTTTGGTCACACTTGGCGAAAATTTGATGGATCTTGATTGGGAATTGAAGGTACATCCACCATATCGTTCTGATCTTGCGCCACCAGATTACCACTTATTTCGATCTCTGATCAACTCCTTTTGTGGTAAAACTTTCAATGATGAGGACGCTGTAAAATCTCATTTAATTCAGTTTTTGGCCGACTTTTCAAGTTGTCAGAGAGATGGCAAAAGGTCATCGAACACAATGGAAAATACATTACAGATTAAATTTAATTCCAAGTAAAAAAAAAAACTTATTTTGTTGAAAAGATCGGCAATTACTTAGTTGCCAACCTAATATTATTAATAATAAAATGAAAATATTAGGCTTTTTCACAACATGTTTCAGGGGATTAGATTAAAAAAAGCATAACGAATTATTAATTTAAAAAATGTTTAGATTATGCTCTCTCTCTCTCTCTCTCTCTCTCTCTCTATATATATATATATATATATATATTCCATGCGATTTTTAAATCGTTTCTCTTTAATAAGATATACTTTTAATAATATATTTTATAAATTAAGAAAGACTGAGTGAACTCAACTCTTAGTCACCGTCTTGATCTCGCGCTTTCCTCTTGTTATCTTGTCTGTTAATTGAAGAACTTTTCTTTTTAAATTTCAAGACTATGGTACAGAAAGAAAGCATCAGAAGAAGCCATGTCTGAAACATAAAGTATTTACGAGGAACTAAGAAGAAACATTGGATAATTTAGCAAATTCGGGAGAACTTTTTCTATGAGTCAAATAACAGGAAAAGGGTTTCATATCATTTGTATGTGATTCCCGTTTTTTACCAACCTCCCTAAAAGTGGTTCATCTGTTTTGTATCATAAATTCTTTTTTTTTTCTTTTTTTTTTTTCTTGATATTACGCTACTTCAAAATCTTGTATAGTCTTCTCTGCGTGCGTAGAAACGTTAGCGTCCTTTAGATGTTTACGAAACAGTACGATCTCCCTTTTTCAATGGTTGACTTAACTTGTTATGCATTAATAATGAAATTAAATTCATATAAAAGCATTGAAAATAGTGAATGACAATGCTGTTTCATAATCTCATTAAGTTTGTGATAATTGTTTGGGAAAATCATTAACGTAAAGTACACGAATACGTATTAATTAACAAAAGTGTTTACAAATCTTCTTATATGTTATCCAAATGTATGCTATCGATATACACACAAGGAGAATCAATTCGTTAGATAAAGTAGTAGGCTGCAATTTAAAAATTCTCTTTTGTTTTTGATCAAACTACGAAAATGATTATGTTTAGCACGAGTATCAATTTAGATTTATTGTACAAACGCTTGTTTGTCTTTTATTATTACTTTTTTTTTTGTTTCCAAAAAAATTCATCTAAAATTGCTATCAATTGTGTGAATATACGAACTAATCTATGATTTCAAATATAATTCTTATCCTATAACGAGTTTAAATTAAATTAAAATAAGAAAAAAAAAAAATGAAAATTAAATTAAACACAAAATAAATCCAAAAAAAGTGGTAAAAAAAAAAATAAATAAATTTTGCATTCCAAAATAAATATATTTACCCATAGGCTATAAACATAAAGTTTTATTCCCAAAGGTTGAATGCTCACCACTAGAGCGTGCAAACGTGGCAAAAATGTTTGGTAAGCAATTATTTGGAAAGTTAAGCAAGTTAGAGTAAATGCTCTCTTACAATAACGTTCGATACCGATATCGAATGATATTTATTTGATAACTATTATTGTGAAACAGTTATGGAGAATACGAAGGGACTAAATATCTTATAATTGAGTTTGCATTGTTTAGGTTTAATTAGCTGAAATGGGAGTGAAACGATGTGGAACGCGTTGATATTATTATATTAATGAAATGAAATTAATTAATTAGCATCAATACTGACTTAGATCGAATAGCGCGTTTATCTGGCTTGAGTATTTAAGTAAGTTAAAAGACAATGTAAGTGGCTTTGGATCTTTTCGCGAATTGAAAGATATACAAAATTTAAGATCTTAAGATCATACAAAGACTATCAATTTTTTTTCCTTGGAATTTGGAGCTATATTGATATGGATTGAAATGTTGTTGTTACTTCCAAAAATAAGTTATTTTTGAAACCTACGCACAATGTAAATCGTACATAAATATTTATTTTGAAAATTAAGAAATTTACAACTTTTTCGGTTGTAACCAAGAGATCAGGAAAGAAGAAAAACCAAATTATCTCAATTTGAAAATTAGGAGATTATGATTAACTCTATCAAATGCCTTCGAAAAGTAAAACCTTGGGAAATATTACCCGTCAGCTCTAAAAGATTGGTAGAAATGGATCTTCTTTTCATAAATCCATGTTGAGAGGGGGATAAAACTAAGCTTAGAAATCGGACTAATCTATTTGTTAGCAGCCATTCAAAGATCTTCGGAAGAACACTTCATTTAGCAATACATCACATAATTGTCACAACCAATCACATTGTCCTTTCCTGGTCTAATAAGTTGGCCGCTACTTACTACATTCGAAATCACAAGCTTGATAATGGTGCCAGCCGCTGTGATTTGGGAGTTATATTTGACACCAAATTAAGATTTCATTTACATATCGAATCAGCTGTTAGCAATGCAAAGCCGATTCTTGGTTATATAAAAAGCTGGTCAAAGAGAAGTTTTCCGACCCTTATATTACCAAACGATTATATATGGCCCTTGTTAGACCAATTCTTGAATATGCTTCGGTGGTTTGGTCACCTAGCTATATGATTTATATCGATCAAATCGAATCGGTTCAAAGAAACTTCTTATTATTTGCGTTTCGGGGGTTTGGTTGGGATCCTCAACTGATATTACCTCCGTGCCTTAACAGGCTTCAGCTTATTGATCTTCCCATACTTGAAAAAAGACGAGAAATGTTAGAGGTAGTGTTTATATCAAAACTGATCAAAGGGTCTATTTTCGCTCCTTTCTTTCTTCAGAGCATCTGGTTTAATGTTCCAGGTAGATTCACGTGGCACCATGATATGCTATACTTATCTCAGTGTCGTACTAACTATCAACTTTTTAATCCTTTTTGGATTCTTTGCAAAATGTTTAATAAAAATGCTCATTTGATTGATTCGGCGTTCGATTCGATTAATAGTATAAAGAAGACGGTCCTTCGGTCAACCTTATAATCCTCTCTATAAAGTACTTTATTTACATTCACTCCTGTATTTGTGATTTTTAATTTTTCTCTAATATAGCATACTTATTACTAAGTTTATTTAATCTTGCTGTTATGAAGTTATTGCTTAAGAAATATTTTTTTAATTACATTTTTTGATTCTTCTGTTATGCAATAAGTGTTCTGAAATAAAATAAAATAAAAAAAAAAAAATTAAATAAAACACTTGGATCCAAGACGTTTGATATGTTTCTCAGCAGTCGAGTGATGACTACTGAGGTACTTTGTAATTGCTTTAATGATTAGATGTGAATTGAATGGATATTCTCCAATATGATGTTTTTTCTATCTTCTTATCTCGCTGATTTCATTTAGAAGAAATCTTTTGATAGGATTTACGTTATTACTCAGTCTATTAAGATATTTTAAAGAAATGTATTTATTATTATTATTATTATTATTAATGCACTAGACTAATGAAATTAATTCTTAGACTAAAGAGAGATGAGAGCACTAGAGCAGCTTTATTGGGTATGAAAAAACTCCACTCCACTCCAATGAGATTTGAATCCATGTGTACTAACTTGCTAGAGGCGTTTGTTGTATGGAGTTCGATTTTTAATAAATAGAAAATTCAGATCAATGTCGCAATAGTTTCGTTACTAACGAACCATAGGACAATAATAATAAGACGATAAGTTGTTAAGTTAATAGAGTTGCAATAATTATATACCGTAAGTTCAAATGGCTTGAACTTGTGACACTCTTATATAAAATGCATTTATTTCTTAGATTGAAGTTGAGACTCCATACGAAGTAGCCAATAAAATAGTCTGGTTTTTAAGTCGAATTATAATGGACTTTTAATTTTTACATGATTTTTTCATGTTAATCATTTGTTTGGTCAATACGTAAGTCACAAGATACTTTACATTATTGTTGTAGTTGTTGGGACATTATTGCCATTAAGAGATAGTGACAGATAAGAACTCTTATTTAACGTGAAAGTAATATGCATAGATTTTTCAGGGTTTATTTTCAATTTCCATTTTAATTTCATGTTAAAATAAAGAGAAATTTTATTGACATGAATTTTTTAGCTCGTAGAAAACATTCCTCGGATTACGAGATCAAACGCAATTCGAATATTGAAAGTAATCGGAAAATGTAAAGTGAAAATTCTATGAAGTGTTGTACTTAAAACACTTCCCTAGTCCAATTCATTGTCCGATTTGTAAACAAAACTTAAGCGGTAAATACATTGAATTTGGACTTGGAAAGAGTTTTTTAAGTTTGAAAAGTAAACAGTCGTGCCCCGACCTTATCGAAGACCTATTCCACATATAGGAGTACACCGACGGAGCAATTTTTATTGTCAATGGCATCTCTGTCTGATCTATGAAACGATACGATGACACGATAATTTCTTAATAGTACGATATTAAGTTCTGAACTCGTACTGATGGTTAGAAATGATTACTTTTTGCTCTAGAATTAAGAGCAATTTTCGTCAGATACATTCTTTTTAAATATTCGAGAAAATTTTATCAATAAACTAATCGATCTCTATGAGTTTACGATATTTTCTGGTTTAGCGAGAAATTTTCATTGATTTGGAAAATGATTCAATATTCAGAGCCCTAGAGAGAGTCTTAGTTCGCAAAAATATCGTAATGTCTTACGTATATAAGGGAGAGTGTACACGGGAGCTTTTGACGGTAATCGAGCCCGCTTATTAGATAATGAAGTTAGACTTTTCTGACAATTTGTAAGGCCCTTTTAAGACGTATTAATAATCTCGAATAGTTTTTGAAAGTGACTGAAAGTTTTTATAGCTCGATTTGTACATTGGACTCTTTCACGGAAATGTCCTGTAGATGCACATAATTGTTAGTGTTTTGGTTTTGTGATCATAATTAAAGGTTTAATTTGTTTTATATGTGAACGTTTTCTAGAATTCTTCAGTTTTAAATAATTATTTTAAACATTCTTGTTCTTTATTTTATGATAAATTTTCACTCAGCAAAGACACAAACCTTAAAAATGTGCGATATCTTTGTGGACTATCTTCACTCTTTGGTAATAATTTGAACCTTTTTTTTTGGAATTAAAAGAAAGTATTAAGAAAAAGTTAAAGTAGACACATACACGCACAAACACACACACACACACACACACACGCGCGCACATAATTTGCATGCACATTTACAGAAAAATACGCACATGTCTATAAAGCATAACTGTCATCAACATCCTTATTGTTCTTTATATGAAAAGTGAAGCGAAAAGTTCTTTAACTGTAAACAATAGTGAGAAGGAAAAAAAATATAAATTTATGCGTTCGCTTATGCACTCTGAATAACAAACTGGTTCACGGTCAAGAAAGAAAAAGTTAGAAGTTAGAAAACTATATTCCTATATAAGGCGAATCTTTGATACCCATCCACCTCTTCAAAGTAATTCACTAATAAGAGTATATATTAAGTTATGTGTATTAAGGATGTGAATCTGAAAATTGATGGATCGATGCTTTTTGAATACTGTGATGTCTAAGATGCTTAGTTTAAAAACACTTCTCGATTCTAAATCATTTTTTTTCGCTTTATAAGCTGATCGCATCTAAAATTTTATACTAATGTGAAATATATACCTTTCCTAGGGTCTAAGGAGCGCATTTTGAAAGAAAAAAACTTCTAATGGCTTGAAGTTAGTTTAGCCCATAATGCGTAGTCTGCGTAATGAGTCATCTTTACTTCGATAACTTTATACATCACCATCCTTTTGTGTGANTCTTATATAAAATGCATTTATTTCTTAGATTGAAGTTGAGACTCCATACGAAGTAGCCAATAAAATAGTCTGGTTTTTAAGTCGAATTATAATGGACTTTTAATTTTTACATGATTTTTTCATGTTAATCATTTGTTTGGTCAATACGTAAGTCACAAGATACTTTACATTATTGTTGTAGTTGTTGGGACATTATTGCCATTAAGAGATAGTGACAGATAAGAACTCTTATTTAACGTGAAAGTAATATGCATAGATTTTTCAGGGTTTATTTTCAATTTCCATTTTAATTTCATGTTAAAATAAAGAGAAATTTTATTGACATGAATTTTTTAGCTCGTAGAAAACATTCCTCGGATTACGAGATCAAACGCAATTCGAATATTGAAAGTAATCGGAAAATGTAAAGTGAAAATTCTATGAAGTGTTGTACTTAAAACACTTCCCTAGTCCAATTCATTGTCCGATTTGTAAACAAAACTTAAGCGGTAAATACATTGAATTTGGACTTGGAAAGAGTTTTTTAAGTTTGAAAAGTAAACAGTCGTGCCCCGACCTTATCGAAGACCTATTCCACATATAGGAGTACACCGACGGAGCAATTTTTATTGTCAATGGCATCTCTGTCTGATCTATGAAACGATACGATGACACGATAATTTCTTAATAGTACGATATTAAGTTCTGAACTCGTACTGATGGTTAGAAATGATTACTTTTTGCTCTAGAATTAAGAGCAATTTTCGTCAGATACATTCTTTTTAAATATTCGAGAAAATTTTATCAATAAACTAATCGATCTCTATGAGTTTACGATATTTTCTGGTTTAGCGAGAAATTTTCATTGATTTGGAAAATGATTCAATATTCAGAGCCCTAGAGAGAGTCTTAGTTCGCAAAAATATCGTAATGTCTTACGTATATAAGGGAGAGTGTACACGGGAGCTTTTGACGGTAATCGAGCCCGCTTATTAGATAATGAAGTTAGACTTTTCTGACAATTTGTAAGGCCCTTTTAAGACGTATTAATAATCTCGAATAGTTTTTGAAAGTGACTGAAAGTTTTTATAGCTCGATTTGTACATTGGACTCTTTCACGGAAATGTCCTGTAGATGCACATAATTGTTAGTGTTTTGGTTTTGTGATCATAATTAAAGGTTTAATTTGTTTTATATGTGAACGTTTTCTAGAATTCTTCAGTTTTAAATAATTATTTTAAACATTCTTGTTCTTTATTTTATGATAAATTTTCACTCAGCAAAGACACAAACCTTAAAAATGTGCGATATCTTTGTGGACTATCTTCACTCTTTGGTAATAATTTGAACCTTTTTTTTTGGAATTAAAAGAAAGTATTAAGAAAAAGTTAAAGTAGACACATACACGCACAAACACACACACACACACACACACACGCGCGCACATAATTTGCATGCACATTTACAGAAAAATACGCACATGTCTATAAAGCATAACTGTCATCAACATCCTTATTGTTCTTTATATGAAAAGTGAAGCGAAAAGTTCTTTAACTGTAAACAATAGTGAGAAGGAAAAAAAATATAAATTTATGCGTTCGCTTATGCACTCTGAATAACAAACTGGTTCACGGTCAAGAAAGAAAAAGTTAGAAGTTAGAAAACTATATTCCTATATAAGGCGAATCTTTGATACCCATCCACCTCTTCAAAGTAATTCACTAATAAGAGTATATATTAAGTTATGTGTATTAAGGATGTGAATCTGAAAATTGATGGATCGATGCTTTTTGAATACTGTGATGTCTAAGATGCTTAGTTTAAAAACACTTCTCGATTCTAAATCATTTTTTTTCGCTTTATAAGCTGATCGCATCTAAAATTTTATACTAATGTGAAATATATACCTTTCCTAGGGTCTAAGGAGCGCATTTTGAAAGAAAAAAACTTCTAATGGCTTGAAGTTAGTTTAGCCCATAATGCGTAGTCTGCGTAATGAGTCATCTTTACTTCGATAACTTTATACATCACCATCCTTTTGTGTGATTTGTAAAAATAACGAAAACTTTATCTTAGTGATCTGAAGACCTTAGGATGGAAGGGAATATGCCTTGCAATAGCAGTTATAAAATGTTCTGATAATCATGGTCGCTAATCGTTTAAAAATATTTGTTACAGTGTGTTGCTCATCTATGGCCTTCGATTTCAAATTTTTCAAAACTTTCCCAAATACAAATGGCAGAGATGGCTATAGATAGGTGGTTCGACCTTATTTAAGTAATATTCTATTTATGATTTTTTAGATATACTTTTAAATGTTGCAAATGCAATGAAAAATCAATATACTGTACTTTTATCCTTTGATGTTAAGTGTACATAAATTGAGATATAATTTAAAGAAAAAGATTTTTCCTTAATATTTTAACCTTATACCTTCGTACTGGGATTTCATTTTAATCACAATAAATCACAGTAAAATAAAATAAAAACAAGTAAGAAAATTATATTTGACTGTGCCAAATCTTTTCTACCTACCACCGTTATCTTAAAAAAGGAGGAAAAACTAAATTTTAACATTTAGGCGTGACAGAGTTTTTCTATTTTTATGGAATAGAACAGCCAGCCATTTAATACCGTGAAAAACAACCAGAGCAAAAAAAAGCCAGAAAACAGACGTGCTTTCGGCGTATACTGTAGGCGCGGCCTGTGATCGGTTTGGCCCATTTTCAATAGCAACGTTTGTGGAAGAAATTCCAATATTCCTGCCAAATTTCAAGCCGATATTTTCATTTTTGCAGCTAGGAGAATGATTACCACAGACATTAAACAGATAAGCAGAGATATAGATGGACAGACGAGCAGATGGATACGTCTAAGTGGATTCTGAATTTTGTACTGATCATAAATTTATACATTTTATGTGGTTCCAGAGTCATCTTTCTTAATCTTACAAAAATTTTCACAAAAAGAATTAAATTTCAGTATTCTATTATATCGAGTGGGCGTGGTCGATCTTTTCCGTTTTTACACAGGGACTACGGAGGGATAGCTAGCGCAATATTTTTGGAAATTTTTCTAATTCTATCTGCTACGGTTTCGCATTCAATACCAACCTGCGTGCAAGGACTTCCAATATTTCTGTCAAATTTGAAGCCGATATCATCGTTTGTGGGGTCTTCAAAGTTTGCTTCCGAGAGTTACAAACCAAATGACAAACTGAAATATACTCTTCACCTTCGGTGGTGAGTACAAAAACAAACAAATAAGAAAACTATATTCCACATGATAAGCTTTGATACCCACCACCTTGAAAAATATTTCGAAAGTACTAAATTTCGATGGTCTATAATAGTGGGTAGGCGTGGCAGGATTTTGCCATTTTTACAGAATATCATCGAAATTTTTATTTATTTTATAGTGAGCAAGACATAACTAAGGTAAAGATGTTTTTAACTTATACTATACTGTACGCGTCTCCCTCGACCGAAATTGATTCATTTTCTTTACGTACAATACTTTTCCAAAATTTCATCTACACATATCTTAATTCACTGCAGACATTTCATAAATAAGCAAACAGATAAGATGGACAGACCGACAGAAAGAGAGACAGACGGACTGACAGACGGACATATTTAAATCAATTCTAAATTTGATGCTGATCAAGAATATATATATACTTTGTGAGTTCTCTGAAGTTTCCTTTTGCGCATGACAAACAATATAGCAAAATGAATATATACCTCATCTTCGGTTGTGGGTATAAAAGGTAAAAGAAGTTGTTATCATACGCATCAGCCTTAATCTGTCAGTCTCAATATTATCAGATTTATTTTTAGTATTTTTTCTTCTGTTGAGTGTATTTTTGCAGCAAAATGACAGGAGAAATTCTTGAGTTTTCAATTAATAATTAATTTTAATAATCTTTTTGTCTTATAAACTAAGGAGAGACATTTGGAATTCACAGATAAGTTAGAAAACTTATTTATACGAACAACCACAGGCATATCAAAATATTGTGCTTAATTACTTACTGCATACGGTAGAGTAATAGTGTTAAATGTGCAGCTATTCTAAGCCACTCGCAAGTACACTCACAGTATTAAACGAGAATATAATAATATTTCAAATTCATTCATATCGTTCGATACTTGAGCGAATCTCGACTTTAATAAACAAATTTTATGAATATGTTTACGTTTTAATAAATTTTTAGTTTTAAATTTTTTTCCAATTAAAAAACTATCCTTTACAAAACAGACCAACAGATAATATATCCGTACAGGTTGTGCTTAGCCTGTGTATTGAGGTATAATCGCTTGATTGGCAATAAATGCGATCTCATACTTTTTTATCGTAAATGTTGATATTAAACGAATTTAGTTGAATTTTATTGAATTTGAAATTTCTTTTAGTGTTAACTTTTGAGACGCTCAATCGGCCAATCGGCAACTTTTTATAACTTTGTCCAGGCAGTTTTGCAGAGAACAAAAGAGAATAATAATCAGACAAATATGTCTTGATATTCTAGTACATTCATAATAGATCGACAAGAAGAAGATTTTAAAGCTTGAAACTTTTTCTCTTGCCACTTCAGTAATCACTTTATGAAATATTTGTTGTATATTTTTACGTGTTGTATGCATGTTGAACGACATCCCTTCGTTATGTTAGAGAATTTCTTCTTTCTTATCCTAGAATTTTCATTTTTCACGCGGATGTGGTGTTGGAGCGTCCGTATGTAATGAAGAGAAATAGTTTGTATTTAAGTGGACTGTCTAACCATAGGCGCTATTTTTCATGAATAGATAATCAAGTTTTTCCATAATTCAAACAATCGAATTCAATTACAAATCATTTTAAATAAAAATCTCTTTTTTTTTTTTAATTCAATTTAAATAATTTGGTTTTTTCGTTAAATTTTTTTTTTTGCCATAAATTTATTAAAACACGTATGCAAGAATTCTTCATGCATGCATATGCTGGTAAATTAATATTGATTTTATTTTATTAAAAAAAAAAAAAACAAAAAATTGAAAGGTTTATAAAAATTTTATATTACTTACGCCGGACACTAAGGACCCTAAGAGCATTTTTATACAATATTCGTTACAAATATTATATTATTATTATGTATAATAATATGAAAAGCATTCAAATTTATTTTTATCGTTTCGTTAATTACTTATGTCTTGCCTTTTGATTACATATATGGCTTCAATAACATATTACTTGTATATAAATATCTTTTAACATATGTCTTTGATGTGTCCCCTTAAATAATTAAACATGAGAAATTTACAACCAACATCACAAATGTTTTTTAATAACACGCGATCAATAAATGACTTCAAATAGGATAAATGAAAATTTCCAAAAAAAAAAAAAAA
>KK351177.1:217582-232410 GCA_000671755.1 Glossina brevipalpis | reverse complement strand
TGTTACAGTACTCGCACAGTAAGTAGGGAGGGAAAGCGTGTGGACCAAAACGAACACATGACTTTGGTCCTTACAATGTTGCGAAAATTAAATTATTGAAACATTTCATATATTTTGTCACAGTACCTATCCTTCCATCTTTATATATCCACCACCGAAGGTGAAGGGTATATTTTTCATTTTATCATTTGGTTTTTAACTACCAAAAGGAAATTTTGGATACCCCACAATGTATATATATTCTTGATCAGTATCAAATTTAGTATCGATTTAAGTATGTCCGTCTGTCCGCCTGTCTGTGTTATATCTGTGGTAAACATTCTCCTGGTCGCAAAAATGAAGTTCTCGTCTTCGAATTTGGCAGAAACATTGGAAGTTCTTTCATTGCCACGCTCATCTATGACAATTTAGTTTTTCACCGTTTTTTTAAGAGAAGAGTGGTGGGTATAAAAGATTCAGCACAGTCGAATATAACTTTCTTACTTATTTTATATCACTCTTGGCTATTAGAGAAAATTACTTGAGCCTTTCCAAAAAAAAAAAAAAATTAATTTTTCCTTAAGGAGATCTTTTTATTTAATTGTCTCTGGTATTATTGACAATAATTACTTCTGTTACGTCTGTTACGTTAACAAAGATATCAAAAAGTCCACAAAGTTCAAATTTCGTTGAATTTTTAAATTTTCTCGTCCACTGGTTTTACAATCCATTGGGTTATAATCCATCCACAATTGTGTGATAAAAGTCTTTAAACTTTTTAGTTTAAGAAAAATATTTATTTAAAATTTAGTGCAAATATATTTTGGTAACAACTACTTCGATTTTTGTTATTATCATTAACGCATTACGGCCATTTTCTTCCCTATCTCTTGACTATACGCGATATCATCCTCAGTGAAGAACTTTTGATGTCTTGCATACACTACTACTACTACTACTTATAACGATTGATTTTTTTATGGCGGTACCATCGCAGCTCTTTAGATTTTAACGAATAAAGCTCGAGATGTAATAGTTTGGTCAACTAGTTTTAGAATAAAATAGAGGAGTTTGGTCTTTTCGTTGTGTCTCTGTGATATCAACGACAAAGCGCAAATAATAATTTATTGAAAAAGAAATCAATTAAAATTGTTATTGATGGCGGATTGTAAATTGATTCCATTGGTCTAAGAGTTCATTGCAAACTCGCAAATATATTTAATTAAAAAAAAAAAAACAAATCTTAATATATTGATTTTTAAAGCTTTTTCTGGATATAGTGAGAGTAAGCAGTGAGTAATCAAAGTTCTCTACGAAACCGGACGTATTTTCTAAAAATTAATCTGAAATGTGTTCAAAACTAAGCAATAAAGTTGAAAATAAAAATTTTATTTAATATTCACAAAATTCTTCTTCTTCTTTTCATTTAATAACAAGTCATATAACGAATCCATTCTTCATTTATTTTCTTTGATGATATTTACAAGAAGATAATGACTTGCAGTCCATTATCTAATGTCATCTTAAATAAATATTTTCTCAACGACTACAGTTTAAAAAACAACATGAGACAAAAACAAAAACAAGAACAAGAACGAGAAGCAACCTTTGCGGTATCTAGTGTTAACATATGTTTATTCAGTTACTTCATATGTGTGTTTTCTTTTTAAAACAACAAAATAAGGATATGAATGATGGAACACTTTGAATGTATTTGTTTTGTGCTCATTAACTGAGTTAAATAGTTGATATTATATTAAGTGAACGTCATACGCTAGACACACGCCAACGCATATAAATAAACAATTATCGATATTAAATAAAAAAGAAGAAAAAAATAACAAACAGGAAAATTATGTGCGGTTGTAATCGAATTTTTTATGCTTAAGATTTTTATTTTTTTTAAAAAAAAGCAAAAACAAAGTGGAAACTGAAATTTGAATGGTTGCGCCAATATCCCTCCCTAGATAGGCAGTCTCATCGTCTACCTGTTTATTAGAGCGATCATTCGAAACATCTATCGGCTAAGAAGGGTTAAGATTTAACTATTGACGTCCGATGGCGACGGTTGCTCGAGGATTGTTACAGGAAGCATTTTGGAGAAGTGTCCCTTTCAAGAAAGACCCTTCCTTCTTTAGATCTTTAGTATAAAGGGGTCATATAACTATTAGAAGTAGTGTACTAAGTTTTTATGGCTCGTGGAAATAGTAGAAAATATGACATGGGG
Organism: Glossina brevipalpis; assembly: GCA_000671755.1. Lineage (NCBI taxonomy): Eukaryota > Metazoa > Arthropoda > Insecta > Diptera > Glossinidae > Glossina > Glossina brevipalpis. The sequence goes on along the minus strand of KK351177.1, from coordinate 230,204 downwards.
CGTGGCAATGATCTTTCAATTACATTTCAATCTAAAAGGTAAGACTAGGTAGAATAGAATAGATTTGCCCAAAGATCAAACCAAAACCACCGTTGTCGGGATATCCAAAGAGAATGGATCTTTGTAAGTGTTGAATTTCCACTACATTGTTTGTGGAAAATGTCTCTTGCTTGACTGCTGGGTACGGCCTTTCGGGATGTATCGTGGTAGTTCTGGGATTCTAGATAGGAAAACACGTCCGGCAAGTACAACCATCTGAAATATACATAATGTTAACTCTAGCATCCCGATTGTATATTTAAAGAGTGACGCCGACTATCGTTTGTCGATATAGCTCAGCGCTTAGATGAACCGTGAGCTTAGACTTTCATAGTAGATATCCGCTTCAGTTCGAAGCTGATAACTCCTTACTAATTTAGTGGACGTGGTGAATTTTTTCTATCTTTTGTAGTCTATGAGTAATTATAAGTAAGAAAATCTAAATTTCTTTTTTGCCTTTAAAAACCATAATTCTTCTCAGTTTGTCGTCTGAACGATTTGACTCGCGTTCAATACCAATCTGAATTTGAAGATAATTTTGTAGCCAATATCTTAATTGTTACGATTGGGAGGACATTTATAAGAGATGGGCAGAGATACATGAGCAAATCGTATAAGAATTTCATACTGATGTATGTACTTTATAGGATTTCTGAAAAATTCTTCCTGGTTGTCGCAAATGTCTTGACATAATGAATATGCCCTCAATCCATCCATGATGGATATAAACATAAACACATAGAATCTCGTCAACTTTTATTTAGTAAAATGCCACCCAAGAAAAGACAATTTTTTTACTTTAGCTTGGCTTCTGTTCATTGCGTGCCTCGCAAAAAGAAAGACACCCATAAATTGTACACACTGAGTGGGCAAGAAAGCGTTTTCGTCTTCACAACTAAATATTGATTGTTTTGTCGAATTTTCGTCGTATTGAAGTTCATTGAAATTGAGTTAGAAACAAAGCGGATATAATTCGATTGATCATATTGATTCAAGATCAAGATTCAAGATATTTGCCTTGACCACCACCATACCTAAGGGATATGCCTTAAGCGACTGATGAATTAGATGTTAAAAAGAATATGAGATGTCGCCTACAATATATTCCTTTTCCTTTCTGAGCTGCTATTTTCTTCTTCTTAGAAATTCTTTAAAAAAAAGTCATATTCAGTGATACGATCAGTAAAAACTTGACATAAAAAATTGATGTAAACAATTTATGTAAAAAATTTATTTCAATAAACTGCTTGGTCTTTTATAAGTAAACACAAGAAGGGTTCACAAGATGAAACTACCGGTTAAGATTTCAAGTATTTATCTGAATATTATTGAATAAAAACGCCTTTTCAAATTGATAATGATCGATATTACTTTCTTGCCAACCTAATATTATTATGCATAGTGGGATTGATACTAACTTCCGTCAAGTCTATTTAAAGACGGATGTGAAGTTAGGCGCCCAAAACATTTTTGGTTTGTATCTTTGCTAAAAATGTCTTTGCTAAGGTAATTGATAATAGCGACATAATAAAAAAAACAAAATGTTTACAAAAACTATACGAAACTAGAAAATTCAAACATAAATGAAAAACGAAGTCATGTCCTCGTTTACAAGAAATACAAAAAAAAACTTATTGTTACTATTTATCAGGGACAATGCGCTTCTAGTTGGACAAAAATTACATAGGTCTCTCGGTCGCGGATTTCGTAGTACTGCGGTCCGATCTGGTACACGGGCTTTAGGTCTTCCAATCCCGGATTTCGTAGTATACTGGTCCTATCTGTTGCACGGGCCATGACGCTCCCAGTCCAAAATTTCGTAGTATACCGGTTCTATCCGGTATACTGGCCACGGCGCTTCCTGTCCCAACTTTCGTAGCACACCGGTCTTATCTGTTACACGGGCTATAAGTTTTTCAATTCCAAATTTCCTAGTACTCCGATTTTACCCGTAGTACACCGGGTCATAGAGGTTTCAGTCTCAAATTTCGGAGTACCCCGGTCCTACCTGATACACGGGCCATAGACGTTCCAGTCGCGGAATTCATAGTACCCTGATCCTATGTGATACATCGGCCATAGGTCTCTAGTACCAGATAGGATCGACCCTATTTACGGTGATGACGTTTGGTTTTTCTGATAGCTTTTAGAGGCCTTTAGCATATATCAAAGAACTGGAAATGTATTCTTTCTTTAAAATTTTGTACAATGCGGTTTATATATCGTAATTTTTGTCCAATTGCAAGCGCCCTGTTCATGATGAATAGTGACAATAAATTTTCTTTTTGTAATTTAATTTTTTATTTATCTTTGAATTTCTTATTTTTGTTTAGTCTTTGGAAGCATTTGGTTCAGATTTCGATGCCACTTTATTATCAATTACCTTAGCAAAGACACGTATCAACTGTAAAGTTAGTTCACATTTTAGCAGAGACAAAATGGTGAGACAGGCACAGTGGGCTAACTTCACACCGGTATTTAAAGATATCCTCCTATATATGACCGTAGAGCGTCTGAGTGCTAATGAAAAATTAAAAATTCAGCAAATAAAACTGAAAGTTTTTATTTGCTTTCCAAACACCAAAGTTTAAGGAAGTAGCTTAAATCAGAACATAAATGTGTGTATTAAAAATATTAAAACATTTTTAAAGAAAAAAAAACTCTTGCCCGCAACTGTAGCTGAGTTGTTAAGATGTGCTTCAAGCAACTCAGCATACGTGCGTTCAATTTTGAGTTTGCGGTAGAGTTGGTCAAAATACTAACAAAAAAAGTCACATATGTTCTAAGTTGCCCGGTGCCTTCAATCATATGCTGGAAATTTATTCACATATATATGAAAGAAATAAATAAATAAATTAAAAAAACTCTTGAGAAATCTGAAATATTTATTTTACACTTTTATCCGATATACCTGCAAACCGAGGAACTTTCGTATGCGTAAGCTATTCGTAAGGTAAGCTAAAGACATCTAAAGAGTAGAATTGCATTAGCTGTATAAAATTCGTCACTTGTTTCTGAAGCATGATAATCGTCATCATTAGCATTAGAAACTCTTTAGAGTGCGATTAACGGAACTTATTTAACTTTCATTTGCGTATTTTAAAACCTTCTGTATATAGAAGAACTTTTCCTCCTTTGCCTGCCATAAAATTAATATTGAAAAATAATTTCCGGCGGCTATTTAAGAAAAAATTCCGCAATGAGTTTGCCATTTGACGCTAAATTTTTTCTCTGGAAGACGCTTTTGAGATTTTGGTGATTGGTGATTTGGTGATTTGAAAGATGCAGAAGTTCGAGTTTTAATTCTTCGAAATTTGCCATTGGTTTGTGATGCGCGGGTGCATTGTCTTGATGAAAAATCACTTTTTTTCGTCGCGATTTAATGTTACGTCCATTATCAGGACATCGGACGTAAATTATACGATACTACTACACTACTGTGTGATATAAGAGGCAATTGGGGGCCATCCACACCTTACAGCGTCATTGATTTTCGTACGAACTTAACCAATTATGGAGATGTCATAAAACTAATCGTAAGACATTCGAACACATTTTTTCCCATCAAGAAATATTGTTTGACCAAATCACAAAAATCACTGCCACTCGTAAACCGATAATAATCGAAAGAACGTAAAATTTTGAGAAGTGTCATTTGAGGCTTAAGGCTTAAGATCAAATATGGATAATATGGATATTTTTATTAGACCACAACCATGTGTTCTTGATCGATGTATGAATAGCTCTCTTGTTTACTCATGAAGTGTTCAAAAGCTAAATAAAATGAACCGTAGTTTCAAGTAATTTATGAATATTGTTATTAAAACCAAGTTCAAAAAATATGGGGAATTTTAATTAAAAAAATGTATTCGCTTCCAATGAATCATCATATAGTAAAATTCATTAAAATTCTAAATTTATAAGTTGAAGAGTCTTTTGCAGTTATTGGAAATTGTTATTGACGAAATGGTTCAAAGTTTCATTTTCGATTCGATTAAATTATTTCTGAATCTATAAGTATATAAAATAAATCTTTATACTATCATCAGTTACTTTCTGCGTATCCGCTTAGTAACAGTTATATTTAGAAAACATCGTATAGCTATTATAGGAACCGAAGTTGTTTTGCAAGAAGAATTGAATATTTTGGAAAAAAGATCAGTCCAAGCCCAAGCCCAAGGAGAATTAATTGAGTTATTTCAAATGATATGCCAACCAACCAACCATATCCAAACTAAAATCTTTAATACATAATCGATGACAAGATGCTGATTTCATCAATGCTGGGGTCGGAGGTAGGGAGGTATGGAGGTTGATCGCGTTCATTTTTTTACCTTTGCTTCTCGAGGATCTTTAAAATCTTTCGTTTCATTCGAAAGCCTATATGATTATGCCATTGTTTCATTACCATAAGGCTTTCTTAACAATTTTCAATGCATCTCCATTGGAGCTTTGTTTACATTCATTCAATTTTTATATACCCGACATAAGACAAATTCTTTCGTCTTTCGTTTAATAAATTCATTCATTCATTTGGAAAATATTTACAATTCCAAAAGTGACTTTAAATTATTAACTAAAAAGCCATGAATTAGTAGGAAAATTTTGTTTGATTTTGAAGACACTTAGGTTAAGTTTTCCCCTCTTTTGTCTTGAAGTCAGTCAGTCAATGGTCTTAGAATCCTGATATATACGTAAGTTATTTAAGCATCTTTAGCACGTATTACAGAGAAAAGAAACAAAATTAGAGAGAGAACAGAACAAATGATGTAAAAAAACAGTTCGGCTTGCGGTAAACAGAGATTTTTTTTGTAGATTTTTTTTGTTTCTAATTTTCATTGTATGTTATGGCTTATGCAGGCATTTCCTTCTTCTTCTTTTTTTTTTTTTAATTTGATGTTTATTCATTTCATTTCCGCATTTCAGGCAGAATGATTTACAAAATGTGTTTAGAGTGTGTGTGTGTGTGTGTGTGTGTGTGTGTGTGTGTGCGGTTATGTTGATAAGCCTTAAGTGCAGGAAATAATTGCAAGGCATCTTTTAATTACGCCCGTATACAATTAGAAAAATGCTAAAGAAAACTAACAGTGTTTCTTAATTATGGTAGAATGGAGTTAAAGAAAAAATATTTTTTAATCTTCATAAGTAAAAACTGGATATATCTTATGAAATATATGCTCTTGATTAGATAGAAGATTTCATTGCGTGTCCTTGTAATTAATTTGGTCTTTTCGTTCGTCGACTCGTCTGTGCATGAATTTTGTGAAAATTATAAAGGAAAACTGGAAACCTTTGCTTGTGCATCTCAAAAAAAAAACAACTCTCAAATGGTTGTGGCTCAAATCCAAAAGCCCTGAGTACAATTAAAAAAATTTATAACATGTAAGAAAGTTATATTCGGCTAGGCCGAATCTTTTATACCCACCATCCTTACCTTAAAAAAGTAGGAAAAACTAATTTGTAATAAGTGGGCGTGGCAGTGAAAGAACTTCCAATGCCTCTAACAAATTTGAAGTCGATATCTTCATTTTTGCGGCGGATGTTTACCACAGACATAAGATAGTTAAGCAGACAGGTAGATGGACAGACGTACCGACAGATACGTCTAGGTGGATTCCGAATTCCGTAGTGATCAAGAATATATACCATTTACGGGCCTTCTGATGAGTTCTTCTTAATATTACAAACGTTTTCACAAAAAATTTTAATTTCAATTTTCTATTCTATCGAATGGGCGTGGTCAATCTTTACCGTTTTTGCACATAGGCTACGGGACAGCTAGTGCAATATTTTTGGAAATTTTTATAGATCTATCTGCCATGGTTTGTTTATGAGTACTAAGCAAAAAATCCAATTTTTTTTGCTACCGAAAATAGAAGGGGTTTTAGTCTACGTCGTACTGTGAGCGTGTCCTTTGACCGATTTGAGCGATTTTCAATACCAACCGGCGTGCAAGAACTTCCAATATTTTTACCAAATTTGGAATCGATATCTTCATTTTTGCGGCTAAAACAGACGAACAGACAGACAGACGGATAGACGGACATGCTTCAATCGATTCTAAATTTGATGCCGATCAAGAATATATATACTTTACGGGGTCTCTGAGATTTCGTTTTGTTTGTAACGAACCAAATGATAAAATGAAATATACCCTTCACCTTCTGCGGTGGGTATAAAAAGAAATCTTAGAATGTAAAGATCTGACTTGCAATTTAAACCTCATAGCAGGCAGATATAATTTTCAAATTTTATAAAATTCTTTCACTGGCCTAATGAAACCTTTCAAATTTCAAAAAAAAAAAAAAAATTGAATTTGTATTCATACGAGTATGTTCGACTCTTGAACTTTTTTTTATCGCTTTCAATTTTCATTTAAGTTTTTTTGTAATTCCTTTGCTTTTTTGCCCTCATAATGTCACTGTGCAATAAAGACTGACGTAATTATCTTTACAAGGACTTAACGGTTGTATTATATATGACAGTAAACGAATGGTGCACTTAACGCAGAGACTCGTTCATATCAATATTCTTAAATGTTTGCATGTATAGGTTTGGCATACAAATGATAAACTTTACATTTATATACGAAACTTAATTACATTTTCTTTTTTATACGCAATAAATTGACATTAAAATTAACATCTTTTACAAATTATGCGAATAAAGAAAGGCGTACAACAATTGTAAACAAATAAATCCGTTTTAAGTAAATAAAGATTATATAGAGTAAATAAATTATACCTCGACATTATTTACACCCTACACCTTTTCGTTAAATTAATTTTTATAGCTTACATCACTTGTAATGTATGTAAAGTATGTAAAGTTTTTATGAATGTCCTTCCTGATGTCTAGTCAATCAAGCATATTAAGATTTTACGGATGTCCGTCCGTCCGTCTGATATGTAACCAACCTACAGATCGTAATTTTTAAGATATTTTGATAACATCTGATATACTGACATTTTTCGGCTTAAGCGTGAATGCTCGTGAAAATGGATTCGATCATTCGACCATTTGTACGATAACTCCCCATATAAGGCGCAATTTTAAAAAATCTTTATATGAAAAAAAATTGCAATTTTTAATATTTTTTAACAAAAATTTCGACAAAAATATGTAAAATAAATGTGAAAAATTTCGATCGAATGAGACCATTTTTTGAACCATTCCCCTATATAACAGTTCATATGAAAAGTAAGCTTTTATATGAAAAGCAAAATTCTGAATTTTAATATTTTATGATACAAATAACGACTTAATAATAATTTGACATAAAAACTAAAGGTACCAATTTTGGAGCATGTAGATGTTGTTTTTTTTTGGTCCCCACGCCATATAAGGTTGCCCGTGAAAAAGAGTAAGACTTTATATAATAAGAAAATCTTATTTTTAGTATTTTTATAATAGAAATAGTTGAATGATAAGATGATTTTTAATAGAAAAATTAAATCTGTTAAATTTGAACCATGTCAATTCACCCTTTGGGCTCCCTTCCCCATGAAGGCTCTCACGAGAGAAGTATATCTAAAAGTGGAAACAAAGTCTAATTTTTAGTATATTGATCACTAAAGTAAATCAAAAATTGTATTCGATGAGATGGTGTAGGGTAAATTAATTGTCGGCTTTGTCCAGCTATAATGTTTTTAAAATTTATTCATAAGATTTTACTTAATACGTAATACGGCTGTTGTTTTATTGCACCTGAATTTCACGTGCAAAAAAACAAATATTTCAAAAAAAGTACGGCAAGTACGGTGACAGATAAATTTTGACAAATCAAAAATTCAAAATTTTTTTCATTTACACATTTCCTTAGGGCTTTATTTGCATTACTTCTTATATGTGCAAATGTCGTATAATTGACGGTTGTCGTATAATGGATGGTCTTGCAGATAAGCGACGAGCGTCCCAGCCACTAGACAACTCGTCAAACATTTATTTGTCAACAATTTCAGATTTTTAAAATGAGAGAAGAAGAAGACGAAGAAGAGTTAATTTTAAAATTGAATTAATAATTAAAACTGATACGTACTATGATATGATTTATCGAAAAGAAGCATTTTTCTATTTTTAACGATTCCAATGTAAAATTATCGCACCACATTAAAAAAGAATTTAAAAAAAATATGCAATACTATCGGGTTTTAAATCCGCATCTTTAAAAATATTTGAAATTTTGCTGCGAATAGACAGAGACGTACTGCGAAAATCATTCATTTGCTTCAGCTTTTTCGCCCAAAAATATGAAATTATCCTGTGATGAAGTTATTATGATTTTTCCAAAGAAAAAATGGCAAAAGATTGTCGATCGTATTGGCACATATTTGGGTCACTTGAAATATATGATGTCTCAAAATTACCGGCAAGTTTACCGGCAAGTAAAGAAAAAACAAAAACAATTTGACAGCTGACAGTTTAGAATTCGTAAAAATGGAGTAATACACGTGAAATCGACGTGTTTTCATTGTTGTTGAATAATAGTTCCGGAATAATGGAAGCGTTTGCAATTGCAGTTCACGGATTTTGTACAAATTCCGTACGTGCGTGTGGAATATCACGCGCTATGATAACCCAATTCGTTCTGCTTAAAATTGGATGATAATGACGTGAACACAAGACGGTGAAACAATACAATTCCTTATTGATAGACGATAGCATTTGTCGTTCGTGTTTTCAGAAAATTTTACCTTCAAGTCGTAAGTTAATCTTAAAAAACTATACACTTTTCCGAATGTAATGAGACTCGTTAGTAAACTTCTATCTTTTAAATTATAAAAGAACTTCGGTAGAACGTGAGTATTAAATATACACCTGAAGACTAATTTATGTTAGTTATTCTTACTAATTTATCTTTGCGAAAACATTAAATTCATCTCTTTTGTAACAGCAGCCAACAGGGCTTGTGATGGCCGGATGCCGCTAACTTCTACCAGACTATTGCCTACAGCAAGAGAAAATGTCTTTACAAAATATTCTGTTTATCTTTTTTATATTAATTTTTTTTTTTTTTTTTTTTTTTTTTTTTTTATGTCATCAACAAGCTCACAACAGAAAGGCACACAAATGTATCTAATTATACTTGTTGGGAAGGTTACGTTACAGAGAAATGCTTATCATATATGAAACGACAAAGTAGTAGTATTTTCCAAGAGTATAGAAGAGTTTTTTTCTTTTTCTCGAAATGAAAAAAAAAAAACAAAAAAAATATCTCTTTATGCATAACACCTGTCAAGGCTTGCAGTATTGCTATGACAGTTTATTTAAGAATATCAAACATATTAAGTACATAGAAATAAGATGACAACTACACGAACACAAATTTTGATTTCCGTTGCCGTTTATGACGGTGTTCCGGAAATATACATGAAGAGATTATAAAGTCGAAATTCAATTGTACCTCAAGAAAATTTTACTTGTAGCGTGCACGAGCGTAGATATATACATGTGTGTTATGTGTGTGTTTGTATGCGTGCAGTTAAGAATCTGTAATATAGGCAGTCAAAACACTTGTTTAGTGGGAAATTAATTGAAAAACTTTCAGGTGAAGCTGCTACAAATGCTACAAATACGTGTGAGTATGAATGTTTGATACTTGAATGATTTCCCAAATGTTTACCTTTTGAGTATATTGTTGGATTATAAGCTGGAAATTGACACGTTGGCATATTTACATTATTAACCAAACCCATTGACATACGGGTTACTGAGGAACGCTAAAAATATTTATAAAATAAACAAAAACAATATGCAAAAGAGCGTTAATTAATATTGTATCCATTAAAGGCAGCTAAATTGGGATTAGAGTAAATTTATCATTTGACTTTCGCATCTCCCATAAGTGTATAAAATACAAACCAAAAAGAAATTTTGACATCGCTTTAAACATTTATTTCTCTATTCAATCTCTCTCTAGTCAATCAGTCTGTCTGTTTGTCGTTATAAAGTTCAAAAATTTGAAAACAACGTTATATCTCAAGGTTAACAATTACATTCGATACTCTAGATCGTCTAGAACTACCTTTCGAGTATCTTTCGTCATAAAATACTAAAAACTATACCTTAAGGATTGACATGTCAAGGGGTCCTGCGCTTCTAAAATTTCTCTGTTGATACCAGAGAAATTAAGTTTTTAATTTAGATTATGTCCAAAAATCATAGATCTCTCGACAATTGCCAAAAAAAATGGATAATTCCCATTTTATGAACTCAAAATTGTAAAGTTTTTAAAAGTTTTTAGTATGTTTGGCGGCCCTTATAGCAAAGCCAAAAATAATTCGAAATGTTCACCCACAATTTCTACAAAATATACAGTGGTAAGTAAAGAGTCACTAGCTAGCCAACCAAGCAAGCTACAGCAATGCCAGCCTCACTAGCTAGCTATCCAAGCAAGTTATCGTACCTAGCAATGCCAGTTTCACTAGCTAGCTATCCAAGCAAGCTACACTACCTAACAATGCCAGCCTCACTAGCTAATTATCCAAGCAAGTTGCAGTACCCAACAATACCAGTCTCACTAACTAGCTATCTAAGCAAACTACAATACCCAACTATACCAGCCTCACTAGCTAGCTATCCAAGCAAGCTACACTACCTAACAATGCCAGCCTCACTAGCTAATTATCCAAGCAAGTTGCAGTATCCAACAATACCAGTCTCATTAGCTAGCTATCTAAGCAAACTACAATACCCAACTATACCAGCCTCACTAGCTAGCTATCGAAACAAGTTACAGTACCTAACTATGCCACATCACTAGCTAGCTATCTAAGCAAACTACAATACCCAACTATACCAGCCTCACTAACTAGCTATCTAAGCAAACTACAATACCCAACTATACCAGCCTCACTAGCTACACACAGTATACACACAGTTACCTATGAATCCTTGTCATAAAAATATTGCTGAAAACGATGTTTTGAAATATATAAAATATGCAAAATGATATTTACGGCTTGCAATCGAATATCGTATATAAGTTAATGATGAATAATAAAAAGCTTGGACCGATTATATAAAAAACGAATAAATTTTTTTTCATTATCGCATAATTTACACATACCTGATGTGTCTGCATTGTCTCGATATCAGCTAGAGGACAGGAAGCTCGATGTTGCTGTTGAAATTTCGGTTGATACGGCTCAAGCATACGTATTTTACCCCAACGATTAAAGAATAATGCAATTGCACCGACCCATAACATCAGTACCAAACCAACAATTAACACTTCTTCGGTACGTACAATTATTTTGGGACCTAAGAATTGAAAGGAATTCTAATATAAATAATATAATTGCAGGAAGTAAAGCAAAAGAGAGAGAGAGAGAGAGATAGAGAAAGAGAGAGAAAGAGAGAGAGAAAGAGAGAGAGAAAGAGAGAGAGAGAGAGAGAGAGAGAAATAGGGAAGAGATAGGATTTGAAAATATTTACCATGGACAACATTTGTAGCGTTCGTTATTTCTGAACTTGTGACATCTTCTCGACTGTTTAAGTAATCTGTACTTATGGGAGAGGCAGTTACAGTCTCTTCGATTTCTACTATGAAATTTGTACCTTTCCAACCAGAGCCCCATTCTAAACAGAAGAAAGAAGAAAAAAGAAACGATACTACAAAATAACGGTATAAGCTAAAAACAAAGAAAAAAAAAGTTAAAGTTCGCGTTAAGAAATTTCGCATACAAATTAATCTTTTCTGCCGATTTTAGTTGACATCAAAGCCGATAAATAATATTTTATTATTATTATTAGTGTTTTATCGATTTGAAGGCTGTCAATTAATAGAATTTATTTTGCATCTCAAAAACTGGACTGGTTTTGATGGCTTTTGATGACTTTTTTTTTTGTTTTTATGTATAAATAAGAGGTCTTAGTCAGGTGATCAGGTTTATCACCTATACAAGCAGAAATGCGTAGAGAGGGATACGATAAGTTCGCAACGTGGGAGATATGTGTTCGATCGATAATTATTGCGTATTTACTGCTTCATTTAGGTTCATTGTCTCAGTTCATTCAATTCTTGTCTCTTTCGAAAAATCGAACACGATGCGAAAACCCATTGTCTTAATAAGTTTCTAATACTTTAATCTTGACCTAGAATAATACTAATTCAACAATCGCAGAAACTTACTAAATATGGTGAATTTTATGTAATATTTACGATTTGGGGAAATTTTTTGAACTACCGTTACCTAACAGTTAGTTAATATGATTTTCTAAAAACCGATATTGTTTCATTTAACGCAACATATACTTCCCAGTTGAACAGTATTTTCTCCCTTTTCAATTTTACTATTCTATGCGCTGACTTATAATTCCGAGCTATATTTCCATTATATCGTACACCACTTATAGTTAAATCGATTCCACACAATATTCAGAATCAATCAATGTAATAAAAATTTGCATCTATCTTAAGTTTTATAGATAGATATTACATATATAAGCACGAACGTAATATACCTTGTAGCGCTAGAGTACATCATTTGATGGGAGAGCTTTTATCAAGCACCAAGCGATTATCATCTTTTTCTTGCATTGCAAAATTTCTTTAATGATAAAAAATTGGAATCTAGGGAGG
>KK351177.1:206449-217543 GCA_000671755.1 Glossina brevipalpis | reverse complement strand
AAATCGGACAATCCGAAGCATGTTAAATAAAGTCTTGAAGTTCATATAAAAATAATGGATTTCTTTTTCCCCAAACTATTATTCCGATTTAACAAAGACAGCGAGGCCGCTTTTTGAATATAAATATAATGAAAGAATTCATAAACATAACAACAAACTTAGAAAATAATTGTGTGTGTGTGTGTGATTTATGCTTATTATTTTGTACAATATATGTGTGTAATAAAAGCTCAATTAATTTTCAGTTTGTCCACACCAGAGATCGAACCTGGATCCTTCAATACATGGCCGAACATCATAACTACTACATCATACGGCATCCAAATGATTTAACCGCAAATTCTGTTAAAGTTTTTACAGTTAAAGAGAAGAAGAAGAAACAATTTGAACAAATGATTAAAAGCGTTTTTTGTTTGTTCTTCTGTAGTTTATTGAAAACACACTACACATTACGAAGAAGAGTTGGTATCATTACACCCTACAACCCTTTGTATTACAGAATCTATGAATTTCGTATAAATGTATGTAACATTCAGAAAGATATAAGATAAATTCTTATTCTCAATCGATTGCGGCCTGTCTGTCCGACTATCTTTCTGACTGTCTGATGTTTATTTATGTTATTTTATGTTAAATTTTTAGATCGAATACGAATTCCGTTGTCCTCTCAAATACGAATTTCGTTGAAAATGTGGATGTGGAACCAAGCATTTTTTTTTTTCAGTTACTGTTTATACAAAACATCGTAAAATTTAAAAAAGATTTTTATATACAATATTTTAATATATAAAATGAATGTTGAATATTTGGATCCTGACAAAAACATGTCCTTACAAAACATAAACCTTTATATGACAACAATCATTTTATGATGGAATTTGGTTCATTTGGTTTGGCGACTTGGCCTATCAATTTGAACGAATATATTTGGATCACAAATGTGTATTTTTTGATATCCTTCCTAAGAAGAATCTAAGAGCCTTTTAGAAAACAAACCTTAATATAATAACAAAGTCCAATTTTGGCTAATTTATGAGAAAGAGAAGAATTATTAAGAATTATATATAGGATATCGTACGGCCTGCTTGTAACCTAATACTTGAAAAGTGTTTCTTGAAAGAAATTTGACAAATATCTTGCAAATTAATTGCAAACGTTATCTAGGCAAATTAATATTAAATATATTTTATATTTAATTGATATCTTTTACAAATTTTTGAAAAATTTTGAATCTACTACGTATTTATATAGAATTATGTCCTTAACTGAAGATAAATTTCAATTACCTTCTGAAACTTCTGATGTTGTTTTCACGCTTGCTGGTGTGTTCTCCAGTTTGATAGCTGGAAATAAAAATAAAAATATTTTTTTATTATTAATTACAAGAAATTGATGCATAAAATACACAAAATAAATCATTAATAGGATTTTAACGGAACATTGCATAGAATGCAACAGATTATACGTCGTGAATTAAATTCATTCATATAATAATAACAAAGAAATAATTTTTTTAGTTTATTGTATACTCTTAAGCTTACTACTACACAATTATCTTATATATATATATATATATATAAATATATATATAATCAAAGTCAATCATCTGGGTTAAAAAGTCGTAACAAGACAAGAGTCATAAAGTTAGTGAGGTGGAATTTTCGCTGGCTACATGCCAATAGCATTGAATGTATTACTTACTTATTTATTTATTACTTACGAATCTTAGAAAACCATCTAAACTATGTATGTACGAAAAAGTTTTTAATCTTTTTTTTTTTTTATACCCATCACCGAAGGATGGGCGGCATAATCTTTTGTTTGAAAATCCCCCCACCCTCCCCCCGACCCCCAAAAAGAAACTTTAGTGACCCCATAAAGCATATGTATTCTTGATTAGTATCAAATTTAGAATCGATTTAAGTATATCCCTCTGTCCATCTATAGTAAACATTCTCCTGGACGCAAAAATAAAGATATTAGCCTCGAGATCATGGCAGAAACATTGCAAGTTTTTGTACGCAAGTTAGTATTGAAAATGAAATGGTCGAAGCACCTGTTCGCCGTGAAACTTAAACCGAGAATATCTCTATTTTCAAAAGCAAAACAAAAAAAAACAAATAAGAAAATTATATTCGACTGTGCAGAATCTTTTATACTCATCATCTTTATTTAAAAAAAAGAAAAGGAAACTAAATTGTAATAGATGAGCGTGGCAATGGAAGACTTTCCAATGTTTTTGTTAAATTTGAAGCCAATCTCTTCATTTTTGCGGCTAGGAGGATGTTTACCACAGTCATTACACAGTTGAGCAGTTAAACAGATGGATAAACGTACCGACGAATACATCTAGGTGGATGCTGAATTTGATACTGATCAAGAATATATACATTTTAGCGCAATATTTTTGGGAATTTTTCTAATTCTATCTGTTATAGCTTACGAATAATTCACTTCCGGTGGTAGGTATAAAAAGGTTATTGTTAGTGTTTTTCTTATTACTCAGAAACGATAGTGGACGGATGTATCAAAATTTCCCCATTTATTGAGCAAGCTATCCTTTAGTAACAATACAAAAATGGTAAGAATCGACCTCGCCCCTTCGATATAGTGGAGTACTGGAATTAAATTGTTTTGTAAAAACGTTTGAAACATTAAAAAAAAAGAGGCAAGAAACCCCATAAAAAGTATATATTCTTATTCAGTATCAAATTCAAAATCCATCTAGACGTATCCGTCTGTCCATATATTTGTCTGCTTACCACTGTAATCTTTGCGATTATCATATTCCTGGTCGCAAGAATTAAGATATTTGGACGAAATTTCGTAAAAATATTGAAAATTCTTTCATATACGTTGGTATTGCAAATGGACGAAATCGGTCGCAGGACACGCCTATAGTATGAAATAAGCTGAAAATATTTCTATTTTCTCATCCCTTTTGCTCGCTACTTATAGACTAATCAATAAAAATTTCCACTGTATTCTGTAGATAATAGAAAAAATCTGCCACGCCCAACTATCAAAATGCAGCATGTTTTACATTCTTCTAAGACGATATGTGGTGGGTATAAAAGAATAAAATTTTCTTACTTGTTGGTGTATATAGTTTAAGTTTTTATTCAAAAAATAAGAAAAACAAACCGGATTTTTTTTTTCAATTTTTATAAAAGATGTCAAAAATTTTTTCAAACGTTACTTACTCTTCTTGAAAATATAAACAATAAAGATAAAAATTATTGGATCCTAATTTTTTTTATAAAAAATTAAAAATGTTATTAATGATCCCATCAGTGAGAGTTTTCTAATCGGTCTATATCAAATTCAAACAAAATGAAACTTTTATTTGCGATTTTAAGTGTTTCAATTTTGATTGTAACTGGAGTGAAAGACTATTGCCGTTTGTGTCCAGATCATGTTGCATGCAATAAAAAGAATGTAAATAAAATCGAATTTTTATTACTAAACTTTTGGAGAGAATTTTTTGTACAATCTACAAAAATGGGTCATATTATGGCCAGACTTGTTGTTTCCATAGCGATCTTTAGAAATACTTATCGAATATTCGTAAATAATATTGCAAATGATAAGTTGGAACGGATTTTGATTTAAAACAGAGCTGTAGCGAGACTCGGTATGAAAATAAGCCGATTGACACATTTGCGCAGCAAAAAAAAAAAAAAAAAGAAAATAATTTGCGGTTGCTAGAGTGTTCCAAATTAAAGGTCCAATCTGAATACCACGAAAAGTAAATCAAGAATCACCTAAAATGTAGCTCCTGTTAATAATATTTGTTCACTCGTCTGTCTCATTTGATATCAAAGAACCAAATGTCGCAAACACTAAGCTAAGAAGATCGTAAAACAGAGGACATACATTTTTGACTAGACGCTCTAAAGGAGCAGAATGAAAATTAATCTCAGATTATTGTTCATTTTGAATTCGTGATAAAGCGAATATCGTATTATCTCTACTTTATAAAAATTATGTATTTGTTTTTTCATTTTTATGGCGCCATGTGATTTATATATAGAGAAAATAAATATCAATTCTTAATTATTTTAGGAATTTGCAAGTAAATGCGTAAACCCAAAAATGGTAGAATTAAACAAAGGTCTTTTTGTAGACGAGCACAATAAGAAACGTAACTTAGTAGCTGGCGGTGGAGTAGCAAAACTAAAACCAGCCTGTCGAATGGCCACTATGACATGGGACGACGAATTGGCATTTTTGGCTTCATACAACGTCAAACAATGCGATATGAAACATGATACATGCTATCCTACGGAGAAATTTCCACATTCTGGTCAGAACTTAGCTCTCCACAGCGATAAGAATAATATTGAACAGGCGGCTGTTAACATGTGGTATGGTGAAGTGAAGACATGTGAACAACAAGACATTGATTCCTTTCCCGAATGGAATAGGGGATTGTAAGTAGCTATAAAATTTTCTTCCAAAGTTTTCTCAGCAGAAATAATTATAATTTTTTTTGTTTTCAACATTTTTTGATGTGTAGTCATATTGGCCATTTTACAGTCATGGTCAGGCAAGAAAATAACCATTTAGGTTGCGCTGCTGCTGAGTATGATTCTAATGGTTACAGACAATACTTGATTGCTTGTAACTATGCCAGTACCAATATGATGGGTGGGTTTCCTGTTTACAATTCATGTAGTAAAGCTACTACAGGATGCAAGAGCGGTACTAATTCACAATATCCAAACTTATGTTCCACCAGTGAAATGTATAAACTTAACGGATGGATTAATAGTGAATCTTATAATATTTCATCATTATATCATATCTCCTCTAAATTTCTGATTTTTTCCATTTTTTTTATTTTTCTCTATTATATCTTAACAATCGTTTATTTGTAGCGTAAAATATTAATTCATTATTTAATTTTATTATATTTTTTACATATATATATATTTTTATAAAGTTCAAATCACAAAACAAAATTGTTTTACATTTTTTTTTTTTTCCAAACAACTTGATAGTTTTCAACATCAAATCGCAATAATCGATAAAGAAAATATGCAAAACCGATAGCCTAATTGCTAGTGCTCCTATCTCTAATCTAAGAATTAATTTCATTAGTCTAGGGTATAATAATAATAAATATGCAAGCAATGGTCTTCTAATTTGCTTTATGTAGCTGTTAACCATTAGACCAGCATTTTTTGCAAAGCAAAAAAAAAGAAAAAATATAAAATGATTCAGTTGTTTCGTTTGACAAACAAATGATCGTAGAAAAAAAAAAACAAAAAAAAGTCGAGCAACTGTGATCATCATATGACCGTAGATGCGATTCGAATACAATATTGTAAGAACAACACAACTATAATATTGTCAGAAGGGAGTGTGTGATTATCAGATTACATTTGTCCGGTTATATGTGTACAAATTTGCTGATGGAACTTGAAGCAAATGCGTATAAAACCTTTTTCTAGTTATGATCAAGTTTTGGATCAACTGTAATGGTTTTAATACTCTGGCTATATTCATGAAATTCAGACAATACGATGACTTCTTGCAGTAGACACGGGCGGACATACATAAAGCATATTAGAGGGGATGGACAATAAACGAATATCAGACGATGACCTGAGTTATATAGTAAACGAATCTTTTCTTTTTTTTTTCAACTTTTCCCTCTTTCTCTTATTGTTTTTTTAGTATTTAAATTCAGATGAGTTATTTAGAAAAGAAAATGTGTTTGAAAATGTATTATCGGGAGTAAATTCATGTTTAAACAAAAGTAGAACAGTGTCTTTCTTCTTAATAGAGGTGTTCAGCATTGGAAGCACGCGGGTTTTTAATTTTTTCCATATTTTTAGTGACAATATCATGCAAGGATGAATATCGGTTTCTAACTTCGCAAACGATCAGCCACAGACTCAAATATTCCTTTTCGTCTAATTCGACAACAACACGTCGATAATCATCAATGTGTGGATATTTTGCAACTTTTGTGATGACTTTGGCACCCGATAGAAAATAACGAGAGATCTGGTCAAAAATGGCAGCAGGTTCAGTTTCCTCATTTTTGATTTCGTCCAAAATGCCTTTCTGAATTGATACCCCAAAATTATTGCCATCTTCGATTGTCGGTATCATGAACGAAATCCACATTTTAAGAAAATTCACTCAAATAACGGATAAATTATTGCTGAGAAACGAGAACTTAACTTAAAACAAAAAGTTAACTTACATTCCTTCACTGACTTGCGCATTATAGGTTTAACAATATTAATCGCTTCACATAAGGGCGCATTACAGGAGATTTTGCTTTGCAATGCCCATGCATAACCCTAACGACAGAAAATAAGGGTGATTGCGTTCCGTTCCCTGCTTGTTTATCAGCATCGACGCTATAATTATTATCAACCAAGACCGGATCCGGTACTGGAGTGTTCAGGTCTTGATGAAAATCAGAAAATTCACGGCTACAAAATATTGGCGTAGCTAACAATTTATTGAGCTCATCTATTTTTTTTGGGAAACCGTGTATGATGAGCACTTCGACCTCTTTCATTAGAATGTTTTTATAATTTTGCACCTGCATCGTTCTAGATTTGTAACACTTTTCGCTTTGAAAAACTGGGTTTCAATATTAAATGACAGATGCTTTTCAGGGTTACCAAAATAAGTTTTTTTTATATCCACCACCGAAGGTGAGGTGTATATTCGATTTGTCGTTTTGTTTTTAATGCCTAGAAGAAAGCTTCAGAGATCCATGAATGGAATGGTTAATTTGGCTCACAGTTCGGCTTATTCAAACCTTAGAAAAACTTTGTAATTTTCGGCTTCGCTTAGAGAGAAATCACTTCATAAACTACTAGATACGCTTTCTCTTAAAAATCATTCAAACCTTAGCAATTTCTTGAAATGAACATTCGAAGTATTAGTAAAGACTATACAAACATTTTATTTATTTGTTTATTTAATTACTTTGTAATGCTAAACGTTATAGAAAATACCAAATTTGTAAGGTTTTACAGAAAAATATCAAAATTGGGAAATCTTAAGATTCGAATGAAACGCACATTATTATGTAGAGCCAGATAATGGTAATTCAACGGGTTTTATTTTCCACACATAAAATTTTTATTTTTAATACAAGAAATAATCAATAATTGCTATTAATATATCAGATTCAAAATGGAATCTTCTTTAGATGATGGATATCCATAGTTGTTGTCAAAAAATGAATATAATTTTCTTACTTCACTTTCTTTCCTTCTATCCTTCACTCTTACTATCGCTCAGCGAAGAATGACTTTGTTTTTTTCTTCCTTTATCTGCTTAAATTTCTTACGTGTGCATGCATTGTAAAATAAATTTAAAGTTTCACAGTAACTTGATCTTAACCCATCATTTTAAGAAAAGTTCTATTAAACTGAAATTGAATTGAATTGTGTGTGTGCTGTATATGCGCTTAAGTTGTTATATGCCTTTGATTGTAGCATAAAATATGAAAATTTGTATGAATGTTCATGCACGAATAAAGAAGAAGAATAATTTCGTTGTAGTACAGAAAGGTAATTGTGTGTAACTGTACTTTTGAATTTCTCTTAAATATTTCCTTATTCACGTGATTATAACTTAAATGCTGTACCTTGATAATCCTGAACACATACATACATACAGGTAAAAACAATAGTTTTTATTTCATTATTTAATATTTAAAGGATATCTCTTTTTATAAGTTATGGTCATAATATAAAAGAAAAATCTTTATTTTAATTTTTTTTTTGTTCTCTTTTTCTTTTTCTAGGAATTATTAAGAAACCTGTTTATATTAGCATTATTTGTCATTTCATCCTTAAAGGCAAATGATTGTCTTTTTAGATCCTTTTCATCACAATGTAGTACAGAGTATATTTAGTTTACGTAGTTGTTTGTATGTAATACCCGATGGGACTTGAGATAGAGCCGATTTTTATTATACCGATCGATTTAGAAATATTTACTGAATCGATTTAAGTTCGTCTGGTCATCAAGTCTGTCCGTCCGTCTGTCTGTGTCACCGTCCATCTATCTGTATGTCCGTCTGTCCATCCATCTGTTTGTCTATTCGTTCATCCGTCTGAATGTACGCCCGTCTGTCTGTCTAACCGTCTATCCGTCTGTATGTATGTCTTTCTGTCCGTCTGTCTGTCTGTTTATCTGTCCTTTCGTTTGTATGTCCATCTGTCCGTCCGTATGTCTGTCTATCTGTCTATCCATCCGTATATCTGTCTATCCGCCCATGCGTCTTTATGTCTGTCCGTCTGTCTGTCTATCCGTCTGTATGTCCGTCTGTCTGTCTATCCGTTCTTTCGTCTGTATATCCATCTGTCCCGCCGTCTGTTCATCCGTCTGCCTATCTCTCTAATATTTATCGATGTATTTTATCTGGTCAACTTTTAAGTCGTAAATCGTTTCGAGAAATTTTAACAATATGTTCGAACCCTATTGAAAATGGATTGGATCGAGCTACTTTAACGACCATTTCCCATATTTTAAAAAAGTCAGAATATGAATTAAATTAAAATTTTTCTACAATAAAATCGTCGAGTATTAGTATTTCGTCATACTGAATTAATGTATAAAATTTGCATCTAAATTTTTATATATAAAAAAGGTTTAATTTTTAAAATATTATAATATAAATTTTTACATGATAGTAATTTAGTATAAAAAATATTTATAGCAAATTTAGACCACATGATTCTATTTTTAAGATCCAAATCCCTACAATGTTTCTCATAAAAAGCAAACTTTCGCATGGAAATAAGATACAGTTTTTAATACTTGATCACGAAAAACAAGTGAAGAACTGCATTAGGTGAAGTGGTGTAAAGTATTTAATGATCGGCTTTGCCCCGGTTATAATGTTTTTATATGTTAGATATTTAGACTTCTATTGCAAAACGAAAACTAATTCAAGCAAATTTAAGCTGAAAATTCTTAAAGTTAAATTTTTTGGTTTCACTTACGGTATTGACTTTTTTTTTCAATAAAATATATTTTTACACGCTGGTTAAGGCAAAATATGATGGATATGTTTTGCTAAAAAATTGTTTATCAATCGGGTTGCGTGGTCTCTTATTTGATTTGTTTGGGGGAAAAAAGGGTTCGTTAGTCTTGACTTGTACTTTTTATGGCTTTCTGAAGAGGAACGATACAGCAGATATACCATTTGTTATAGTCAGAAATATAACAGGGCAGGGGCGAGAGACTATTTTTTTAATCAACGTAAGCGAACTGATAATAATAATATCTCATTAAGCTTCTGCTTTGTGGCCAAATTGACGAACTTGAATGCAAGCCAATGCTTATGAAAAATATATTTAACATTTGCCCTTATAAACTCCTCTCTTCCTCTTTCAGCCGAACTACTGACAAATCACAACTGGTGTAGAAAGCAAAAGTATTGTTTTTGTTTTATACAGTGGCCTCAAAACGGGATTAGTTACGAATGTTAAGTTCAATATTTAAAAAAAAAGAATTCAGAATCCGATTTCTTAAGGAGTGAACTCTTTTTTTTCTTCTTTTAAGTGTAAGAAGTGAATGAAATTTTCTTTCTTTCTTTCATTTGAATGTGATTTTTATATTGTTAAACTGAACAAAAAAAAAAAAAATAAACAAAGAACAGCAACACATTCTCCAATTCGTATATCTGTACATGAAAGATAGGGGAGCAAATTTGCTTTAAATTTACTTTTAATGTTCTTCCTCTTTACATGCACAGAAATTAAAATGACTGCACGTTTGTATATATATTATGCTATACATTTACATTTACATTATAAAGGATATTCACATATTGAAAAGATTTCACAATTCTCAAGTACTGAACATTTCCTTAAGGTCATTCATTCATTATTAAGACAATACAATGTAGTGCTGTTCTAAAAATCAGTAAAAACTTAAATCAGCAAATTTCATACCAAAGTAATTTACTTTTAAGCCTTTTGTTTTAAAAATTCTTATGTATGTATGTATATATGTACGCAGGCATATACACAAAATATGTACAGCTTACGGCGCAACAGTTACAATTATTGGCCGAAGGATAAATTTTCTCACCAATCACAAGAAGATGAGATGATAACAATTGTTTGATTTATCTTCAAGCCTCAATTATATGCATCGTATACAGGCGTATAAACTTAATTACCGAATAATAAAAAATGTAATTATATGTGTGTAGGTATTTATTGATACTATTATGTAATGAAGATATGAAGATTATATGATTAATTGCTGAAATTCAAGACCAGATGGACCAGTAATATGAAGGAGACGCATATTCGTCAGTTGCATTAATATAACAAAGCTACGTCAGGTATTTTCAATATTGAAATAATGTTAACATCCTTGATAAGTTTTTTTTGCAAAATATTCAAATATCATTAAATTCTTCATAGTGTTTTGCTTACCATATGAAAAAATGTGAAGAATAAAATTTTCTATTTATTAACACCTTTCAGAAATTTAACAAAAACACTAACATTTGTGACAAAATGAATTTGATAAATTCCAACAAATTTTTGTGAAAAGCAAAAAGGAATACATTCAAAAATTCCTTACAAAAATATTCATATTTACTGATTTACATATTAGCATTATAGGAAATATTCTGAATTGCTAGTGAAATCTTCTTAGCTTCTATTCTTGAATTCTTTGACTGCTCTGCAATCTCTCGTATCTTGCATTTAGTGTCTTCATCCTATCCTACCTTATCACTTATATCATGTAATTTGTATCTTGTGTCTTATATTTTACATTTTGTATCTTGCACCTTATATTTTATGCCTTATTTCTTATATCTTATATCTTATATCTCATATTTTATTCCTTATTTCTTACATCTTACATCTTATATCTCATACTTTATTTTTTATATCTTATTTCTTATATCTCATACCTTATTTTTTATATCTCATACTTTATTTCTTATATCTTATATCTCATGTCTTATTCCTTATTTCTTACATCTTACATCTTATATCTCATACTTTAGTTTTTATATCTTATTTCTTATATCTCATACCTTATATCTTATATCTTATATCTTATATCTTATATCTTATATCTTAT
>KK351177.1:191633-205234 GCA_000671755.1 Glossina brevipalpis | reverse complement strand
AATTATTAAAATAATATAACAAAAATGTCAAAATTTTCTTATAATAAAAATCTTTTAGGGAATGGTCATAACAGTCTATGAATTGTTTTCAAGTCTTCTCAATGGAATCTGATAACTTATACCTTTTAAATGAAATTTTTAATCACGTGGAAAACAAAGTTTCTTCGAAATTATGAAACCTTTATGAATAAAAGAATCAAAGGTAAAATCAAGTGATTACAGCTTGTTTAGCAATGATAAAATTTATCTTCAAATTGAGCTTAATTAACAATAGACAGTCCATGATTTTGGGCCGAATTACACTTAAAAAAAGCTCATAAACAATTCAGTATTTGAAGAGCATAAGGGATCGATTGAATTCAATTCAATACTGCAAGAATTGTAGAGTGACACGGCTTTACCGGTGAAAATTGTGCCAATACTTTGTTACTGGAGACGAGTTATACTCTCTTACGAGTACTGTGCCTTGTTCAACCTTGACATGTGTCTTAAATTGTTCATCTGTTTTAAGTAACTGAAGATGATATTAATCAGTTTGAAATTCATAAAAACCGCGCTGCTCTATTACATACAAAAGCTAGGGCTTAATTATCAAATGTAGCGCACAGAAAGGTTAAGTACTGAAGCGACAAATAGATCGCCATACTTATAGAACTAAAAATTAATCCATAACAAAAGGTAGGATTGTGAATAATTCACTGATAATTTATTAGACTGTGTTGATTTGTTTTACGAGGGAAAATATTACAGAAAACAGCACAAAGCATAGTAACCATATAGACAAAGCAGAAATAACAGGTCATTTTGGCCGGCCTTTCAGTTTATAATTATAAAATTTAAAGACTTCTTAGAAAATGAAATGTGATTCTAAGTCATTAAGTAGATAAAGTACTAGACAGTATCTACCTGCAAGGTTATGTTCAAACGAATTCTTTGGATATTATTGAAATTGTTAATGAAATGATAGAAATATTTTAATATTAATGCAGTAAAATAATAAAAAAAATTTTTACTGAACTCTTTTTATTAAGAAAACTTATGAATACAAGAAATTCATGGATGAAATTAAATTAAATTAACAATTTTTCTGAAGTAAAAATTTCCATTTATTTTGTCGTACACAACTTTAAGTTGGTTAATTAAAAGAAAAACTATTCAAGTCATTAGTTCAAACAAACTGAACATATATCAAATTGAAAACCGCGAAGATTTTCAAGCAAACAAACAAAGAGAAAAAAAAACCCAATAATATCAAGAATGATTAGTTTAAGTTTTTTATTCAAAATTAATTGGTCTTCCATGACATAAATAAATAAATATTTTTCATCTAACTTTGTGGTAAATAAACGCAAAACTTCATTTTCATAAATGTGCTTAGAAAAAAAAAAAACAAGAAAAACTTAAATTATATAATAAATAAGAATAATAAACCTAAGAGAACCGCATCATTTCATTCAAATGTTCTCTTTAACCGACAAACCGATAAAAAGCTAAGCTATTGAAATTCATCGTTCATCGTTTAGTTCACTCTCTGTCGGAAAATTCGTGTACACATATAACGTATAAAGATGTGTGGGCTTCGTTTTTCTACTGCTGCCATCAAAATTGCTAAACGTTTCTTTTTCCCAATTCCATCATTTTGAAGTATCAGGATCATTTATCCATTTAAATGATAAATGTTGACACCATAGCTCTAGTAAGATCATTACAAAGTATTCTCTTACAATTCTGTACTTTCTCTGTATGGTTCTACGACTTTATTTCGTGGCTTATATGGGTTTATCTCATAAGTTTTATAACGTTTATAAGGATGACTTATATATTTTAGATCTATATAGGCTGGAAAATCCAAGGGGCAGAAATGTCCAGATATCGCTTCAGGTATATCGGTAATATTATGTGACATGTAAGCCGATGACTCTTCCAAGTAGTTAAGCCATTTCTGATACGAGACAGAAGGTAATAAAGGTGATATAGATAAAGTATCAGGCATAAGATCTCGTCTTTCGCATAGAGGTGACGAAGTTTTCGGCATTAAACCTTTTGTACGAGACATCATATAAATTTCCATTTTTAAATTATCAGGCGGAGGTATCCCTTCATTCGAATTTATTGATATATTCTCACTTATCTCTTGAGTACGACGCAAACAAGAACTCGTTGGACTAGATACATCACTTTGCTGTTCGGAATGATAACCGAATGATTTATGTTCTTGTAAACATTGTTGTTGTTGTATAGCGGGAATTTCATTAAAATCATCGCAAACCGGGAACATTTTATAGGTTAATTTCTTTTCATCGAATTTTAATGCTTTTGGTGCAATATTTTTATAGCGATTTCTTGATATAATGTTACGACCTGCCGGACTGGTATGAGCACTTGATACACCTGAACTTGAATCATAATTTATTGGTTGCCTTTTACAATAATTACTTGATGATTTAAATGTTGTTTCACGTACTGGATGAAGATGTTGATGATGTTGATGATGTTGATGATGATGATGGCTTAGGCCGCCGTAAGCTTCAAAATTATTATCAACTTTTTTATTCCCAGATGCAAACAAAGAACTTGGAAAGCAACCCATAGCAATAATATAATTATATTATATGAGCAAAAAAGAAATAAATAAAATTCAAAAGTAAAATAAACGCTCAGATCGAGAAACGTATTTGCTTGTAAGATGCAGTTTATTTAACGAATGTTGAACGCTAACTAGTTATGAATATCGTGGTCAAGTAAAATTTATACCTCACACGTTTTAAAATAAAAGAACCGCGAATATTTTCGCGTCATTTCAAAATGTCACCAATAATTTCAATAAAATACTACCTGCGAACGCAAATGCATTAAACGCTCGCACACACACATTACTTGTCTTTGGCTTGGTGCATTAGTGCATCAGTAAACCCATATAATCTCTCTCTATTTCAGGTAAGATAATGGAAATCCCTTATATACGACGTTTGAAAGCCATAAAGCCTTAGAAAATTCCAATAATTTTGCTGGGCAACTAAAAGTAATGCGTTTACATTACGTCGTTTTCGAGTTAAAAATAAATAAAAATTTTTGAATTTTGAAATAAATGCAAAGCAACGCGAGTTTCCCTAACCTTTTGTGTGTGTATGATTTGATTTTCAACCCCCTAACAAAAAGAAAAGAAAGAAAGGCATTCTCGACAAGAGTTTTTTTTTTTTTTTCTTTTCGAAAATTACATGTATTTGTATTTGTTTATCCTTATAATGATGACATTTTTCCAAGAAATTTATACAATTTGCGTTTAACTAATCTGCTACGCTTTGGCGTCAGTTTCATATGTTCAGGTTACTTGATGTATAAGCAAAAATGTTACTAAATCTCTTCTAAATCATTTAAAATACAAAGGAAATGAATCTAAAAGAAGAGACACAACGTTTGTTATATGTATCTCATAAGTGAACTGACATGAACATAAATCCAGTTAAATTTTATTTATTGAAAAGCTCAATATTTTTTAGCCTTAATAATATTTCGAATATTTAAATATACACATCATTGGTGCACAGAAGATTTTTATACATACACATACATATAAGTATAGAGTTTTGATGTTCTTTGTGATACCAAAAACTGTTGACGTCTTCTGTTAAATGCTGTCGTCTTTATCCTTTAAGTCTGAGATGGATTTTCTGCTTTTGTAAACTTCAGACATATTCTTTAATAAATTATTAAAATAATTAAACAAAAAAACTTTTTTCAGTTTTTTTTCTTCATTAAATAAATTTCCTTTCATTCCAGTTTAGGTGATGTGTGTTATGAGAATTTTTATTATTAAACAAAACATTTCGAATATTGATCCGAAATAGAAAAGTTTTAATCAGCAGCAGGAAATTAGTTTTTATATTTGATTGTTAATCATTGAAGATTTAAATATTAGTAAGTAATCAAGGGCAATTGGACATATATCTATGATAACACTTTCAAATGAATTTAAAATTTCGTAAATTTGATTCTGTGTTGGATGCTTTTAATTTTATTATTTGTTTCGTTTTTAATTTCATATATTGAAAGCGCTCATATAAAAACCATCATTACAGTCAGTTAAATAGCAAAAGACAAAAAAAAATATAAATAATTTAATAATAAATAAATGAATAAAGAACGAATCTTTTATATTTATATTAACTTTATCTTAATAAAAAGAGATCGGAAAAAATTACAGTTCGATACTTCGTAATATTGGGTAGGGTAGAGGTCAACAAAAACGAGTCAGAAAATCATATTCTTTATATCCAGATAAATGTCTCTTAATAAAAGGTAAAAAGGAAAAACTAAATTTTAATAGATGGGCGTGGCAGATTTTTACATTTTTAAAGAATTTCGTGAAATATGAATAACTCGCAAAACACCCACAAAACAGAAGTGTTTTGATGTTATACTATAGTGTAGGCGTGTTCTGTCACCGATTTGGCTCATTTTCAATAACAATTTGCAACTAAGGATTTCTAATAGTTTTATCAAATTTAAAGCCTTTACCTTTATTTTTGCGGCCGATACCATTATTGTTTGCCACAGACGGATAGACGGACATGCTTAAATCGATTCTAAATTTGCCGAATATAATTTTCTTTTTCTTGTTTTTATTTATTACTTTCACTATGATTATAATTTAGCTTTTATTCCTACTTCGTTGTGGATTTTTCTATGTTTATCATCTTAATATACGAAAAAAAAGTTTCACCACAATTGTAGGCTCATCATCATTATCAATTGTTTGATTAGGATTTGCTATCACATTGGAAACTTTTATATAAATTATAGTTCATTCATTAGGTTAGTTTGAAAATGTCATCTTTTGTTACGATACATGTTTCAGTTTAGCTATCATAAGCCTCTTTGGGAACGGGTAACGATTACTTTAAAACTTAGTCTAAGAACATAAAACGTTTCAAAGTCCGAATCTCAATTTTCTGTTGCAATTTTTGTGGAATTTAAGAAGATTCCAAGAACAGAAGGACGGATGGACGGACAAGGATTAATTGACTTTTTTCTTTGTTGACTTTCATTATCATCATAGAAAAGTTTGTATACAGGTATTAAACGAATGGTTTTTATTTTCTTTTTTTTGCTACAGAAATTAATAATAATTTTCTTTGTTTAAGATTCTACTTCATTTGTTGACATCCTTATTTTAGCTCATAGAAGCCATAATCTTTGTGACCGTCATTTTAATACACATAATTTCCGGCGGCCTTGTTTGGCGGCGCATTAGCCGCTAGGTTACTAAGCTGAAGATGAAATTAAATTTCCGGTTTATGATTGTACGTAGTGGACTTATAAGTCTCGTTGACAGTTAACGTAGACTGGCCAATAAATCATTTCATTCGATTTCATAATTTATCAAGCATCAACAACTTTTTTTTTTCTTTTTATTCATCAAAGTGATACTTTCATAGTAAATTTGCTTAGTTTTTGGATTCGATAGAGGTTTCTAGTTGCAGGATCCTAAACAAGTAAGCTAAACACAACACAGTATGGATAAATAAAATTTTCTAGTATAGATAGTGTACCTGTGTGCTTGGAATTGAATCCGATGCTTGGAATTTAGAATCGATTTAAACTTGTCTGTCTGTCCGTCTGTAGCAAACGTACTCCTGGCCGCAAAAGTAAATAAATATTAGCCTTAAATTTGGCAAAAACATTCTAAGTTTTTGTACGCAGGTTGGTATTGAAAATAGGCCAAATCGGTCCAAGGACTTGCCCAAAGTACGACGTAGACTAAGAACATCTCTGCTTTTGGAAGCAAAGAAAAATTGGAATTTTGCTCATTACTCTTAAACCATAGCAAATAGAATTAGAAAAATTTCCAAAAATGTTGCGCTACCTATCCCGTAGTCCCTGTCCAAAAATGGAAAGGATTGACTTTGCCCACTCGATATACTAGAATATTGAAATATTTTTGTGAAAATGTTTATAACATTAAGAAAGATACTTCTGGAACCACATAGAATGTATATATTTATGATCAGTATGGAATTCAGAATCCACCTAAACATATCCGTCGGTACGTCTGTCCATCTGTCTGGCGGCGTAACTATCTAATGTCTGTGGTAAACATTCACTTGTCCGCAAAAAAGAAGATATCGACTTCAAATTTGTCAAAAACATTGGAAGTTTTTCATTGCCACGCCTACTTATTACAATTCAGTTTTTCCCGATTTTTGCAAGATAAAGGTGGTGGATATAAAAGACTTAGTACAGCCGAATATGATTTTCTTGCTTGTTATTTTTAATCCTTTCATTAACTTTATATTCTATTTTCTATAACCAGCCGATAGCCTATGTTGATAGTGCTCAATTAATTTCTCTAGTCTAAGAATTAATTTCATTGGACTAGAAAATATAATAATAATAATAATAATAATATTTTTTATAAATAACAATTAGCGAATTAATTGTTTAATGTTCGTTAAGTTCATAAATAGAAGAAAAAGTTAAGTCAATCTTAGGTTGAATGTTTCATGTGTTATCTGCTATAGTCTTGTAACTATAGCTTTGTAATTTTTAAAAAAGAATTCTCTTTTAATCTTTAAATAAAAAGATTTAAGATAAATTATTAAAACACAAAATATCCAATAAACAATAATAGTTTGCGTGAGGGTATGTTTTTAAAAAGTAAGAGACAAAAAACCTTTTCAACTATTAAGAGATAAAATATATATATATATTTTTTTTTAATCAAAAATTAAAAAGTTTTTGATCTATAAAAAGATAAATATTTTCTCAAACTTTTTCCACAAAATTAGCAGATCAAAAGGCTTTCAATTCGTTGAGAAATGTAATAGTTCCTTAATAGTATTTCTCCGAATGAATATATTTTTTGAAAATAAATATTTAGAAAATATTAAAACAAAAATTCGAATTTTCAATAATATATATTTGGTTAGTTCGTAAGGTACTCATAGAGAAAATATCTTTCAATACTTTCTCCCCAAATTAATATATTTTTTGAAACTAAATATTTAGAAAAAGGCTAAAAGAAAAATCAAAATATTCAAAAATATATATTGGTTTGGGGAAAAAGTATTAGGAGATGGTTTGTGTCTTCTTAAAGTATTCATAGACAAAATATCTTTCAATACTTTCTCCCCAAATGAATATATTTTTTAAAATTAAATATTTAGAAAATTATTAAAATAAAAATCCGAATATTCAAAAATGTATATTAGTTTAGGGAAAAAGTATTAAGTCTTCTTAAGGTATTCACAAACAAAATTTCCCAACTTATTCTTTATATTTTCCCTCTTAATTTTTTATCTTAATTCGGGGAGAAAGCATAAATAAAAATTTAGTTTTTCCATTTCAATACTTTTTCACTAAATTTTCGTTTCGTTATTTGCTAACGCTTCTTTTCATTTTTGATCGATCTACGAAATCTATAGATTCAATTTTTATATCAACCATTAGTGGATACAAGTTTGCATTGCATTTGTCTGTCTATCAATATTACTGCAGAGATTCTATAAAGTACGTACGCTTTTGATTAGGATGAGATTCTGAGACAACATAGTTTTCCCTATGAACATTTACTAAAAAACGTAAAAGTTCCAAGAAGAGACGAAATTTCGTACATATATTTTAAGATTATGGTACCACAATGGTTCGTCCATTAAAGCTTAAAAAAACAACTCTGCGCTTTATTACTAAAGTATTGAAGTAAAGTTAAACTCTATAGAATAAATCCACAAACATGGCCGATACAAGGTTAAAAATGCTTTCAGTTATAATAATTTAATAAATTTGGCTCTAATCAGTCAGTGATATGAAAATAAAATCAATATAAAATCTGACAATTTTTATTTATTTACTTTAAGGTTGTGGATATTGGAGATTCGCCACATCGAGGTGAGTATAAGTGTCTTACGATATTAATAGATATAATAATAAGTTTCTGCCGCTTTATCGTGAAACAACCGAATGTCACGTTTTATTCAAAGTATTGTCCTTTACAAGTTGCTAATTCTATCATTTTTTAGACGAAATATAAATGACGAAAGGGAAAGACAACTGGCTTTTTGAGGTTATACACGAAAAGAGTTACTATTTTGGTATCGTTCTAAAAATGGAAACCCCACTCGGCTATACATTAAGTAATTGATTCAAACTAGAATTCTAATAAGAAGGAGCAAGTAATGTCCACACTACCTACTACTATTAGCCCATTTCAACTTAATGCCGCTAAAGCTTACTGGGCTTGCTTTGTTATACGGTCTGAAAATTTACGATACCATGACTTTTTACATATTATGCAGGTTTTTCGTATCAAATTCGTCAGCTAGTGTTGATAGCATTCGCCCCAATTAGGATTTCATTCGGTTCGAACAAATCATAATAGATTACATACTCGTAATCCAACCCCCCTTCTCCCCACTCCCTTCCCCCAACTGCCTTCGCCCTACTCTTTTCTTCACATCCCCACACTTCCTTCCCCACACTTCCTTCCCCACACTTCCTTCCCCACACTCCCTTCCCCACACTGCCTTCCCCCCATTCCCTTCCCCCCATTCCCTTCCCCACACTCCCTTCCCCGCATTCCCTTCCCCACACTCCCTTCCCCGCATTCCATTCCCCACACTTCCGTCCCCGGGCTCCCTTCCTTCCACTTCCTTCCTCCACCTCCCTTCCTTCCACTCCCTTCCCCGCATTCCCTTCCCCACACTCCCTTCCCCGCATTCCCTTCCCCACATTCCCTTCCCCGGGCTCCCTTCCTTCCACTTCCTTCCTCCACCTCCCTTCCTTCCACTTCCTTCCTCCACCTCCCTTACTTCCACTCCCTTCCTCCAATTCCCTTCCTTCCACTCCCTTCCTCCCACTCCCTTCCTCCCACTCCCTTCTTCCAACTCCCTTCCTGCCAATCCCTTCTCCAGACTCCCTTCCGCCGATTCCTTTCCGTCGACATTTACTGCCACCAACTAACATTTAGTTTTATCGTGCATATTAGTGGTTCATCTAGGCTGTATAATGGTTTGTTTTGCTTAAAGTGCGCGCTTAGGAAAAGCGTTTTGCAAGACATTCTCTGCTTGTGACCCAAGAATAGCTTAAAAATATCTTATTGCTGCATTTGCCAGTTGAGCAGCGAGTTTCAGGCTGTTTTTTTTTGAAATGTTGTTATGAATCTCACTCTGCCTGCCCCTTTCTCTTTCTTTTTCTCTTTCTAATTTTATTTTATTTTTTACTTATCGCGGTTGTCCATAGGACTGTGAAGCTGTAAAGACATTCGAAACTGTTGTACGTAGGTATCCTTGTTAGAGTTTATCATGTGAAAAATTTTTGAATAACATCAGTAGATCTTTTATAAAATTACTTGTCAGCAATGAGTCATTAGTTAAGAAAATTACAGTTCATAAGATTTTAAAGCATAAATTTTAAAACTAAAACAGTAAGACGGCAAATACCAGAAAGAAAAAAATGTTTTTTATTTTTTTTTTTTTTTTTTTGGTTTTCTTTTTTAATTTGTTTTTTTTTTTTTTTTTTTGTTTTCTCCTTTATTCACACAATTCATCCTTCATTTGAAATGCGCATGTAAGACATTCTATCCCTGAAAATATTAGCAAACAAAGAAGTAGAAGATGCTCACTAACTAACTGAGAAAGATAAGGATGAAGAAAAAATGGTTTAACAATAGTAGTAAAGATGATCGCAAAAGAAGTTTTTCTTTGAAGCGATTGTTCAAAACTATATTTTAAAAACTTACAATTAAAAAGAAAAGAAAGTTCATCCGTTTGCCTCGATAGTATAGAGTAGAATACAATCGCCTTAACTTATGTCAAGTATAGATTTGTATTTTTTTTCTCCTTTTGTTTCGTTTGCTTATTCGTCTACCGTTAGTATTCCATAAATTATAAACGTGTTTTACAAACGATACTCTTCTCTTTGCAATTGTAAAATTTTCCAACAACTGTGTTATGTGCTCGAAGCCTACAAAACTCAATGCTTTTCGTTTGTAAATCGCCAATCATTACCGTTGTATGTGTGGGTCATAAAATTGGTTGCAATGTATGTCTGATGGATATTTAGGGTAATTGAAGGAATTGAAAAAAAAAAAAAACATAAACTAAGGGAACAGCAACACAACAATGTCATGTTTTGAGCGCTCAAATGGAATTGAAATGCATGCAACTACACATAGCGGTAGCATTAGTTTTTCACTTTTGTATAACATGCTGTGCAAAAGAATAAAGAAATTGTGTGAAAAAAATTAAATTTTTTTTTTTTATCTTTTTTTCATTATTATGGAAAAATCAGGAATAATAGTAAAACAAAGACGACACAAAGCGTTTTCTAAGTACGCTGTAGTACGCTGTAGCATGCTGTTCAGCTGTCAAAACTTTCCATTTTGGTTTTTTCTATTTTATAAAATTTTCGTTGAAGTCCTAAATCTTCTTCGGTTGTAACAAGTGTTAGACGAAAATCAGCTACGTGCTGAGATAAGATTAGATATTTGAAGGTCATCATTACAAATATCTACAGAGTTTTTGTAGTCGTTTTACTTAAAACGTACACCTTTCCTAGCTTTCATCGGAGAGAAACGTTTACCAAAAAATATCCTATCATCATCATTAGCATAACTCAGGCGGTACACAACTCGAAAAGTTTTGTTTCGGTTAACGTAACAGAAACAGTGCGGTTAGTTATATTAATCATTAGGCATTTCACTGCTTGCTCCGCCATCGCTAATGAAGTTCCTGGTCAAAGTCTTGGTAGCGGAAATGTAAGGAACACTCATCTCTGTTTGGTCCCAAATAGTGCAAAGTGGCTAAGGCTAGGGTCACGGCCTAGACAGACAGTCTTATCAATCGCCTGTTGCCGGCTAACAAGGGTTAAGGTTTAATTATTGATGCAAGGCGACAGGTTGACGAGGATTGCAAAAGGAAAGCATTGGGGTAATTTGCACATATTTGGTGTTACAAAAAATTAATGTGATTTCTCTGGGTTTTTTAGTGAAAAGGAACCATATAACCACTATTGCAATATAGTGAGCTTTTATGATTTATCGAAACAGTGTCGAGAATGTGAAAGCATGGCTGGCTTTGAAAATATGTTTAATCTAGAAGATAAGATAATAGGATGGACTTGCCCGGATGTATAGAACACCCAAGGTCCAAACATATTTCAGGTGATCAGGTTGATTAAAGATAATGTTCCTTATAAGAATTACTCACTCAATACACTGCTTAGAGAATGCTTTTTAGCGTGATTGCTGTGTACGATTACTCGGGAAGTATCGTGATGGTGATTGATATAGTTAAGAAAATCTTCTCATCGTAGGGAAATTCTGGACTATATACCCAGTGAATATTTATTCTGATACCTCGAATTAATGGAGCCTTTTCCATCGGGGTTTTTGCACTACTCGAAGGATGCTGGCTATTGTTCACTGAAAATAGTCCTTTGCTTAGGTGCTTAGGTGGATTAGGCAGTTGCAAATAGGCGTCTATGCTACGTCAAAGCAGGAATCTGCTTATTTATTGGAAAAAAATTCCGATAAAAATAAAGACTTCCTGATATGACGTCACTTTTAGGGACAATAATCACTAACGGACACACGTTATTTTCTATTTCTATTTTCGGAAAGAAAATTTCTAAGTTATCATATCTGAATTTCTCTAGAAAGTTAAAATTTACTTATCATTATGACATTCGAAATTTTTTTTTGCAAATTTATCTCAATAAAAATTCTTGAAATTTTCTTCTCCTTTCGTATTTTTTTATATCCACTACCGAAGATGAAGGGTATATTTCATTTTGTCACCACAAGGTATATATATCAGCATATTCATTACTTTTTATTTTCATAACGCAAATGTTTTCCATTTTATACCCACCACCGAAGATAATGTCTCTGGAACCACATAAAATGTACATATTCCTGATCAGTATGAAATTCGGAATCCATCTAGACGTATCCGTCTGTCCCTCTGTCCATCTATCTGTCTACTTATCTGTGTAATGTCTGTGGTAAACATTCTTCAATCTGCAAAAATGGAGATATCGGCTTCAAATTTGGCAGAAATATTCCAAGTTTTCTCAGACACGTTACTATTGAAAATGGGCCAAATCGATTACAGGCCACGTCTACACTATAGGCTGAAAGCTCGTCTATTTTCTGTCTGTTGCTCTGACTGTTTTTTACGGTATTCCACGGCTGGCTGTGTTCCACGGCATTCCACAAAAATAGAAAAAATCTGCCACGCCCATCTATTAAAATTTAGTTTTTCCCCCTTGTTTAAGATAACGTTGGTGGTGGTATAAAAGATTCGGCATAGCCGAATATAATTTTCTTCCTTATTTCTATTCATGATGTTATTTGAGACGATATTATATGAGTGAGGAGTGATCGTAAAAATGATCTGCTCGAGTTAATTTTCAACAGCGTTCGTCCTTGGGTCAAAGCACATCAATAAACTTAATTTCTCAAAAATTGTGACGTGTAGATAGAAGACAAGTACATACATAAACAGAAATTAGACAAATAGACAAACGGACGGACAAAGTTAAATCGATTCGGAAAATTATTAAGAATCAATATATAATAAAAAGTGAATACTTAAAAACATCTTCTAAGTGTTACATACATTTGCATAAAATTCACAAACAATTGGTGTAGGGTATAATGATCTTAAACACTTTTTGTTCTAATAAAGGGCTCTCTCTTAGGACCTTCTGACTGTTGGTTACATCAGTATCATTATAACATATCCTTACAACATCTGATGTACGATTTAAAAACTAAGTTTAATGAACTTATATTACAAGCAAGAGTAGTGTAGTAACGTTTGAATGTAATTTTACTTGAAGTTTTCTCCAAATACTTTTTTTTATAGAAAAGAAGGAGTTCAATGATTTACCATTAAACCCTCTACAGTAGATATTAATGTGACAGATATTTTTCTCTAGCTCCCTTAAGTTCGATGCAAATAAGGACTTGACTACCCTATCAAAATGATCTCTCAGAAGTATGATTTTGTATATATTTACTTAGAGACTAATAGACTCTATGTACTCATGACTCGAGACTCTATGTACTCATGACTCAAGGCATGTGTAACTTTCTTTAGGAAATTTTGTTAGTTTTTCAATTTTTGTGAAATGTAAATTACAACAAAATGTTGTTATTTCGTTACGTTACGTTGTGTTATTAATCCCAAAGAAAAACAATTCTTTTCTGTTCTGGCTATATCGTAAATTGCAAAAAAAAAAAAAAAAAATAAATAAATTTTTCATAAGTAAATATTTGTGTGTATATCTAAGACAGAAGACGTATGCATTAAAAACCCACATGTTGTAAATATTCCAATGAAAACAGACGGCCCGACAACTGATTTCACACTTTTTGTAACTGACAACCGTCAGCAAAAGTATTTACTTAAAAGCCCAAGACAATCTATCTATGATATGTATCCGGTATTTAAGAGACAATAAATTCTGTTTTTGTCCCATAAAAAAAAAAAAAAAAAACAAGAAACAAAGAAAAAAAAAAGGAAAGAAAAACAAAAAATCACATCTTAGTGTGAATTCACAGCTAAACCAAAAAATATATAAAAATAACAATTTCTTTG
>KK351177.1:165397-179158 GCA_000671755.1 Glossina brevipalpis | reverse complement strand
AAATATATATATATATATATATTTTGCTATTTATTTGTTTTTATAAAATTCTTTTTATATAATTGCTCTCTATTGTATTTTACTTACTAGATCCAGCAGTTTCGCTTCCTATCCTTATTGCGCTATTAGTTATAATTCTTGAGTAAGAAAACAAAAAAGAATATAAGAAAGTTTCAGTCGGCTATGCCGAATCTTTTGTATCGAACAGAATTTCAATACTTTATAATATTGAATAGGCGTGGCAGATTTTTAAAAAAAAAATTTTGCAAGAATATCATGAAAATTTTTATTTGTGAAGTCTATGAATAGTGAGAAGAGAACAGGCGAAAAATTGGAGATATTTTTAGTTTATACGACAGTGTGGACGTGCTCCTTGACCTTGATTTCTTTCATTTTTCAATATTAATCTATGTGTGTATAAGAACTTTTAATATTTTTTTTAAATTTCATTCAAATACTTTAATTTTCGATTGCAAATAGATGAACAGACAGACGGAGGGTTACTTCGAGATAGATTGCGATTTTGATATTGATCAAAAATATATACACTTTATGGAGTCTTCGAAGTTTCTTTCTTAATCTTACAAAAGCTTTTACAAAAAAAAAAAAAAAAAAAAAAAATGAATTCTAATACAATATTATATCGAATAGGCGTGGTAAATCTTTTACATTTTCGTACCGATAGCAGAGGACAGCCGCTCAAATGTTTATGAGTAATAAGCTGAAAAAAAATAACTTTTTTTTTTTTTTTTAAAAGCAAAGGTGTTCTCATTTTTCATTGTACTGTGGATGTGTCCTTTGACCAATTTGAGCTATTTTTAATACCGATAGGCGTGGAAGAACTTCTAATATTTCTAACAAATTTGAAAACGATATCTTTTGCTGAATATTGTGACCGTTTTAAATGCGTCACATGTTCCCGAAACAAGTTTAATATTTTTTTTGGTATATTTTGTTTGAATTCAGTTTCTGTAACTATTGTCTTTAGATACTCTCTTACTCTCTCTCTTTCTCTTATTCTAACTTAAATGTATATCTTTGATATGAAATGTTTTTGTACCCAATTTTCATCTCACGGCAATATGGTATAAAGGAGCATAAGTACTTACATATATATAAGGAAGCAATTTTCATGTATATAACTGATTTAATAATTTACATTTATTGCTTCCTTGTATATATGTAAGTACTTATGCTCCTGTTTGTGTGTGTGTGTGTGTGTGTGTGTGTGTGTGTGTGTGCGTGTGTGTGCTCTAGATAAATAAAGACATCCGGAATATTCACTTTAACATTCATTTTAAAATGTAGTTAATAATAAACACCGTTCTTTAATCGCACTGTCCGCCTTTGCAACAATTTATCTGCAGTGGGATTTCTTGCTTTCAAATCAAACACCATACTATAATCAAAAAGTAAAAGTAATTTTTTTACTTTTTTTTTTTTAAAACTATTTATTATTTCGAATCTCACCCGAACGATGCATAACATCTAAATAATACACAAAACGACTACTACCTCTTTACTAGCATCACATACATCAATAATACTTCATGACCAATGACACAGTGCTTTCGTACATAGGACACATTTCCTGAATGACAGGTCAAATGTAGAAACAATAAAAAAAAAATTATATTAGAAAAAAAAAATACAATTAAACGGTCGATGCATAGTAATCGACAAATTGAAGAGACTTAAAGGGAATGATTAATGATAGCACTGACAAAGAAGAAAAGTTAAGTTACGATTCAATCAAGGAATTTGGAATTGATTTGAATATGGTCCGTCTTTACATTATATAATTATTATGGTAAAAAATATAGTAAAAGTAACAAAGGAATTCTTGTCGCATATAATACATAATACAGATACGATTTCGATATATAAATATAAATAGATAGTAAATTAGCTAAGAAGAAGAAGATTTATTGGATTAACTTAAGGAGCAAAAATAATTGAATTTCTAAATAGTGGATCAAATTGACATGCAGTCATCTACAAGATATACTTTTGCTAGAGGTTTTAAGTGATTACTTAGCCTGTGCAGGTATTTGAAAGTAAAACGTTAAATTTTATTTTTCTTTTATGGAATTTCAAGGTCATGAGATTTATGATGTACTGTGGCATTAAGACTTATCTGAAGAGTCTTTAGATTGATAGTTTTGTAGTATTTCAATATTTCATTATTATTATTATTATTAGTATTAGCAGCTGTTTCTCACAATTCTATGCTATAGATCCACATAGATTGGATGTTACTCTTATATGAGATATATTTATTGTTTAGTTTAAGCTGCGACACTAGGCGAACCAATTAACCAATCGGTGATTTCGGGTTTATTTAGCTTTCTTATGATTTTTCCACGTTTTTATGGCTTTAATTAACATGTATAGGCCGAGATATTTTACACAATTGTTATTAGATTTTGGATATTATTATTGCCTTTAAAAATAAATCAATATCGATGTTACATAATATACTTAGATTTTTCGACTTTTATTTTGACATTCGATATATTTGGTCAAAATTTTGTTGAAATGATTTTCAAATTCAATAAGAAAGAAAGTCAACATCTATCACTATTTTCTAAAGAAATATCTTACGGTTATATAAAAAGTTAAAGCTTACCACTCCACCTACTCTCTATGTAATAAAATGAAATAAAAGCAAAGTCATATAGTTGGATAAGGTTGATCAATAAATACCTTATATTAAATTACTTTGTTTAACATAATTTTTAATTTAATTTAACGATAAAATATCCAACATTTTTCTATTTTATTTTTTAGTCTATTTTCATCATAAAGCGCTAAAAATTAATCTTCATTGTCTGTTTTCTTTTTTCTCTTTAGTTAGATAAGATTCCTTTTTATGGGGTAAAGTCGAAAAAAGGAAAACTTAAATACTTCAATTTTATTACAATTAATTGCTATGTAACATTGTTATAATAAATTGGTTTTCTTCATAAAATGTAAAAATTAAGGTTTACTTTGTATAAAACTCTATATATAGGATAGGACTCAAACCATAGACGTTCGTAATCCAAATTTGCTATAATTAATTTTTCTATCAAATTATTATTACAAAACAGTTATCAAAACTTTTCAATATTAAACCTTTTTGGCCGTATAAAGACACACTTTTCGTAGGAATAGTTGTATGAACGGATTTTGAAAAAATTTACTCCATTCAATCGAAACTTTTTAAATTAATTAATACTATTACATAGGGATTTCTACTGAAAAAAAATATAGGAAACGGGAAATTTCTTTCATAAGTCAGACTAAGGTTTTATATGAGAAGTAATTGTTAAAATGATTCGATCCACTTCATTTTTAGTAGAGTATGTTCTTCTTGGACCAAGAACCGGTCAGCGTATCAGAGTTCATTAAAATAACTCAAAATTGCAAGCAGTAAAACAGTCAGTTGACACGAACAAGAACAAAAAGACGAACGAACAGAAAATGGTTTTGAAACGATCATTATAATAAAAGCTAAATCTATCTTAAGTCCTTTTGTGTTATTGTAGTGTATGCAATTAGTTGATCAATAAAAAATTTTATTTTATCATTATAAATATTTGTTTTCATTGAATAGAAGCCCAAATATTATTATAGTAGAGGCTTTGAAAAAAAAATTTTGTTGACTAACTATAATAATATACTAAATATGTTTATGTGTTCAGAGAGTAGAAGGTAAGATACATCCTAAGATGGTTCCAAATGGTTGTTCTTCTTGCAATTTGAAAAATGTTGTTAGCGTAGCAGGAGAGTTTTCAAAAATAATTGATAATTTTGTCATTAAATTTTTACTTATCTCCCTCTCTCTCTCTCTGTCTTTCTATCTCTCTATCGCTCTCTCCCTCTCACTCTCTCTAACGCCCGCTCTCTCGCTCTCTTTCTGTTTATTTATCTATCTATCTATCTGTTTGTCCATTTATCTCTCTTTCTCTCTCTATCTATCTGTCTCTCTCTCTCTCTCTCTATTTCTTTCTCTCTATCTATCTATCTATCGATCTATTTGTCTCTCTATATATCGCTCTTTTACTCTCTTTCTATCGCTCTCTCTATCTCTCTATCTATCGCTATCTCTCTCTCTCTCTCTCTATCGTTCCCTTTCTCTCTCTCATTCTCTCTCCCCCTGTATCTCTTTATTGCTCTCTCCATCTCTATGTCTCCCTCTCTTTTTCTCTATCTATCTATCTATCTATCTATGTATTTGCCTATCTCTCTCTCTCTCTCTCGCTCTATCTCTATCTATCTATCTCTTTGTCTCTATCTATCTATCTATGTATGTATTTGTCTATTTCGCTCCCTCTCTCTTCTTCTCTCTCTTTCCTTCTCTCTCTCTCTTCTTCTTTTTAAAGCAAATGATTCTTTAAGATTCTTTAAGTTTTCGA
The DNA here is from genome assembly GCA_000671755.1 of Glossina brevipalpis. Lineage (NCBI taxonomy): Eukaryota > Metazoa > Arthropoda > Insecta > Diptera > Glossinidae > Glossina > Glossina brevipalpis. Next base: position 174,758 of record KK351177.1, on the reverse strand, counting down.
AAACCACAATTGAGAGCACATTCACATAATAATATTATTATGTAAATACATATGTCTACCTTTATTTCAGCAACATCAAAATTCTTATTCTAATTCTTAAAACTTCAATTCTATCAATTCTGGCTAAGAAATGTGTAACACGTCGTTTCCATAAGATATTTTTAAGATCAAGTGCTTACGGGAAGAGAGACGATCAAAGCAATGCAATTGAAATTTCTGTGTCACAAGATTAATCTATTGTAAAGTCTCAGTAATTTTTTCTTTTAAACTGAAACGATGATTTAAGTCCGAGTAATGGAGCCTTCTCATAATTGAGTCAACGTACAATATTCTGAGAGTCAAAGCAAACCTTAACACGCATTATGAGAGCTTTCCTGACTTTGATCGTTAACTTTTTCGCACACTATCCAAATGTTTTTTTTTGTTTGTTTTTAACCAGCACTGTGTGGTAAAAAACATTGAATTCCTTGGGGTTGTTATCGATCTTTTCGACTTTTAATGGAACATCATGCACTTGCGTTGTGATTGCAAGTTAAATGACTTTTGAATATTAAGGCATTTACTTCAAAAACTGTTCAATTGTTCACTCATAGTTGCTTTTAATAACATAATAATAATAATTTGATGGGAAAGTTGATTAATTTTAAAAGCACAATATCTTGAGTTTCAATAAAAGATTTTTTATGCTTTTTATACACCTTCTAGGCTTAAACGATGACTGTCAAATAATTGACATCTTTTCGATTAGAGAATTGAGAAGTAAAGTGCTTTTCTATACTTTGACACCGTAACATGCAAATAGGTTCGGTTTAATCTTTCATTTTTAAGTTTTCGTAGTATTTTTCAATTTTTGTTTTATTCTTCGAAGATTTTCAAAGTCACCATCACTAAAGCGATTGTAACAGTCATTGCATACGTGCGCACATGCATGCTTCGTTTGCTTGCATTTTTGTTGTGCAGTTGAATAACAAACTTTAAGTCAATATTATTGCGTAGAAAACTTTAACTATTAAAAAATACATTTGCTGCAGTATAACGTGACTTTACACAAACATTGAATTTAATTTTCATTTCTTTGTGCAAGTAAAAGTTTTTTTTTATATACATATACATATATATCTATATATCTATAAATATGTACTAGAATTTATTAATAAATATTTGATTAACCCTTCAATCAAGGTTGAGTAACCTTCTAGCTACCAGAGGCCGTATTTGAAATACAAAAGTTTTCTCCTTAATCGCACTTATAGTGAGATAGTACTTAACGTTAATGGAATCTAATCAAAAAATTAGTTAAAAAATTAACAATATATGTATTGTATTATTTATTTAATTGTAAAAAAAAATAATTTTTTTTTTTTTTTTTAGATTTTTATAGATTTTACATTGAATTGCTATTAAAAATGTCATGTCTCTCTATGCAATATTCCTGAAAATCAATGCTAAAGTGTGTCTTAAGTGTACTCTTTTTCGTCATAGACTTTGCATGGTCAGCTGGTCTGATCTACTGAGTAAGTAAGTTAAAGCGTTTACGGGCGAAGTTGAAAGTCTTTCGTCAAAATTCGCTATGCAATGTTTCGAGAAATTCGAAATTATTGAGAACGATACCGAATTGATGTTTTCGGGATTTACAGCAGCAATATTTTCAAGAGACTAACTGGTATGTGAATACAAAGGACGTTTACTTTCTATAGTCGGTCTAGTTTTTAAATTTTTTTTTTTTACCGTTCTTCGAATTTTTGACACATTAGATGCACTTTCTCAACTAAAAATTCCGTGAAATTTGCTAGGGGTCTCAGTGTAACTTTCCTTAATTTTTTAAGAAACGATCACAATTATAACGCATTCCTCTTTTGTGTAACGCTTCATTTTTAATAGTCAGTGACAGTAATGAGTGACAGCTGTCAAATTTCAGAGTTGCCATTTGCGTGAAAAGAAAAATGACACAAAAAATTTAAATAGTGCACTCTTATTGAGACACTCTGCATTTACGTTATTTGCAATTAAAATTTTTAAATTAATATTTCGTTTTAAGACAGCTCTTATTTGCTGTTTCAACTTTTCATAGCAGAGCCATAGCAAGTTTAAAAGATTCCGAAGAGTTTTTCTTTCAAAATTGATCGTAGAGCCGTATCACATAAAATTTTCATTGCGTATTAAAGATTTGAATGATGAAGAGAAATTTTAAACACAATTTTACGCCACACTCATAGAAGTGTTGAGAAGTGTAAGCATTGCAAGCTGAGAGTATTGAGTTTATGACAAAATCTGTGATTAACACGGTATCAGCCCACTGATAAGTCTATAATAAATAAAATCTTTTTGAATTAATGAAACATCAGGCTCAGGTAAGAATGGAAGGATTTAAATAATCTAAGAAAAAATATTAGATAAATATATTTTCGCGTTATAAGAATTTAACTGAATCTTAAAAGGGTCATATTCAGATGCAATTTCCAGTTCCAGCGATCGTCTATATTTTAAGTCTTTACGGTATCATGCTGATCGGAATTAATTTTCTCTGTTTTCAATTTTGCCGTACATTTCTATGGGGAGGGGAGTCCCCTCTTTGTTATTTTAGAGCTTTAATTTTTCTTAAATATTGTTATGAAAATGACAAAATGAATCGACATGAGAATTGAAAGTTTTTGTTGAATACAAAATTTCTGTAAAAATTTGGAAAAGCGATATAAAAAAAACCAGATAAAGATGTTGGCTGCTTTACCTGCTAGTGTTTATAATATAAACGCGTCTTATGCAGTTAGTGAATAGTGAAGAGATTGACGAAATTCCCGGGATATTTGATCTGGTAAAAACATTACGAAAAATACACTAACAAATCCAACAGGAGAATAAAATGTAGTTGTTTGTGCGATAGTAGTTTTCAAAAAACAAAAAAAGAAGCAGAGAATTTGTTGAAGGTAAGTCTGTGAAATTTTGATATTCGAAGAAACGCTTCCCTTCTTTCATGTAACGTGTAAAGTGAATTATTTTAGGATGAAAATGAAAATAAAAGTTAATATAATACGAGATCAGTACAGTTCTTTGCCTTACGATTGGAACGATAAAAAAGTTTTGCTGACTAAGAGTAGTATATAAGACCGCAAAGAGTTATCTGCGACAATGGGGCATACACGTTCTCGACTACAACCATATGTCTATCCTTCTCGTAGCGATTTTTTTTCCTTATCATTCCCGCACTTATCTAGGTGACGGGTCCTATTTAAGAAAACTTAAACGATAAAATCATCTGAACAGATTTATTAAAAGCAAATTTTTAAAAATGAAAATACAAGTCCCGAAGCACAAAAAACAATTTTTCTGATTTTTCAAAAGCAAAAAACGACGTAACAGTTCTCTTCGAACATATTACTGCAGGTAATAATTTTGCACGTAGAACAACAAACCAATAATTGTCTTAAAATATAACTCAGACCATAGTGACCATTGTAGAGTTTAATTTGCTTATTGGTTTAAAGAGAAATGAAATTCATTCGAAAAGGTTCCCTTTCTTAGGCCATAGAGTGAACAAATTTTAATTTAAACAAAAATCTTCTCCTCAGTAGCAGGATAAGATCGAAAAACATGGTTTCTCGGACAATTGATTTAATGACTTTGAAAGCCTCTATGAGTCTGACAGTATAGGGCTTAAAAGTTTTTTCATTAACACTTAAGTGATAGACAATACTTGCCAAGTTTTCTATGGCCCTCAAAATGCAAGTCAAGAGGAAAACTAAGGTTTTAAGTCAACCAAAAAAAAACACACACAAGATGATATTAACCGTTAAATGGGTACCGCATAGCTTAGTAGTTGAAAAGCTTTATATGCCTGAGTTCAATTCTTAACGCCATAGCCCGCACTTTAGTTACGATTGATATTTGACCGTAACTATAGTAAATGCTCGAACGATAGCGGCATAACACTTACCAATTGGTCGTACATCTCCCAGGTTGCGGTCACATTGTGTCCCTCTTTCTTCATTTCTTTCTTTCTGACCTTCACCGAGTTTATACACGTACAGCAAGCATAAGGCTGAGTGATTGCTCATAAAAAAAAAGGGAAAAGATATTTCTTCTTATAATATAATTCCGTTTAGATTACAATTCGCATTCCGTTTACCTAACTAATCATCAAAGTTAGAGAATCTTATAGTGACTCTATCAAGTTTTCATTGATAAGACTCATAAATAACTACGTTGCTTATTCACCGATCTACAATAAAATTGATTGCGGTCAAATCGAGTATGGTATGGTATTCAGGCAATTTATCCTTTTGGTGGATTCTCACATTTAAAAAATTGAAACAAAAAGCTTTTTGGTTGGAATAACAAATGTCAGAATAAATTGAAAAAGAATATTAAAGACGACAGTATGAGAAGAAAATAAATACAATCATCTTGAAAATACAATCAAGAGTTCAAACGTGTTGTATTAAATTGTGTAGTAAAATATTTCATTTTCATTGGTCTAATGACTTGAAAGTGTTTTTGAAAGTTTTCTAAGGTCACGGTTTAAAGATGTTACAGTAGATTGAAGCGAGAGATTGTTTATGGTTTAAGGTAATTTTTTTTTTTGGCTTTGTATTCACACAATTTGCTTGGTTTTGTTGTTTGTTGCTTTCTTATTGAAAAAATGCTTTCCAAACTAAGAAAAAAAAATAAATAAAGTTTATTGATTTTATAAAAAGTAAATTAGAATCGTCAGCCATGCATTTATTTCGCTTACATACGGTTATCCATTTTGTGGTTCCGAAAGTAAATGTAAAATAAAACGCATTTTTGTTAGACATTTTGATGAAAGTTTTTTTTAATAAATTCCATCGACCTTGCCATTATCACTCAAATTCAAAATCTTCATGAAACATCTTATAGAGTTTGAATCCTTTTAAAAGTAATCTTCGATAATGATTTTCGTCTGAATATAGCGAGCAAAAGCTCGGCCATAACTTGAGATGATGTTCATTTTCTAACCATCAAGAGTTTCAGAATTGCTCGCATGAATTCGAGACTTTGCTTAACCTCACAAAAAAAAAAAAAAAAAAAAAAAAAAAAAACAAAATGAATGTGGTCACGCTATATGGTCATGAAAAATTTGTATAAAAGAATGTCAGTGTAAGGCCGTGATGATGAAAAGATGTACTTTTTCGACACATAACACTATTCTATGTAGATTATGATTCATTAAAAAAATTACAATTAAACGCAAATAATTTTGTTTTCTATTTAATTCAAATCTTCCGTAAATTTTACGGACACTCTTTATAAATTGTTATTATACGCAAAAAGGATAAAGGATAAAATACCGATATATTATTCATAATCGATTTAAGATTTTACTGCTTTCCACACAAGCTAATAAATAATTTTAGTTGAACTTTGGTCTTGAAACGGAATACAATTTCACTTTTATCGTTAATAATAGCAAATGCTTTAATTAATCTAGTAATAGAAATGTAACCTTAAATGAAGAGGTTGCGGACGAAGTTTAACGATTCATAATTTCAACCACAAAGTACACGCTGAGAAGCAAACGGACAGATAAACGTAACTATTATATCAATTTAAAATCTTAAACTTGCTAAAAAGAGATATTTCTTAAGAGAGATCTGCATATCATAGTTTTTTTTTTTATATTTTTAGTTTATTTCTTTTTTCTTTTTTGCAACAAAGAACGAACGCAATTGACAGCGACACTTAAAGGGATTTTCGCACAGAGTTTTGAATAGATTTTGAACAGAAGTGCTATGATATAAACATTATTTAGGTGATGCTCGTATGTGTGTGTGTGTGTGTGTGCATCTCTTTTGATATAAAATCAAACGTGTGACATATAATGGGTTAGCAACTAAATAACTGCCGAGTTCACTTATAGATGTCTTTCACTCCCATTTTTTTCTGATATCCGTAAATGTTACGATCTTTCCCTTCTTATATACGTCAAATGTCATCCTCATCTAGCTTTACAAGTTCATTGGGTAGATATTTTCTTAGTTTTTTTTTTTTTTTTACCTCAACATTAGTACGGAGTACAAATGCGAACATTTCCGCCATATTTTGTGTTTATTGTTTTCGTAGCAAAAAGAACGCAGTGCAAGCCGCCGAAAAGTTACGTGATGTGTATGGTGATGAACCCCTTAAAGAAAGGCAATGCCGAAATTTGTTTGAAAAATTCTGTTCTGGAGATTTTTCTCTTAAAGATGAGCAACATTCAGGTCGACGACCAGGTAAGCTTAATGAGAATCAAATCAATACCATCATCGAATCGGATCGTCATATAACTATACGGGAGATCGTAGAGAAGTTAAATGCCTCGTTAAGAAGCTGGATATTTGGATTCCGCACGATTTGAAAGAAATTCAGCTGAAAAAGCGCATTAGCGCTTGCGAATTATTGCTTAAATGCAATGTTTTCGATCCGTTTTTAAAACGGATCATCACTGCAGGAGAAAACAATAACAATGTCAACAATGTCAATCGAAAACGATCGTGGTGCATTCCTAAAGAGTCATTGCAAACCCCCTCAAAAGGAACATATCCAACAAAAGAAGATTTTGCTGTCAATTTGGTGGGATTGGAAAGGTCCGGTGTATTTTGAGTTGCTTCCCAGGAACCAAACCATTAATTCTACTACTACCTACTGTCGGCAATTGCCGACAAACTGAATGCAGCAGTTAAGCAAAAGCGACCAGAATTGGTCAATCGTAAAGGTGTCATTTTTCACCAGAACAATGATAGGCGGCATACTTCTTTGGCCACTCGGCGAAAATTGATGGATCTTGGTTGGGAATTAATGGTACACCCACCATATTGACCTGATTAACGCGGCTTTTAATCGAAAAGGATCAGCTTTTCTGCAAGCTTGGAATTTTCAAGTTTGTGAGAGAGATGGCAAAAGGCCTTCGAACAAAATCGAAAATACATTATAGATTAAGCTTCAATCCAAGTAAAAAAAAAAAAAAAACTTTTATTTTATTGAAGAAATCAACAATTACTTAGTTGCCAACCCAATATTTTCATATTTCTTTCCACAAGTTTTTTTCTATTAAGGGTTGAAGTCTAAAAGAGTGAAAAATATCTTTTCCCGGATAAACTTACCATAATCTCCAAATGTTTGCAAGATTAATGCATTATCGATAGCAGGTTTTTATAAAAAATTTATAGGTTTTTTTTTCATTTGCCTCTTTTGTCTTTAGTGCCTTTATATTCATTTATACTGAACAAAAAAGGCCGATAAGTTTATTATTCCATGTGTAGAAATCAGTAACAAGCTTCGAAAGCATTCAATATATATATATATATATATATATATATATGTGTACATGTAAGTATATATCTGTGTGTGTGTATACATACTCAATCAACTTAATCAATTTTAAACGAATTTAGTGGTATCCGTCTCTCCTTCCGTCCATCTATCAATGTCTATGTGTTTGGTGAGATTGTTACGAAAAATAAAATTTCAATAAATTCTTGTTAAAAATAATCTTTATATATAAAAATCAAGGCGGATATTTATTTGTGTTAAAAACAAAACCTTTTGATCATCAGATGTTACAGCACAGCTTGCCTATCAGATGTCGTAAACCTAACCACTGTTTACTTTAGTTCCAAAAAGTTTACCATAAAACGTAAACTATATTTCTTTAAATATTAGAAAAACCTAAAAAAAAATGTCGACTATAAATTTATTACTTAAAACTTTAATTAAATTTATTGAAAAATGTTTGAATTTTTATAATCATTTTTATTACAATTTGTTTACATCGCTTTGAGTTACTTTCCTTTTGTGAGATATAAAGAAATTTTTGTAGAAATTTATGATAAAATCTTCAAACAAATGGCAACGAAGAAACCAAAAACAAGTTTTTACACACCTTTGACATTTGAACTTTAACAATTCTTAACAATTATGATATTATTATTCGAAGGCTTTTCGAAGGCAAAGTTTAACTATCACATAAGAGATAATGTTGTCATCAACTTATAATCCTGGAGTAGCATTCATTTATCATCAGCTTTCAGTTAAGTTCATACAGCAATAAGCTTAAGACAATGCGAAATTGAGAATCAGATAGAATGCCAGATATGATTACCTTTCTCTTCCCACAAATAATATAATATTTCAATATCTAACTAACTGTTAAAAAGCATGGTGTTCAAACAATTACTGACTAACAGGATAAGTTTCATTAAAATCTAGATGAAATGTATTTGGTTTTCACTTTAAAAGAGAAGAAATATTTATACCCTACATCTAGAAGGAACTCACTTAGACACACTTTTTTTTTTACATTTTTATTATATTAACAAGTGAGCTGAAAAGTTCGTAGGCTGACACAAATATGGCGCTACTAGTATTAAATCCATATTTTTAGTTAGCTCAAAATTATTCTCCATTCAAAAAGATTTAGATTAAATCGTAAGTTTATAGCAAAAACTCAAGTGTGTGTTTTTGGGGTCTTGACAAATCGTTCTATAAAAAAAGGCATGAAACTTTTATAAAGTATTGAAATGTTTGTATTATATAACTCGTGAAAAAAAAGTTGACAATGATTGTTTAGTTTCTTACTTCTTATTCCTGGGACTTATCGATCAACGTATTCGCTCTATATTTCGAACCCGTTCCAATGGCAAATTTCTCATGAATATTAAGTCGTTAGATGACAAGAAAATGCATAATTTTTGCTTTTCTATGACGAAGATAAGTAAAGATCTGTGTTTTAGATGAATTAGTGTAGGGTACACAACGATCAACCTTGCACAAATTTATATTCAAATTAAATTTTTTTCAATTTTATCAATATTTCTGTAAATGAATGAAATGTGAGAAGAAAAGTGGGCTAACAAAAAGAAAAAAAAGAAAAAAAAAAGCACAAAGATCTATGAAAACTTTTATTTAATTGAATAACTTCTCATCATTTATAGCTCTGGTGAGTTATACTTTAACAAAAGGCATTAAATCAACTGAAAAACAATAATTTAAAATTCATGATTGAAAAAAGTTTAAATGTTTACCATAAACTTTTCAACCACACTCTGTGAGTTAACTATATGTGGTTATGCAAATATTTTAAAGCACTCATTGACTCACATACGTTTAAAGCTACAGTATATAAGTACAAGCAACTTATATTACATACAAACTCGTATATGTGGTAAAGTGATTTGAGAAATTTCCATTTTTTTTACTTTTTTTTTACAGGAAATAACTGCAAAATTTTGTAATAATAACATAAAACTATTATTTATAAGTACGTGTCAAGAACAAATACAACTGCCCATATAGACTTATTCTCTCTCTCTCTCTCTCTCTCTCTCTCTCTCTCTCTCTCTCTCTCTCTCTCTCTCTCTCTCTCTCT
>KK351177.1:149221-164183 GCA_000671755.1 Glossina brevipalpis | reverse complement strand
GCCGGCTAAATGAAGATTAAGGTTTTATTCACTGATTCCCGGCGACGGGTATTTTTCGGATTGTGGGAGGCAGCTCGAGTGTTGCTTCTATTTTAGACGACTTCTCTTCCCGTTAGTTATCTGCTATTTAGGTCATAATACAATGGTCTGTATTTAGGGTGTTTTGATCTGGTACTTCGGGAGTTGCGGAGTCCCCGTTGTGAGGATTGCTCCAAGGCCCGGAGGACGGTGACTAACGTTAACTGGAATTAGTCTAGCATTTAAATATGCCATGGTCTAAGTTGTTCCCGGCAGGTGACCAAGTAAAACGAACTGAGGAATTACCTTCGTGTGTACAGCATTCTCAAGTCCTAATGTTTGCTGATGATGTAAAAATTCATCTCTCATTTATATCTATTGATCAAGCATGTTCAGGCTGATCTAATGAATTTGAATATTTGGTGTGAGGCTAATGGGATGCCATTAAATTGAAATAAATGAAAGTGTTATTTGCATGGACTGTAATCATTCCCACCTGCTATTATGTTAACGAGTATACACTAGAAAATATCATTTGTTATAAGGATTTAGGGGTCTTATTTGATCCTAAACTTAAATTCAATCTTCACATCGAGACTACAGTGAATAAGGCTAAATCTCTTCTAGGATTTATTAAACAATGGCCAAAACAGTTCACTGATCCATATGTCTATAAACGTATATACACTTCGTTGGTAAGACCGATTTTCGAGTATTTAGTTGTTGTTTGGTCACCAAGTTACAAATATTATATTGACATTGTGGAATCTATTCAACGTAACTTCCTTGTGTTTGTTTTACGCGGTTTTGGTATAGGGATTCTAATTTATCCCTCTCACCTTATGAAGGCAGGTTAAAGCTGATCGATTTACCAACACTACCGTCGAGAGTCTCTAGGTATTTTGTTCCAATAAGATTATCGCAGTGTCGCACCAACTATCTCTTCTACAATCCGTTCCGAGCTCTATGCAAATTGTATAATGATAATTTCTGCCTATTTGCTTTACTCGCTCATTCAGCTAATCACATCAGACAACTTGAAAATTCCACGCTCGTAGAAAGTCTGATCATTTTCGATCAAAAACCGAGTTAAGTGAGATTTCACAACGTCCTCATCATTGAAAGTTTTACCACAAAGGGAGTTGGCCAGGAATCGAAATAAGTGGTAAGCCGATGGCGAAAGATCAGGTCTATATGGTAGGTGTACCATCAATTCCCAACCAAGACCCATCAATTTTCGATGAGTGGCCAAAGAAGTGTGCGGCCTATCATTGTCCTGGTGGAAATTGACACCTTTACGATTGACCAATTCTTTCGCTTTTCCTTGACCGCTGCATTCAATTTGTCCAACAGTACACCTCCGAATTAATGGTTTGGTTCCTTGGAAGCAACTCAAAATACACCGGACCTTTCCAATCCCAATTAATTATAAGATTGAACTAATACTTGCTTAATGCAGCTGTACTTACGGGTACGTAGCTGAATTGTAAAATCAAAATTGAATTGTCATTGAATATTTTCTTTTATCCTAATCTTGATTATATATTATTTGATATTTAGTTCCTAAGATTAAGTAGTATCGGCTATAAATTTAATAAGTAGCTGAATAAATAAAAAAAAAAAAATAAATTTGGGAATTTTTCTAACTCTATCTGCTATGGTTTACGAGTAATGAGGAAAAATCCAATTTTTTTTTTTTGCTTCCAAAAGAAGAGGTGTTCTTAGTCTACGACGTACTGTGGGTGTGTCCTTACATCGATTTGGCTCACTTCCAATACCAACCTGCATGCAAGAACTTCCAATGTCTCTGCGAAATTTGAATACCTTTAGTTTCGCGACCAGGAGTATGTTTACCACAGATGGGCAGACGGACATGCTTAAATCGATTCTAAATTTAATACCGATCAAGAATAAATACATTTTATGGGGTCCCTGAAGTTTCCTTTTGTTGGTTACAAACCAAATGACAAAATGATATATACACCTCACCTTCGGTGGTGCATGTAAAAAGGTGGAAAAAATAAATATTAATTCGTGGGCGTGGCAGATTGTTTCTATTTTTATGGAATACCGTGAAACACAACCAGCCATAGAATACCGTGGAAACCAGCTAGAAAACAGACATGCTTCCAGCTTATACGGTAGGCGTGGCCTGTAAATTATTTTGCCTGTTTTCAATAGCAAGGTATGTAAAAGACTTCCAATGTTTCTGCCAAATTTAAAGTCGAAATCTTCATTTTTTCGGTTAGGAAAATGTTTGCCGCAGGCATAACAGTACAGACGGACCGACGGAGATGCTTAAATCGATTCGAAATTTAATGCTGATCAAGAATATATACATATTTTATGGGATGTCCGAAGTTGCCTTCTGAACATTACAAACAAAATGACAAAATGAATGTAGCCCTCACCTTCAGGGTAATGGGTATAATAAGTCTTTATATGATAAGAACGAGTTGGTTTTAGTATTTTATGGTTAACATTGTTACGCAATTATATTTTGGCCTATACATTTGGTGTGTACAATTTGGACCACATTGATCTATTTATTGGTTTGGTGTGTACAATTTGGACCACATTGATTTATTTATTGGATTGCTTTTCTTAGAACAACTTCTTACCAGAAATCTGTCTTCGTAAGATAAAAAGGATTAATATTTGGTATTTTTTTTTTAAAGAAAATCACGATCCAAAGAAATGATTTCATACATAAAACTAATGCGATAACTAATGGACTAACTTGGTTTATGCTTCGCAACCCTTCTACTCATCGAAAGAAGAGTTGTCAAGAAAATTAAATATTTATTTAGCAACAAGTTATTATTTTTGACATTTTATGACGAACACAAATAAAAAACTACTGGATGTTTACTGGCTACCCTTTGCCGAAGTATAAAGTTTTAAAGTTTATTTGTATTTATGATAATGAGATTTTCGAAAAAATTACTTTCAATCTCTCTTTCTTACTCTCTCTCTATCATTTCGATTTCATTAGTTTATTAAGGCGGTTAAAAAGGCAACTTCGCAACTGCAATGCTGCAATTTATCATGACTGTTATGCTTGTTGCTATTTTTCCAACATTCAGTACATGATTGACTTCATTATAAATTTGTTATACGATACCGAACCTGTTTTAGTGTATTTACCGCATTTGTGAATAACTTTTAATAATAGTTTTAATTAAATTTAGCTAACAAGTCGAAAATTTTTATACGTCAGCATATCCTTCCATTGCAATGCAGTAAACTATGATAAATTTAACTTTTAAATGAAACACATCAAAACAAAAAAATTACGTATTAAACAGAAAGCCTTGACCAAAATTTCCATTTTTAAGTTTCTTGTGTTACCGATAGCCAAAGTATGTTATTTTATATAATATTCGTTGTTTTATTGTTCTCATTTTCATGTTTGCGGTTGGATTTATCAAGTTTTCATAAACAAAAACTTTAAAAAACAAAAAAGAAAAAAAAAGGCTGACAATTTCCAAAAAGCTTTCATTTTTCTATTTAGATAAGGATTTTAAAAAAACACAAAAAACAAAACAAAACAAAACAAAAAAATGATTTCACACTGTTCGCATACAAAGCGTATTGTGAAAGACATTATCTCTATTTCTCACTTATTTGCGAAACGTTATGTTCGTTATTTAAATTATAAACTTTTCGAGAACAATAATTTGTTTTAACTAACACATAAAAACAAACACGATAACATGAAATTGCCCTTTGGGGAAAAATCTTATATAGCTCTACTGAGAGAGAGAGGCTAAAGTCAATTTATTGCATGTTTTTTTTTTAAATAAATAATACGTTGCGTATGAGCGACACTGACACTGCCACTGTACTCTTCTCTGTGTGTGTTTATTTAAATAATGACCATAACATAAAACTCTTTATTATTCTCTCAATAACTTGATATTCTTTCTCTCTCTGACTTATTTCTCTCTCTGACACAATTGCGAGTAACTTGAGCTGATCGCTTTAACCTCTAAATTCTGCCTTACATTCGTCTTGCAAAACTTCAGTTTTCGTTTATTTTTGCGAATAATGGATTTTGTGCTCTAATTAGCAATATTTCAATCATGCTTTTATTACAAACTTACAAAGAGTAAGACTATCTATACCTAACATTTTTTTTATAATTTTTTTGTTGTGTCAGTTTAAATGACGCCTGAAATCATTCACGAACATCGGTTTCTTTACCTACGTGAAAAAATCGATTTTTTAAAAGAAGTCACTACTTAATTAAAAGCAATTAAGATTATTATTATTTAAAATTCCAAACGCTTTTATTCTCGCAAACTACATCTTTCAAGTGCTTTCAATTCTCAAATAATATGGTCTCAAAACTTAGGTTCTTAAGCTTTATAATGGCATTCTATGGCATGTTTTCAAAATATTAATTTAACAACAAGTAAAAATCGAATTTTCGGGGAACACCAATCAACCATATCCTACACCTCTTCGTCTAATAAAATCCTTTGTTTTGTTTTCGTTATAAAATGCAAAAAATTAGTTGTTATATTTTCGGAAAGGTATACTTTTCCTGAGACCCCCAACGTAATCCAGTTCTTGTATCGAAATGCTTCAGTGTGCCAAATTTCGTCAAAATATCTCAAAAATAATCATCTATAAGTTCAGTACGAAGTACAAGGGCGGATAGACTGACAGATAGACAAACTTAAATCAATTCAGAGAATAATTCTGAATCCAATCGGTATAATAAGAGATGGGGTTTATCTGTGCGCATGCACGCATTCAAACTTGATTCTACATTCTGCCAAAGGTGGTGTGAAGTATAAAAATAAGGATTTTTGGAAAATTTGGTTTTTAAAAAAGAAATTTTAATTTAAAAAAAATCTTCGTTTAATTTTTAATTAATTTTAATTGTATTTATTTATTATAATTTATTTTTAATTTTTTTTTTAATTAAAACAAATCTTTGTTAACAAATTTTTTAATTAAAACAGTAATTAATTTTTATTTGAAAAAAAAAAATTTTTTTATTTAAAAAAAATATTTTAAATTTTTAATAAAAAAAATATTTTTAAAATACTTCAGTAAATGTACAAACGAGAGTTAAAAAAATATATTCCAATACTTTAAGTAGTCTTTCGTAAATGAATCAGAAAAGATCCATCTCTGGTTTTGTACTCACAATACACTAATGTTACCCTTTAAATCACATTTTTTTATTTACCTCAAAACCCCAAAATTAAATTACGATAAATGTTTTTCAGAAAATTCCTTAGAGTAACAGTGAGAGAGGCTAGAGTGAATTTTATATATCGAAGATAAGTTGAGTGTAATCACAATAGTTAACTGCAAATGAATGTGTCCCTAACCAATCATTCACTTTACTCACTTTCTCAATGTACCGCTATATAATCCACATGTGCAATATATACTAAATCGTAAATATAACTAAACTTAGATAACTTAGCAATGTGAGAGTGCAGTGTTTCTCATATTAAAGCATTAAGTTGTTGATGTAAATGCATTAATATTCCTTGTATCTGTATTTGTACCGTGTAGCATTATCATATTCCAATCATGATTCCCCTTCCAGGCGCTAAAGCTATTTGTAAATGCGATTGCAGTTGACATTCGCATTTGTTCATATTTTAGCATATTTTTGTCAACGTATCTTTGATTGATGAATTGTAGCTTTAGCAAGAGTTACCGTTGGATGGAAGATTAATTCAGGAATTAGAACACAATATGATTTATTTTGTTATTTCGAGTCGCACATCATACAGTTAACGGCATAAAATCTAAATCAGCTAAAATACAAGATAAGTCTCGATTTTATACTTTATGTTTACATTTTACTCTTTAAAAATGCTCAAATTTCTTTAATCATTTCATTTTTGCCAAATACAAAGAGTGTCTCAGTAAAAGTATACTCATTTTTTGTCAAGTAAATGGCAACTCTGAAATTTGACAGCTGTTACCAATGATTGTTCCGATCATTAAAAATGTAACGCTACACAAAAGAAGAATGCGTTATAATTATGAAAGTCAATTACAACAATGGGGAAAGTTACGGTGAGCACGCGCGCAAACTTCTCGGAATTTTCGGGCGAGAAAGTGCATCTAATTTGTCAACAATTCGAAAAGTGATCAAAACATTTAAAGAAACTGGGTTGGTTATAAACAGTAAGTACCCTTTACGTCGATTTGACGGTCGGCCTCTTGAAAACACTGCTGCTGAAAATCTCGAAAACATTAATTCGACATCGTTCTCAACAACAAGTTCGGGTTTCACGAAGCACTACGAGGCAATCTTTGATGAAGGACTTTCACCTTCACCTTCACCTTCATCTTCACCTTCACCCGTAAAAAATTCAGCTTACTCAGAATCTCAGACCAGCAGACCATGCAAAGTGCCGATAATTAAATACTCTGAACTATTCTTATTGAGACATTATTATTATTATTAGATGCACAAACAAATTTCAGTTTTTTTTTAAATTAATTTTATTTTAATTTAATTAATTTCAAGTGAAATTACAAATAATAGTTTATTTAAGGTATTGTCCATCACTACTAGTCAATAACTGTCCCAACTTATAGGCAGAATATAAATTACGTGCGAGAAAAACAAATAGAGTTTTGAGGTTTTATACAAAAAGATCGTTATAAGAATAGAAGCCGAGCAGACAATAAGTCATCCATTGTGTAGCACTCGTTAGTTAAAAGGAGTAACATGTGCTGATAACAACAGGTAAAGTAGCGCATATTCCAATTTAGAGCTGCTAACATTTCGTGGATGAATTTTGCCACAAATAGCCGAAGTGTGTCTCTCATACTGGAAACTCATGAAATGTCATGAAATTTGAGATATTGAGTCTGTTTTTCATTCTATTTGCATCAGTTATTGTTGGTTGTTGTTGGTATCGTTTACTAGTGATGAGAATTTCATTCGATCGGAATAAATCATAGAACATCATCTCAGCTGAGCGCCTAATATGTAGTAAATTTATGGATAAATTATAAATTAATTTTTTTTTTGTTTTTCTTGCGACTTGAAGAAGCTTTTTCAAAGCAATTCAAAATGTTGTCTGTCTGCCAATAACTTCAAGTTTTTTCTATATTGCATGCAATAGAAATGATCTTCAACTGCGAAACAGTTTTTTTCTTTTGAGTCAGTCAGTCAGTCAGTCAGAAAACGAAAGTTAGTTAATTGGTTTGTAGTGAATGTGAAAGAAGAAGAACCTTTCCTTTACGAAATTTAAGCCATTCAGAAGAATATAATCAATTCTTATCATGTTTTTCTCATATTGTGGTTATTTTGGTCTTATTTGCAACAAGATTTCTACTTAACGCTAAAACTACAGATATTTTGTGTTAATTATTTAAACGTTAATTGCAAGCGTATTAAAATAAAGTGATTTTTGGATGATACTTGAAAGTAGTCCGACTAAGTATTTGGATCATAATTTTCTAGAAATATCTTTATAATTATAAATGAAAATATGATATTATTATTGGCCTTTTTTTTTAAATTGTTTCAATTTCTTATTCTCTATTTTGGACAGGTAGATCACACCCGTTTGTGCTAAATTTCAGCTTCTTATTGTCATTCTTTTGCAACTCTAGCAATAGCTTAAAGAAAAGGGGTAGAAATAGATTCATATCATCGGTATCTCAAGAACTGTAACAGGCAGAAAAAAATCTACTGCAAATGTTTAAAAGTTACCAAAAAATTCTGAAACTTTACATTCTTTATAACCATTTTCAGAAAGGGTCAAAATAACGCCTACGGTACTTCTAGTGTTAAGTCATTGTTGTATATTATATGTTGAGACTACAGGTCAAGAATGAACAAAAGTTGGAAATGTCAACAATCTGCTGATCAGCAAGAGTCTTGCGATCATCTCTCAGAACGTAAATTAACCTTTTTGTTCATTTCGTGGATTAACCCTAGAACCCTAGAACCCTAGATTGAAACTCATAATAAGCAGGTATCAACGTTAACATCGAAAGATTTTTATCTAGACTTTGACATGAACTGACTGATGTTGTTTGTACAATAAATCCAGTTGAACTCAGGTAAGAAAGTAAAGAAAATGTAAGAAAAAAAAAATTCGTTCAAGTATTTAATAATTTTCATTTCATGATCCTTCGGATTTTTCTATCGATTTGCTATTGAAAAATGACTTGTCTTCTTAATCGTACACACAGATTGAAAGATTTATTTAATCTTTCAATTTAATTGTTTATTTTAATCTATCAATCGGTAAAAGACTAAATTAATGTAATTATTTGGAGAACACAATTCAGTACTTATGGAAGGAAGACAAACAACAGAATAATGATAGAAATAGAAATAATTAGTTCTCGTACAAAGTTTTGCAATTTTCACATAATTAATGCAATCAGAAGAGCAGAAGGACAGAAGAACAGAAGGACAGTATAATGAATGATATAAAAGCATATAGATTACAGCATTAATATACAGCTCCTTAGACTATATGAAGGCAATGCATTAACTACCACAGATAGAAGTATTATATTACACCTCAACCTCAATTTGCATCGTATCGGTTTGCAATGAAACTTGAACAATAATTTTGTAAAATAATTTACTCGATAATCACATCAATCGTTGATGTAAAAATAAAGGAATTTTCAAGTTTAATACAAAATACAAAAACTAAATATCAATTTGAAATATTATAATTGATATTAAATTCATTGAATTTTTTGATTATTTTCCAATATGTTTACGCTCTAGACCACTTGTGGTACAGACTATATTTATTAATATATATAGATTATGAGTTTGTATGTAACATCCAAAAAGCCTTAAGATAGGTTCATCTTTAACTATACCGATCGATTCGGAATTATTTTCTGAACACCTTTAAGTATGCCTATCCGTTTGTGCGTCTTATATCTGATATCTTTGGTAGTTTAACGTGGATTCCTACCTTGGAGGCTTAACCCCACAACGCTCGTTGGCATACGGAGTGGGAAAACGCACACTTAACGCCCCGAGATGATTAGTCCCCGAGTGCCAGATGGAGACATGGTATGGGACATGTCCCCCCTCCTCCCCCCACATTCTGGTAAGAGCGAGGCCCATCTAAAACCTCTGCCTTTCTTTGGGTCAGGCACCCTGTTGCAATGCAACTCCACATTGAAGCCAGCAAGCTGACTCTTCCCGCGATTTGAGCTAACCACAGCCATCAGGAAACTCCCGCCATGGACCGTTCCCATTGTCAGGCTGAAGTGAGTGAAAATGAGTACTGCGAGGTCTCCTGTAACCCATGATACCAGATATGATGTCAAATCTATTTAACTATCTTTGTGTATTCAAGCTACAATATAAGAAAGACCTAAGGAGGCTAAGTAGCTTTATCGTAAGGACCACCACTTTCACGATCGTTATTTAGAAAATGACCATTTTTCAATAAGTTGTTATATATATAAAAAAAAAAGCAAAAAAAAATTCAAATTGTTAACATTTCCCAACAACATAATTCGTAAAAAAAATATTATTTTGTTTAAAAATATAGATGGGAAAAATTAGTACGGAATGTACCCTTTTTTGGATCCTTATATATAAGTATATCTTACCTTATCAAAGATGAGATAAAATTTATATCGCAATAAGTTCTAATTGTTGATAGTAGTTAGTACAAAATAATGAATGAATTTACTGCTGTAAATTTGGACTAAATAGGTCCATTTTTTGTTCTCCTATCCAAATAAACGGCTTAGATGGCACTAAGGCTTAATTTTGTATATTTTATAGCATAAATAAAATAAAATATTTTATCTCACAAACAGACAAAAAAAGAAGAACACTTATTAGTTTTACTAAGTTCACGATACGCGTTCACGTGTACCCACTCACATATAAGGCTCGTTCGAAGGGTTATTTTTATAAATTTTTATTATTCATTATTATACAGAAGATTCGTAACTTTAATTTGTAGCAGATGAAGAAGTGTAAGGTATTTTAATAACTAGAGTAGTTTAATTTATTTTATATGATAGTATAACGATAGTATAACGATATTTTATTCAAAACATCGTTAGCCAGTACTTCTCTCTTATTATTCGGTTAGCATATGAGTTCGATATCGAAAGGATAATGAAAACTCATTGTTGTGGTTTTGAATCAAAACTATAAAAAGTAATGGGACCACGTATTTCATTAAACCCATAAGATGAATTCTCTTTCAAAGCGTTCATGTGTGTTCAGGCTTATCAGCATAACTTGGAGAGTTTACATAATCTGGTGGTCTTAAGTCACATCCTCTTGAAGGCTGTTTCGTGATTGATTGTTTTTTTTGTTGTTGTTGTTAGTTTGAGGTGTGTTTTTTCAAAAGCGTTGCCAGTTCTTGTTGTTGTTATGGAAATTTATTAACAGAACAAAAAATCCTAAAAGTTAATAAATGTCGCATTTATATGCAAAAAATGGTGAATAATTGAGCTGATTGGATTGGATGTGTGTGTGTGTGTAACATGGAGATATATGGAGGGGAATTATTAGCAAAAATTAAAATTTCAAAAAATTATCTTTCATATAAAATCAAAAATTTTCTTTAAATTTAATTTTTTTCTTCACCTTATTTCAATTCAAAGTGCAGTCATACTCTCAAGAATAACATTCAGTTACATTAGAAACAATTCGTCAGACATTAGTTTGCACTCGAAATTTTTTAATATTTTCCTGCATTCATTCAACTTCTTAAGCCAATAAAATATTGTTTCATTACAACTTTTAATCAGATTAAAACTATAGCTACAACTATAGAAAGATCCGGATCATAGATATTGCAAAAAGAAAAACAACAAACTTCGCAAAATCTTCGGTAGCGTGCAAAAAATGCATACTTGTCGTTAATTTTTTTCTTAAACTGACGGCCGCTATTTAATCTTCGTACACATTTTACGCTAAACGAAATGAAAAGTTCGTTAATGTTCTAAAAGAACTTTATAGTAAACGGATACGATATTTTAAAGTTTCATTTTCATATAAGCACAAATGAAGCTTCATTGCAATTTGTCAATTAGTTTAGACACAGACAGAGACAGCAGCACAAAATAACGGGCAAGCAAATTATATGTGACTCTTATACTCAAGAGTTTTGCTCAAGTTTTTAAGTTTCATTTAATTTCAATATTCTCTGTAATAGTGACTGGGCATGGTCGGTTTTTTTCACATACCTACGCTCACTCACTTATAGAATATACGGAGAAATTTTTAATGTTATATCCATTGTTGTTATGATTTCTATATCCATCACTGAAGAATGCCTGCAACATCTACACAAGGAAGCTTCAAAGACCCCATAAAGTGTACATGTTCTTGATAAGCATCAAATTTAGAATCAATATAAGTATGTCCGTCTGTCCATCTGTGATAAACATACTCTTGGCTGGAAAAATGAAGATATCATCTTCAAATTTGGCAAAAACTTTGGAAGTTCTTGTACGCAGGTTGATATTGAAAATGGGCCAAATCGATGACAAGCCACGCCTACAGTATAAGCTGAAAGCTAGTTTGTTTTATGGCTATTTTTCGCTGCCTGTTTTCTATGGTATTCCATAAAAACAGAAAAAGTATGCCACGCCCACTTACTAAAATTAAGTTTTTTCCCTTCTTGTAAGATCAAGGCAGTGGGTAAAAAAAAAATACGGCACAACCGAACATAATTTTCTTTTATTCTTTTCCTGTACTCTGCCGAACTTTCCCCTTTTTTGTGTGGATAAGCCTCGTATGTGAATACAATAAGAAATTCCGCAAATACTAAAACTAGTATATGTATAATATAATAAACAGATATTTTATTGGTCACTTTCAAGGACCTCAGCGATGCTTTCAAATGTCGTCCTAAAAATTGATTAGAACAATAGCGTACCACCATAACGCATATAAATCGTAAAATGTATAGATGTTGTTGGCAACACTCATGCCATACTGATCGCCTATTTATATATATATAAATAACGAAACACTTCCTCATTTTCAATTATTTTATCAACATCTTTCACGATATCCATACTATCCACACTCTTTGGTGTAATCGTTTTTGATTGAAAATCGTAACCTTATCATTCCTTCTGGATCTGTTTAACTCTCTTACTCTCTCTAGGTCCTTTTGCGACAAATTGCTTTCATTCTCTCTCTTTCTCTTTCTTCCTGTCTCTCTTTTTTTCCTCTTTCTCTTTGTCGCCCTCTCTCTTTCTCTCTCTCTCTCTCTCTCTCTCTTGAACTAGCTCTTTTTGTGTTTCTTTCTTTGCTTCTGTTTTCCTGTCTTTCTTTCACACTCACGCAATGAACTGCAGCGAACTAAAATAAACAGTAAGAGAAGATAAGAAAGACTTTCAATAGAGTATTTATTGATTTCTATTTCCATTCTATCCTAACAACAGCATAAATGATCGTAGGAGCTAGAAGAAGTGCCAGATCTTATTGAAGAGTTTTTCGACATAGAGGAATACACGATTGTAATAATATTTATTTGCAATGGCATCTCTGTTTTGATAAATGAAACAACGCGATGACCCACGATTACCGAATGGTATTATGTTCGTTCTTGAAACCAATCTGGCGGTCAGGATTAATTAGTTTTTGCTCTAAAATTTGGACTAAGCTTTGTAGATATATTCTTTCAAATATTAACTAATCGGCCTATACGAGTTAAACGATATTTTCTAATTTGTTTTTTGGTTTAGCGACCATAGTTATTTCTGCATGTTTCCGTTGAGTAGGAAAATGATTCAATATTAACATATTTTCAAAAATTAACATTAAAAGTCTTAGAGAGCTTTAGTTGGTAAAAATATTTTATTAACTATTCCAACTTTTACTTCAAAAAATCTTGTCATAATGTTTAAATATAATATAAAAAGAGGTAATGTAAGGTATTTTATGGTCGGCTTTGCTCGACAATTATATATTTTGTCTTGTCTCTTTATTTTTCTTTCTTCTTGATAGCAGAAAACAGCAGGACGTCTACGGCCAGTAAATATTATGCCCATGAAAAGATGCTTTGTGTTTGATGAGGTCAGCTAGTACTGCATCTATTATGTCTTTCTCGTATCTCGTTAAAGACTCAGTGGAACAAATTAAAAACAAAATGTAAACACGATAAATTCATTTTCTAACAAAGCAATCCTCAAAACATCTAAGGGGTGTCTTACTTAAAAATAAAAACACGTATTTTTTGAGTCAGTTGTAATAATATTATTGCACCCTACAGTAAACATGTTCCGATGAAGTATGCAATAAAATATCCGGCAAATGCTCCCCGCCGCTCTGATGACAGATCATTATTCTTTTCATGAAATTTGCTATGATTTCTTGATAAATATATGGCTGCATCCCCCCGATGATGCGTTGGATCTTAGCCTTTTTTATGGTTTATTGGCATACACCTGAGACTTCAGAAAACCCTAAAAAAAATATCGTACGGAGTTAAATCGCATGATCTTGATGGCCAACTGATGTTGACTTTAGAATTGCGCAAGATGATTTGGTCTGGAAATCGTTGCTACAATAAATCGATTGTTTCATGGGCAGTATGGCAAGTAGTGCCGTTCTGCTCAGACCATATGACGTCCAGATTTATGCCGTTCAGTTGAAGTCACAAGAACTTCGTTATCATGTTCATATAACGAAAGCCCTTTACAATCACTGCAATTCCGGCCTTTGACTCTCTATGGAGAAATAATGTTTTCAGTAACGAGTATTTCACTAGTGTTACGCGCACTAAAGAAAAAACTTTAGCACTTTTAGAGAAAAAAAAAAATGATGTAAATTACTTTAAGTGCCCAATGTTTCCTGAATCGTCTGCTCTTTTAGTTTTGCCTCAAATGTCTAAATCTCCAAAACCCCAAACCAAGAGTAAAGTTTTTCAATCATATTCGCGAGAAAAAGTTTCCAACTTGACTTTCGAAAAAAAATGTAAAAATTTTTAAAAATCGGATAAGATCGACTATTATGTACCCTAAACCGTTACATTACGTTGTTGTTGTATAAAGGTTTACTTTTAACAAGACTTTTAACATCCTTGTATAAGGTGATTTCCAAAAAATCGGCTCATGTAGTCCATGCTTCGCATAATAAATTAATTTATTAAATCACTACCTGATCCCAATTATCATTATAAAATACTACAAATTAGACTTTATTGTCATGTTTTTTGTCGTCGTTTTTGCAGAATATGCAAACGCGCGGGTTCCAAAAATACTTTCACCTAATCCACATTTTCCAAATCTAAATTTTTCATATAAGGATTTATTTAAAGTAGACCGTTGTGTAAACAATGATCGCAAAGTCGGTTCAATTCAGTTCAATCCATTTTCAATAGCGTTCATCCTAAGAAAGAAACAAGTCAGTCTGCCAAAATTTCTATTTAAAATATATTATATATCGAATATTGTAAGTTAAACAGAAAAATACATTTAACAGAGGGACAGACTACAATAATTTATATAATACAATAAGAAAAAAATATATAATATATGATATGATATGATATAATATATGATATGATAATGTATATATATATATATAGAGGGTCTTCCAAAATTTACGCTAATTTTGAATTTGCCGCCATTTGTGCGGCAAAGGTTTTGGCAGCAAGAAAAAAAAACAATTTGACATCTGAGAATTTAGGGTTAGAAACACAACGAAATATTACACAAGAGAACAAAGCATTTTTTTTTTTTTTTGGTCAACAATAATTGAAAAATAATAAAAAATTTGGAGGCAACAATTAGCAAATTTTGTACGAAATATTGTCGTAATATTGATTTAAGTTTGTCAACTAGATCATGTGATTTAACTATTATTAGAGATCAAAGGTCTATGTCAACAAGCCCATCAGCCATCTTTGAAGGAAAAGATTTTACGCTGCATCAACAAAATTCGGCCAAATTTATGCAAAATGATTATGGAAAATTTCAATAAAAGAAT
>KK351177.1:103757-131988 GCA_000671755.1 Glossina brevipalpis | reverse complement strand
GGACGGACCGACAGACGAACGGACCGACAAATGGACGGACCGACCGACAGGTTGACGCACCGACACACGGACGGAACGACAGGTGGACGGACCGACAGATGGACGGGCGGAAACATGCTTGAGAATATGTGTAATTTGTGGGGTCTTTGGAGCTTCCATCTGGTTATAGCAAACAAACTCACAAAATTTGTATACGTCCGTCCTTCGGTGGAGAATATAAAAATTTGCATCGAATGGAACCGTTTTATAATCCCTTCCCATGAAACCATTCCCATGAAAATTAAGCCTTTATATGGTAAAAAGGTTCAATTTTTAATATTTTATAATGAAGATAAATGAAAGATTGGCGAAGTGATGTAAAGTATTTAATAGTCGGCCTGACCTATTTATAAAATACGTAATTATTAGGTTTGACTGAAATGTAACTTCTTATTCCTTTTTAATAGGTTTTCGCGTGAAATGTAATGTTTCTTTACGAGAATATTTTGGAGAAAAACCTTAGAGATTTTCAATATAAGTTTAAGTTGCTTTAAGTCTGCTTATATCGAATTCAATGATAACATCGTATATAAATTTTGTCGAGTACGTGATATCGTTATGAAATTCTAACATTAAATTAAAATGCTTGCACGAAGATAAATGTTTTCATCTCCCGTCATAGAAGACTTTTACTTAATATCAACTGTGCAATCAACAAAGACGGACGGAGGGACAAACTGACAAAATTAAAATGCTTTAGAATATTATGCTACTCAAATATGTTTTAAATTTATGAATTCTTTGGTAAACATTTCTTCTTCCTACGGATAACATTAACATTATCCTTCCATTTGCAGGTGATGATTAGTACGAGAAAAGACATTTTTTTCTAAAGATATGAAAATTTTAAATTCATATATGAATATCATATGTGAATATGATGAATTTTTATATCAATCTTTTCAACACTATCAGAATAGGGTTCGCAGAGACTAATAAAAATAATATGCTCTCTAAGGTGTTTTTAATTTATCAGTTTTTTAATCAAGATTTGTTATAACAAAAATCTTTTGATATTTATTTGCATGAGAGATCTATCAATTTGGTGACCGCATCGTCTAATAGATAAGGAAAGCGACTTTCATGTCTGTATTTCCACATTTAATTCTCAGTACGATAGAAAATATATTTTAATTATGATTAGTATATGAGCGCAGCTATAATGAATGAACTCAATCGGTAATGGCATACACTTCCCAGACGGCGTTCAACACATCCTATCACTTGTCTCTCCAATTTCTTTCTGAGCATTATCGTGTTTATCACACTTATAGGGAATATACTTTGAGTAATACGATTCACATATTCGAAAAGAAAATTTGTAAAATTATAAAACTGAATTTCACTTAAAAAACTTATTTAAGCTTTTTTTTTTTTTTTTGCAAGAAAACACTTTGGCAGATTAACTATAAAAAATTTTATGATGTCTTTGTTCGTATGTTTGTTTGAACACATCTGTTGAAAAAGGTGTTTCTGTTCATTATCACGTGATATATATCATATACGATTAGTACGTCATATAAAGGAGCTGTTTATTGCTTTAAAGACAAGAATGCCTTGCGTTTCTGAATTTTCCCAAGAATCCTCGTTTTTCTTTATTTTTGTTTTTTTTTTTATTTATGCATAACGCTTACAATAACTTTTCGTAATCTATAATACGTTTAAATCGGAACCATTTGAGATTTTAGTTAAAATATTTATGTCAGAGTTGGTCTAAACTTAACCAACTACCGTTAATTCTTAGAGCTTAAATCATGTTTAGCAAACTAAACAAATTAAGTAAATTTGTAAAAAAAGAAATTTTCAGAAAATATCCCGAAAAAGGCTACGAGTGTCAGAGTGAGTTTACGGTCTTCATAAACGATCTAATAGAAGAGAGAGAGAGAGAGAGAGAGAGAGAGAGAGAGAGAGAGGAAAAATCAAGGTCCTAGGAAGAATTTCAGCAGAAAGCTTCTGTATCGATGACGATACTAAGCTGTAGAGTATACTCTAAGCATTTCCGTATTACGCATTCCATATTCGCGTGAATATAAGAACATGTCGAGTGAATGTAACTTTGCGGTAACTTCGTAGTAATGATTTATACCGTAGAAGATATGAATGTTTAGCAAGAAATCCTTACCAACTTTGCAATCGATCTCTCTCTCGCTCTCAACTAAAGTCTTCATTAATAATGGCAACTACTACTGCTTTGAGTCATTTCAGTAACCTTACATTGGCTGGCACAGTCATGCAAGCATGAAGACAAACAGAATATTTACATGAAGTTCAATTTTAACTACTGGAATGAAGATCTTTGCAACAAAAAACCAATTATTAGTTAGGTAGAGGTAAATCATAAGAAAACTTTAGATTTCAAAACCAATGTATTTGAGAACATACCTTCGTTTACGTAATGCTGCAGATCTTAAAAAGGTTATAATTGTTTTGAGAATCTAAACGCGTGCTCCCGCATACGCATGAAAATAAGTGAAAAGAATAATAAAATAAAGGATATTTTGTGCTGCATAATTTATTTTAAATATTTATTAGATATAAAATTGTTGTTGTAAATACATACTTTTTTTAAAGATATATATATATGAAGTCTTTCCTTTTCTTTAGACTCAAAGCAACTCACATCCAATAAACATCACACGTTTACGAATGTGATGCATAAGTTTTTTTTTTTTTACATGAATTTTATGTATTTGCCTTGAAGTTATTTCAAATGCTTATGTATGGAACTAAGTACCCACTAAATGTAAAGAATGTAAACTCTCCTTTGTTACGTATAAATTTTTATATTTTATCATCACTTATGCAACAGGGCATGTTCAGTTGGGGCGAATGAAAGTAACTTCTGGAAAGACTTGAAATGAGTCCCATCGATCTAAAAATCACTGCCTATCTGTCCTTCCGTCCGGCTGTCTGATATATATTATGTTCCAAATTTTTAAAACATTTCGATAAATTTAGTACACTAATTTGTTTGTTTGCAAATTGGGTTGGATAGAACGAGACGACTTTAATGATATTTTTTATTTTTTTTGAATTTTGGAAAAGTCCTGATATGAGAAAAAAATCAGAAATTTTCAATAATTAACGACAAAAATCTTTGGGGTAATATAAAGCATTTCGAAAGATGGAATTAATGTCAAAAATTTGGATTGGGTAGAAGAAATTTTTGAGGAACTTGGCACTTTCATATAATATTTGCTCTCATTTGTACTCTTCTCGTATTACTAGTCTTTATATAGAGAAAAGCTTTCATTTTTATAATGTAACCTTTATAATGAAACTTGGTCTAAAATAGCAATTTGATCTAAAAATTAATTGTAGCAAATTTGTATTATGTCAGTACACAATTCCAGGCCCCAAACCCACCCATATAAGAGTTTTCCTAAAAGTATTACTCTGAATGAAAAATAACGTGAAACTATAAAATCATGAAATAAATCTTTTTGTTTTCTTTTCCTGAATTATTATTATATTTACCGCCTTTGATACCTCTCTGTAGAATTTCAATCTGTCAATCTGTATACAATTGGTGCAAAATTACTTATGAAAGTGTTTTTTCTTTTTTTTTTTCTATTTATAGTATATGTTTGAGGCAATCAGTCCTGAGACTATGACGAAAACAGGAAAAACATTATTATGAAAGATGAGACTTGCATCTATGCCTACGACTTGAAAACAAAGGACCTATCGAAAGTATATCGAGTAAAGAGTCAAGCAAGCTTAAGAAAAAAGGAGAAAAAATCAAACAAAAATCGCTCGAAAATCTGGATCAAGTTAACAGTTTTCGTCGATTATCATGATATTTTTTTAAATATAAATTTCTTCCCCCAGGCCAAACTGTTAACAAAGATCAATATTTGGGTGTTATCGAGGCGATAAGATGTATTTGAAAGTATAAATATAGATTTTTAATTTTATAAAAAAAGTTCTCTTTATATTTTGATCACAGTAAACACCTTTATATGTGAACAAAATGATATAATTTTTAATATTTTATTACGAAACTAAACCATATTATATAAGCGAAGTGAAATATAAGGTATTCAATGGTCGACTTTGCTCTGCTATAATTTTTTTTTGCTTATTTGCTGTATTTGCTTGTTCTCGGTTTAGAGGGAAAATAATGTGTTTTCGATTTGAAATTTAAAAGAAATATTAAAAGGAGAAAAAGAGATTATCATTATTATGATTATTATTGTTATTATTGTGAGAACCATCTGCTTTAACAAATAATTTATATGAATTTTACTCAATTCAAAATTTAAAACCTAATCAAAATCAATCTTTTCGAACATCGTTTAAATGACTACGTCGTTCTGTTCTGTTTCTAACAAACAAAACTAAGGATTTTCTGGTTTATTTACCATTGCATTTGAGACTTTGTGTGTGTGAACGGATCTAAAAAAAAAAAACAAATATAAATAAAACAAATCGAAAAAAGTCAAAAAATGAATGAAAAGAAAATCATATAGTTTTCATGGTCTCTCTCTCTCTCTCTCCATACCTTTATCTCTCAGTAAAACAATGAAAATTAAAAATTTTTTCTATAAGGAATTAATTATTGATTTCCAAAGTTAAGTTCAAACTAATTTTTTTTTTTTTTTCTGATAACTATACGAACTTAAGTTCAAGTTTTTTTTTGTCAAATCTATTGCAATACTGATATTTTACATAGAATTTAATAAGTTTTGTCTTTTCCGCTATAATCTCTTCTTTCTCTATCTTTCATTCCATTTTCATTGTGAATGATAAGTAAACAGAAAATTTTCATGTCAATTATGGCTTAAATAGAAAACTTACTTTATATTGACATGATAAGAGATAAGTAATAAAAAAGTAAATATTAACAGAACAAATATTTGGTGTATATACAACGTTCTTGACACGTTTTTGTTTATTTCTCTCTAGCAACAGGCATACATGTCTTCAAGTAGAAGATTCAAAGTTTTGTTTGTTCTGCTTTTTTATTCATCTCGTTCTATATAATTATTCGAGTTTTTTTTTTTTTTTTATTTTTATTTGTTTTAATTTCTTTGCAGTGTAATAATATTTATTTAGCAAATTTATGTTTAAAACATTTAAATCATTTACAATTCATTGAAGGAGATATTAGTTTTAGTATAAGCAGCACCCGAGATTTGTTTTACATCGGATAAAGACACACAACACATGAATATCTAATGGAATCTATGTATCTAGATATACTAAAATCTACGCACCTATGAAGGCCTTATGTCATCTCAAGTACCAAGTATAAGAGATCGGATATGGACCAGATTCTCTTGCATTATTTAAGGCTTGACTTAAATAACTCCTTAATATTTAATTCCACTCTCTATGATTTTGAGGAAATCACAATCATCACGTAGCTCAACATAATAGAGATCGTCTCTAGGAGTCAGGAACACTATTATTTCCACACAGGCATTCCTTAAAAAAATGCATGCAGTTCCTCTTTTTGAAACGCTTTTGTATGTGGCCATCCTGACACCTGTGCTACTCTGAATTCAAAGGTTTATCGGGAGTATAGAATATAAAAATTCTTGCATTTGAAATATCCATACATTTTGAATTGCTTTTCAGTTTCTCTGCAACGATTATCAATGTCTAAGAGAGGATAGCGACGTAACATAGTGATGCTCTCACTACACTTCTAGTTTTCTGGTTTCAGGAATGCGTTTACACACCTATCCGGATTGTGAATATCTTTGACATCCATAGCAGCAAGAGAAGTGCACAAGCAGACGACTTCCGATACTCTCGATGCTTTCTCCATGAAGACCCACCGTCAGTTACAAATTTTGACCGATATTGTTCAATGTGTTCTATTATTTCTTTAATTATTGATACGCTTGCATTCGTCGAATTTGAAATATACGCGATACTATGAGAAATTTTATAAACCAAAGGAAAAAGATACCGAATACAGGATTTCATCTTGCTAGTAAATGTACTGGTTCAAAATTTCCACACAATTTGTATTCATTATAAGAATCTATGTGAAGGACTTGAATATGCAGGGGTAAGGAAGAAGCGCTTTCGAAGCAGGGTACTGAGCTGAGCAAGCAATACCTAAAAGGAAAAATCTTTTTCGGTCAACCTGATCCTCGTGAATTTATTTAGAACTTGCTTATATACATCACGGAAGATCCACTCTATTATCTATCTCTTGGATTATTATGTACTTGGACACATTCTTAAAGCCAGCCATGCTTCCATATTCGGTACTGCTTTAATGGACAATAAAGTTTCAATATAATGGATTACGGTTCCTTTGTACTTACGATACTAAAATATTTTTACTCTATAACGGTTCTTACGCGTACGGATAATCAAAGAAACTTGGAGAATTTGATGATGGTGTAACAAACCGTATTGTAACTTCTGCTATTGGACTTTGTCGGTATATTTTCTTGATGAGCAGCTCTTTTCTTGTTTCTTTAATACACAGATCTACTCTCATAAGTTTTGCTCTGCGATTAATTGATTCAGAGGATTTAAGTAATATTCTCCTTTTTTTTGTAGGTTTATAAGTAATTTTGTATATAAACTTGATAAGTTTATCTTATGGTTAATCTCAGGCAATCAAAAATAATCTTTTTTTTGCTAATTTTGATGCACTTTAAACGTTTATTTTGAATCTTTGAATAGGTTCTCTAGGAAAAATTCATAAATTAATAATGAAAGTTAAAATTGCTTGGGATTTCATTTGACAACTACGTGTGTACGAACGCCTGCATACTTTCGAAGGTATATAAAGTTTTGATATGTAATTATATTTAAAAAAAAAAATAAAAAATAAATAAATAAATAAAAAAAAAATTAAAAAAAAATAAAATAAAAAAATTTCTTTCAAGTGCTAACAATATTTAGTTAAATATGCTTCACATTGTATAAAATATTGCGCCAGAGGAAAAATACTATAAAACTAAACAATTGATAAATAAGTGTAAGAAGAAAAAAAATGTTTCTTTTTTTAAAAAACCCATTAATTAAGAAAATTTGCAAAATTCATTAACAGAAAATTTTATTACACATACGTAAACATCTGTTGGTGCTTTATACGATTTACGAAATTCATTCATAAATTTTACATCAAAAAAAAAAAAAAAAAAAATACATAAAAATTGAAATCAAGAAAAAAATCATTTTTCAAAAAAACGAAAAATAAAATTGAGAGAATAATTTATGATAGCGACGATATACTTAAAAATCATCAAAAGTCTATAAAAATTGGTCTCCTAACGGAAAAATGAAAATTTACTGAAAATTGTGTTAAAAAAAAAGAAAAAAAAAAAGCTCAGTAACCTTGTACCCATTGGGCCACAATCATAATAATTCTAGTAAAGATAATAATAATGACGACGATAATAATGACAACGATGATGATGATGATGATGACAAACAAATGTGTTTCGACATCAACAGGGTGCACGCATATTGATTTCGTCATGTGCGAAAAGTGCTTACAATTTTCAAAATTGAAAGAAAACAAGTAAACTGTACAGACGAATATATATGTATGTATGACTTTAGACGAATCTTGGTTACGCTTTACTTTACATAAACTATTCGGGCTCCCCTTGCATAACAAGTTTTTAAGCGGTTCTAATGTATATTCGAGCAAATGTTTTATATATCGTACATTTTGATTTTCTTTTAAAACTTAATAAAATTTTCAGTTTATTCTTTTTTTTTTTGGTTAGTTAAATTTGTAAGTCATTGAGTGAGCCATGACTAAAATTTCAAATTCTAATAATGCAGCTGTAATTGAATTTATGTAAAAAATTTTTATTATACATTAATTTCTAAAATCGTAAGAATCTCAGCAATAACAAGCGGATGGATAGACGAATGAATCCAGAAATTAATCTCGAATCATGAAAATAGATATTTCACAAGGGACCTCTTATGTGTATTTGCTGGAGCTTGCTGTTCTTGTAGTTCTTAATCCCTAAAGAAAACTGTAAATCTGCAACTGGCGAAGTCTGCACATTGGATGCCACTTGAGATAATATTTTGTTTTTATTGGGCTCTCAAAGTTTATCCTTACATTATAAGGTACCTAATCGGTCCAAATAGTTACTATCATTCTTCATTGTAAAACGAGAAACTGGCGATTAAAATTGAAGCATTTTTGAGGTAAAACGTCGAACAACAGGCAAAGCTTCCTTCATCTTCCTTTATGGAAATGCTGAACAGCATTGACCTTTAGTGATTCGATAAGAATTCAAAAAACTCGAGTGAATTACATTTTAACTTTACAGTTACCTTACAGATGGAAACGTGCTTCAGTCGTCTATCAATTGCTTTGTTCTCTATGAAATTTCCTCTTGGGTATAAAATTGATATCAACAGAGTCTGGTAAAAATTTTTTGGTCTAACATTTTTCTCCTAGAGATTCCTAAAGTCCTACAACTCTTATAGTTTCAACAGAGAAATAATCAAATATATTATCGATAAAAATCGAGCATATTTGAGTTAATTCAATTTATTTAAAATGTAAGAAAATAATTTTTGAATGTTATAGAAAAAACGTTATGAAGTTTTTTCTTTATATATTATAATATAATATAGTAATATACTGTATACGATATAAGGATTATAAAAAACTAAATTTGGATATAATCGAAAATCTGCTCTAACCAATTTCTTACTTATATAGAATTAATTAATATTTTTGCTAAATTTCAATACCGATATTCATTACATTTACATTGGATTACAGCTCGAAAATGATTAAGAAATTATCGTTTTTATTTTTTTATTATAGGAATCAGTTTCTTGGTTAGTTCGTTTGAAAGTCCCAGATTCTTGGCTATTAGTAGTATACTTGTAAACGATTATGTATAATTGAATCAAAAACATTTATAGCTATTAGCTATGCAAACGCGGTAGTGTTTACTAGAAATTCGACTTAGAAACCTAAGTTGATCGAATATAAAGGGCAGATAAATGAAGAAAGCATAGTTATATCGATTCACAGAAATTCAACTTGATCAAGAATGCCTTTCAATGTCTGTACACGATCCTTCTCTGTGCTGTGAACGATTTTCAATAGTAAAATGCTTTAAGATGAATCTTAACATATACAACTTTTCTCCTTGGCAAACAAAATAGGGGAGTACACTGATCTTTTGTAACGTCTAGAAAAATTTATTAAAAATACTATACAAAAAAAATATAAAATATTTCGTTTTCTTTTCTGGATCACAGAACAATTTTGTATTCGCGAAGTAATCGCAAAATTTGTCGCCATAGGAAACTAAAACTTTGGACATACTATCCTAATTAATAGATATAGAAGTTTAAGAATATATAGAAATGGTCCCAGTCAGCCGGTCCAGGACCAGTTAAAAGCACAGTACAGAAATAGTCCCAATCAGCCGATATAAGGCCAACTGAAAGCTCAGTACAGACATAGTCCTGATTAGCCGATCTAGGAGCAGCTAAAAGCCCCATAAAAAGAATAGTCCCCATGAGCCGATCTAAGACTAACTAAAAGCTCAGTACCGAAATAATCCCGATCAGCCGATTTAAGATCAGTTAAAGCTCATTATAGCAACGGACTCGATCAACCGATCTAACATCAGCTAAATGCTTAGTATTGAAATAATCCCGATCAATCAACTGACATTTATGCAGTTAACAAAATATTTTACAATTTTTATATAATATTTCAGAGAGTGGTGGGTGGTATTACAGATTCTCTTCAAAGCGAATATAACTTTTTGTTTTTTAATTGAAATTGAAATTGAAATTTTTTTTAAATTGCTTTATATGCATACTCTAAAGTACAATTGCGAATATCTTAAGAATAAATATATCGTTCTACTTAAGTATTGATGACATTCATCAGAAGTCTAAGTGATAGATTAAGAACATTTGCGCTTTCCCCGAAACAGATATGTAAACAGTATTACGGTTGAGACTGATACAAGCCTTCTAACTAATCTTACATACGACAGCTTTGGCATACAAAAATATAAACAGATCATTATCATATTAAACGAAAATTGCTTTATGTTAGGTTGAAAGACTTTATAGCAAAAAATTTAGGTCAGATATATTAAATCAATTAATATTTCATAAAAATTTCATTTCTTTTTATACTTGGCATTAAAATCAAAATATTTGATTGGTGGGAAAGTTCTGTCGTACTTTAAATCAAAAATTGCGAATTCAAGATGTCTCATGTGTTTTTCTCAGACCGCCCAGAGAATGATTGAAATCTTCGGTACCCAATTTGGGAAACGATCTTTGGCACAACTTAACGTCTTGATGTGTCGCATAAGTTTTTTTTACAAGAAACCAATATCTTCTTTCCTTTGTGGAACTTAAACCAAATGCAATTATGGCTGCGCTTTATCCGCTGCCATCTTATTCGCTCCGCATTTTGCAACAACACTGAGAAGGATCACACGATAGATACGCCAAATAATGAGACCACTCATGTTGTCCAGTTGTCTTCAGTTGACAGATAAAATTATCTGTAAATAGGTAATATAAAATACGACAGAACTTTCCCGCCAACCTATTATTTATAAATATTTAAAGCTAAAAAAATATTGGAAAAACTTGAAGAAAAAAACAAAAAATAATTTTTTAGGCACTTTTCACTTGTTGAAGTAAAAATCAAAATTTTTTGTCATTTATTGACATATAATTGCTGGTCATGTGGCATTTTGCATTAATGTAAGCCTTTAAAAACGATTAAAAATTCCAAAAATTTCTATGATTTGGTCTAAAAAGAAATAAGCTTTTTGCTTAAGCTATGCCAGTAATGCCAAAAAAGTTAACATTTCTGCAATAATATGGAATGACAGTCTTTCCATAATTGATGTTTAAGGTTAGTAAGCGGGCAAAAAACACATGAATCTTTTTTTTTTTTTTTTTTGAAGTCAAATAATATCGCATGGCAAACTTAGTTAAATTCTACATAAACGAGTGAACAACATTTCGACTTCTTTTCGGTGATTTTTTACAGTTGAGAGGTTTTATGAAGAGAGCGACAGAATCGAAAGCATATGTTAACCGCAAGTGTTTATTTTTTTATTTTACTTTTACGATATTATGAATTTGTAAAATGCGTACTGTAGGTTTAGGAAACATTCACTCTGGAAATTTTACTCTGGAAATTTCATGGTACTCTTCCAATACAACCGACTACTTATAGGAAACATTTTTTTTACACCAGAAAAAGTCGAATGCGTCTAGCAAGCATCTATATCGGTGAACGACTTAAACTATACATCAGTAAGTGATTTTAAAACCTTTAGAAAAAATGGGCCACGAAAAAAAATTGAATTTTGACTGCTAGAGTTTATTAATTGAAGAAGAATATTATAAACGAAAATCTTAAAAACAAATTATTTGCTGCTCGGTCTAATCGCTCAATCATAGTTGATGTCCATTAAATAAGGTCCTTAAATCACTTGTGACAATTATAACTTCAGCAATATCCAATCAAATATTTCGAGCCATTTTGCGTTTCGAAAAAACATTTTTAAGAACAAAGTGTTGGAATTTTGTTTTGTTTTTTAAAGAATTCATAAGAAGCCGGTATTATGATTTTGTTGGCGAAATTATAAAATATAATCGAACAAGCACAATGAATGTGGTGTCAAGTTTTATCTGAATAGATTCGATACTTTTTCGATAACCTCTATAATCTATAATAGATCAAGAAAAGATTTGATGGAATTTTTCTTAATAAACAGATGACTTTAAAGTCACCTTATATTTGACAATCATAAGCCCACCAGTCAACCCAGGTAACAGTCCACAAAATTGGCTTGTGGTATAATATCATTTCGACCAAGATATCAACGCTTCACTTTAACATTTCACTTTACCATAATCTGCACCATGCGAATGGTTTGCTCATCTCCGTCCTTCTGAAAATATCGATTATAAAAACGTATCGTTTTTTAGTTGACAATTGATGAGACTGTTCCAAAAATTGAGAGAGATTTACAAATATCATCTTATAAGACGGCACCGGAACTATACGAAAGATAATTTTGAACCATACGTATAAAGCTGAAGACACAAATAAGTTTGCTATTTGGGTAGTGAATTAACAATGAAAACTTTAACGGACCGAATTTCGATCTGGGCGCCACTGAATTAATAAACGATGGAAAATGGATTACATACGACAATAATGTACTAAATGCTTTGGGTTTAGTGAGAAAGACGAGAAATCGTGACACAGTAAAAATTTAGAGGACTCGGCTGGGAAGTTGTATAACGCGGACCTTGCGCTGTTCCCTTGTTGCCTTCCCCTCTCTCTCTCTCTCTCTCTCTCTCTCTCTCTCTCTCTCTCTCCCTCTCTCTCTCTGTATTCTCTCCTCTGTCTCTGTCTCCTGTTTCTCTGTCTCTCTGTCTCTCTGTCTTTCTGTCTCTGTGTCTCTATGTCTCTCTGTCTCTCTATCTCTCTGTCTCTCTATCTCTCCGTCTCTCCGTCTATCTGTCTCTCTGTCTCTCTGTCCCTCTGTCTCTCTGTCCCTCTGTCTCCTGTCTCTCTGTCTCTCTGTCTCCTGTCTCTCTGTCTCTCCGTCTCTCTGTCTCTCTGTTGCTCTGTCACTCCGTCTCTCTGTCTCTCTGTCCATCCGTCTCTTCGTCTCTGCGTCTCTCCGTCTCTGCGTCTGTCCGTCTCTACGTCTCTCTGTCCCTCTGTCCCTCTGTCTCCCGTCTCTCTGTCTCTCTGTCTCCTGTCTCCTGTCTCCTGTCTCCTGTCTCCTGTCTCCTGACTCTCTGTCTCTCTGTCTCCTGTCTCTCTGTCTCTGTCTGTCTGTCTGTCTCTGTCTCTCGGTCTCTCCGTCTATCTGTCTCTCTGTCTCTCTGTTGCTCTGTCACTCCGTCTCTCTGTCNCTCTCTCTCTCTCTCTCTCTCTATCTCTCTCTCTCTCTCTCTCTGTATTCTCTCCTCTGTCTCTGTCTCCTGTTTCTCTGTCTCTCTGTCTTTCTGTCTCTGTGTCTCTATGTCTCTCTGTCTCTCTATCTCTCTGTCTCTCTATCTCTCCGCCTCTCCGTCTATTTGTCTCTCTGTCTCTCTGTCCCTCTGTCTCTCTGTCCCTCTGTCTCTCTGTCCCTCTGTCTCTCTGTCCCTCTGTCTCCTGTCTCTCTGTCTCCCGTCTCTCCGTCTCTCTGTCTCTCTGTCACCTGTCTCTCTGTCTCTCTGTCTCTCGGTCTCTCCGTCTATCTGTCTCTCTGTCTCCTGTCTCCTGTCTCTCTGTCTCCTGTCTCTCTGTCTCTGTCTGTCTGTCTGTCTATGTCTCTCGGTCTCTCCGTCTATCTGTCTCTCTGTCTCTCTGTTGCTCTGTCACTCCGTCTCTCTGTCTCTCTGTCCATCCGTCTCTTCGTCTCTGCGTCTCTCCGTCTCTGCATCTGTCCGTCTCTCCGTCTCTCTGTCCCTCTGTCTCTCTGTCTGTGCAGAACCTTATCAAAAAAGAGATCCGGAGAATTATCATTCGTTTAAAATGTAAGAAAAATGTGTTTGAACATCGACAGAAAATGCTACGAACTTTTTGCTTCATCCTATAAGATGTCTCAATCAAAGTGCACTTTAATTTAAATTTTGTGTCACTATTTTCGTCCAAGTAGCGACTCTGAAATTTGACAACTGTTAACGTTACTGTAAACGAGAGTGTCGCCCAAAATCCGAAAACATTAATTCGGGATCTTTCTCAACAATTTCAAATTTTACGAAGCACTACGCATATAATTTTGATGAAAGCCCACCTTACACCTTCAGCCTGCTCAGGAGTTCAAACCAGCAGACCATTCAATTGCACAAATTGTGAAATAGTGCGCTTTTATTGAGACACCCTTTACATATGTACAATTTTTCCGCTTGATTTTCCAACCAATTAATAAATTTATTCTGTGACAATAAAATCTCTTCTACATCAACTAAGTGCTTAAAATGTACTATTCATGTAAATGTTTTAGAAACATCTCCCTTA
Source organism: Glossina brevipalpis (assembly GCA_000671755.1). NCBI lineage: Eukaryota > Metazoa > Arthropoda > Insecta > Diptera > Glossinidae > Glossina > Glossina brevipalpis. The sequence goes on along the minus strand of KK351177.1, from coordinate 117,980 downwards.
GGTCGGGTGAAAATCCACACAAAAGGTTTTTTAATAATATAGTTACAAATTTATACATAAATTTAAAAACTTATTTAATATTCCAAACTAGTTATGCAAAATGTAACGATTTTTTTCGGTTTATATTCTGATAAATATTTGAATGCAATTGTATTGGAAGCATGCATAGCGTTATGCACAAAATTTGCAGATAAAGTGAAACCGTAGTGAATATTTCCGTTTTATAATGAGCGCATAGGAAAAATCGATCGAATCAAAATATTTGAAATTAAGATTTGATTTTCAAATGCTTCATTTAGGATGCAATAGCAATTATGTTGCAGTATTTTACTCATACAATAAAATCCAAATTGAATCTTCATATTCATGAGCAAAAATCATAAAAGAAAATCAAAATTTGATTTTCATACTCATTAGAGAAAATCTTTCTGTTTTGCCCAAAAGGTAAAGGTGCATCAATTTATTAATGCTTTTATTGGAATACTTTTGATTATTTCCATGTATCAGTATCAGACTATTTTTTCATTCGAGTTGTCCAAGTACAAGATAACACTGAAACTTGATTGCCAGACATCGAATAAAGATTTCTTCTCTTCCTCCTTTACCTAAGAACTCTTATGAAGGGAGAATTCCGAAAAATATACTTTCATAGTCCGAACTTATTGCAATAAATTTACATGCGTAACAATTATTTTGTATCAATTTTCATATTCAATTCAAATCCTAAAACCAAGTAAAAACGTGAGCATCAGGCAATGGCAAAACTATTTAAACTGTTTAATACCCTACAATAACCTTTCTCTGATACAATTCCCTATTTGTTTTCACATGACAAACTACCAATAATTATATCTTGCTTCCATTTAAAGGCATACTTTACACAATGATATTTCCGTGGGGTGGTGTCCAAGAAATAGGCTTATTTGGTCCAAATTTGTTACATTTAATTTGTATGTCAAATTACTATATTATTAAGGACCAAATCTCATCAGAAATTTCAAAAGTAAGTAAGTAAGTTTTTGAAGCAATAACTAATTGGTTACATGGAAGTGGCATTATTCGAGTCAAATTTTTAACATCAATTTTTATAGACCGCAATGCTCTTATTTGCCAGTCGAAACATCGAAAATTTTGAAAATAACAAATTGTTTTCATATAACGATTTTTTCAAAATAAAAGATTATATGGGGCGTGGCCAAATAGACTGATCAAATTCATTATCGTCCAGTTATCGTCATTCCTAGATCAGAAGACATATACATATAAAGTCTGCAAAATGTTATCCAAATATCTTGACAAAGTGACGTGCAAGCTGAACACGAACAAACGTGGACGAACGGAGAGACATGCTTAAATAGATTCAGAAAATATTTTTGAATGGATTGGGTTTATCGCAAGCCCTTCCAAATATATACGTACACACTTAAAATGTATTTTCACTACAAACGGTGTGGAGTATAAAAGCCTTCTATAAGCCTATAGCGCATAGCTTTCTGTTTTTATACCCACCACCAAAGGTGAGGGGTATATTAATTTTGTCATTTCATTTGCACGCTTCACTCCCCGCAAAGTCTATATATTTTGATCAGCATCAAATTTAGAATCGATTTTAGCAAGGCCGTCTGTCCGTCTGCCCATCCGCTCGTCCACCCGTCCGCTGGTCTGTGTGATTCTTCTGGCCGCAAAAATGAAGATATGGGCTTCACATTTTGCAGAAACATTGGAAGTTCTTCTATGCTGGTTTGTATTGAAAATGGGCCGAATCAATCGCAGAACACCCGTCTTTAGCATTAATATCCGCTTTTGGATATGTTTTGCTCGCTACTCATAAAGTACACAATAAAAATTTTCACGGTATTCTATAAAAATGAAAAAAAATTGTCACGCCTACGCAATATTATAGAGTATCGAAATTTAGCTTTCTCGACCTATATTTGAAAATAAAGGCGATGGGTATAAACGATTCGGCACATACGAATACAATCATCTTGTTTATTTAATAATAGTTAAAGCAGAGAGAGAGAGAGAGAGAGAGAGAGAGAGAGTGAGAGATTATAGTAACCTTAAAATAACCCGAGATACAATACGAACATAAAAGTTATTCGCGATATGAAAACGAAATAACAAACGTTGTGATAACGCCAAAGACAATGACGGTAACAGAGATGCAATATAACTAATAAAAAGCTGTAAGTAGTTGTATTCCCTTATAATTTTAGCAAAGCGAGGCAATGAAATGATTAAACACTGGTTTCAAGGTCCAGTTGACATTAACTTTAAGTGACAACGTCTGTTACTTTCGAAAAATTTCAATCGCATATAAAAAGTAAAAAAAAAAAAAAACAATTAAAAAAATTATATTCGGCTGTGCCGAACTTTTTATACTCACCATCTTTAACTTAAAAAAGGGCAAAAAAAAAAAAAAAACCTTTTTATTAGTGGGACAGATTTTTTTTTTTCTATTTTTATACAATACTGTGGAAATTTTTATTGCATAGTTTACGTGTAATGAGCAAAAGACCACCGAAAGCGGCGGTGTTTTCAGCTTAAATTATACTATAGTCGTATCCTTTGACTTATTTGGCATCTTTTTCTATATCAGGCTATGTGTAATAACTCTCACTGTTTCTGCCAAATTTTATCTACAGAACAGTTACTGTAGAATAAGCAAACAGAGCGATGGACAGACGGACGAACGCATACGCCTAGATGCACTCTGACTTCGAATTAGAGAAGTGACAGTTTTAAAAACGAACCGAACCGACATTATTTACATTCATTACATAGATCAGCCATAACCTCAACATTGATAAATCGATTTATTTCGAATATATTTTCAAATATTTAGCGCTTGAAATTTACTTGATTTCCGCTAAAGATTTATGAATAACATACGTAGTTTATGGAAGTTTCTATGGGTAGAAAACTCATTAATACTTAATAATAGATAAATTGAATATTAAAAGTTATTCTTATTTGTGCAGTCAGAAAGGATTTATATGCTTTGATTTGAAATGAATGAACGTCGACTATATCGGCTTTAAATCGAAAAGTAATCTAAGGGAAAAATGTAAATTTTGACATGAATTTAAAAACTTTTGTGATTCCATAAATTTAACTAAGCTAAGTACACATATTTACATTTTAATATTTAAAAGGAAAAAAAATATTAAAAAACTTTCAATATTTTCTCATATCATTCGCATATAGGAAATATCTACTGCAACTCCATTGTTTGGAATAGTTTACCTTTAAAGCGTCAAAGCGGTTAAATCAGTAACTAATTTTTTTGTTTTTTCTCAATTAATAAATGAATGATTTATTACAAAAGTCATTCGGAATAAAAAGTAATCAAAACACGTACAAATAAAGCGACATTTAATGCTCTTTAAATGACTCATAAGGATCTTTTTTTTTTTTGAGAAAATTCAATTAAAATTGGAAGTACTTGGTACGTGGTTTTCGGTAAATTGATTTAAAACGTATTGAAGAATAAAGTTCGAAAGAATCTTAATCTAATTTATATACAAATGAAATAATGTGAGAAAACTTGCATGGAAAATGAACATCAAACTCAATTATATTCTTTGGCAGTTCAAACTGAGTGTGACACGTGAAAAAAAGGTAAGAAATTATTACATGAACTTCCAATGAAATGCATATCTTGTGTTAAATACATGATTGTTATAAAAGTTTAAGCAACAAACCGAAATGAGAAGAGGATCTCAAATGCGTTCGACGAAGACGACATTATTTGTATTTCTCTCTCTCTCTCTAATGAATTAATAAGAAATAAAAGAGAGGCTCAGAATAACGTGAGAATTCTCGAATTTGTTTATTAAAAAAAATCTTCCGTTATATTTAATAACTTATATATGTATATAACTTTGCTTAGGTGAATCTTCAACATTTTAAATTCCCTTGAAGGCAGGCTCTGGAGATTTTTAAACTAAAAGAAATATTAATTTTTGTCTTTACCTCGTTCTAAACGTGAATATTGTATCTGTTTTAGCCCATAGTAGACTCAAGTCTCTCTTCGACAATTAACGTATATTCTAATAAGATTTTCTAGTGACGTCTCGTCTTTCCAAAGACAAGTCAAGATGCTTTTATTATCGAAGCACTTTCTACTTTTCCACTAATGCTTTTTTTCTTTATATGGCAGTTACATAATGATTAGATTATTATAGAAACAAAAAGAAGGAGTTGTGCTGAAACCTGGCTGTAGACTATGTTATTATTGAAAGATTGAAAACTTACAACGAAAGAGAATAGCAGTTTGTGATCCGGAGAAACCAAATGTAGAATATTCAAATACAAATGTAGCGTAAAATACTTGCCATTCGATTTATAAAAATATTGTAAGTTACAACGATTGTTAGATGTACACCCAAGCAGGCATAATTTTTCCTTTCATTCTTTTATACCGACTATCGTGGGATGAGGAGTCTAGTTATTTTGTCATTTTGTTTGATTACTGAATACTGAATATACGGATAGACGGACAGACGGATATGCTTATTAATATATAATGTACAGAAAGAAACTTCAGTGACCCCATAAAGTATATATATACAATACATTCTTGATCAGCATGAAACTTAGAATCGTTTTAAGCATGTCCGTCTATCCGCCTATTCGTCTGTATAATGATCGCAAAGATTAAGATCTCTGGATGAAATATGGCAATAACATTTAAAAGTATCTTTCACATAGTTTAGTATTGAAAATGGACCAAATAGGTCACAGGCCACGCCTACTGTATAAAATAAACTAAAAACGACTCTGTTTTCTAAATGTTTTCCTCACTACTTATAGATTACAAAATAAAAATTTCTATAATATTTTATAGCAATAAAAAAAATCTGCCACGCCCATTTAATATAATGTATTTTTTTTTTAAATTTTCTTTAAGCTAAAAGTTGTGGGTATAAAGAATTCGTCACAGCCGAATACAATTTTCGTACTTCTTGTTACCTTAATGAAGTTAAACGATTTCTTTTATGAAAGGCTTAGTTAAGTGAATCGCGTACATATTTAAGAAATTGTCTAAATCGTAATGTTTAAAACGCTTTGTCTACTTGTTATTTAAAATTTCAGCTGAGCATTACAAATCTAAAAACAATCTTAGTACACTGGCCGCTTGATGATTATAATGAAAAACTCGTATGCATGAATGGTTTCAAGCTCATAATTGCCAAAATAAATATCGAATATATTGTTTGCTATATCTAATACCCTCCGCATCGCATAGTATGCGATGTGCAAATTTATATATTTAAAATGATTCTATCGAACCGGCCTACGTACTAAAGCAGCATACTACCATCATACAAATTAACCATCAACGTAGTACAAGTGTAGAAAACAAAAACAAAAAAGAAAACTGCATTCGGCTGTGACGAAACTTTTATACCCAACACCTCTGTCTTAAAACTAGTTCGTAAAACCTGTATATATTATATATGAACTTAGATAATATTAAGCAGGCGTGACAGATTTATTCCATTTTTATTTGAAAAATTTGTGATTTCGTAGACTTTACATATGTAAGCAGACAAACAGACAGCAGGACAGATGGATATATCTAGCTGGATTTCGAGTTTAATTCGGATCAAAAATATTTAGACTTAATGTGATTCCTGAAATTTTTTTCTTAATGCTACAAATGCTTTCAAAAAAAAAAAATTAAATTCCTATTTTCTATTACAACGAATGGGTGAGGTCGATCCCTTCTATTTTTTTACGGACAGTTAACTCAATATATATAGAAATTTTTATACGACTTTATGCTGTGAACAAGAAGCAAAAAACCGTATTTTTTTTCTTCTTAAAAGCAGAGATATTCTCAGTTTACTTTATATAATATGGGCGTGACCTTCGATCAATTTAGCCCATTTTCAATATAAATCTCTGTATAAGAACTTCCATTATTTCTGCCGATATCTTCATTTTTGCGGCCAGTAGAATGTTTAAGACAAACATTACGCAGACGGACAGGCGAACATGCTTAAATCGATTCTTAATTTGGTATTGATCAAGAATATATAAACTTTATGGTAGGTAAGCTCTGAAGCTTTCTTATGGGTGTTGCAAACAAAATGACAAAATGAACATACACTTCTTCCTTCGGGTGATGAGTATAAAAAAAGAAAAAAGAAAAAGATAGCAAAGCCGACAGTGATGCGGATAATAGTATGCGTTTGTCGTTTCGAAACATCTAACATTGATAATCACGATACCATTTGTGTTGCAGTTAATCACAAAATATCCGAAAGTATTAGTGAAACAAGATATTTAGCGTTTGCTATGCTATGCTATGCTATGCTATGTTACGAAACAAAGGAATTTTAATTTGTTACAAAAAACAGTAGAGAGCATATAAAGTGCGTCGGAGTTTAAATATAATAATATTTTCAAATACGTAAACGTAAGTGTGTAGAGTGTAGATTGTATATCTAAAGATAATTAATAAACAAAACTCTAAACGTGGAATTTTAATTAAACACTGTTTCCTGGACCAAGCAATTAACATAAATAACATTTTCACTAATGAAACTCACATTAAAACAAACAAACATGTATTCATCGTTTTTCTATTATTAAAGTTAAGCGATAATGATGTACAATTAAAATGAAACTTTAATGATAAATGAAAACGTAACTCGATTTTGCATAGTCATCAAGCAGATTTAACGGCCTTTTTCGATTTGTCGTTCTGTTTGCAACATCTTGGAATATACGACCATACGGTAACGTATAAATTTTTTGTTATTTTTAAAAAACGTAAGATTCTGAATCAATTTAGCCCTGTCTGTCTATCTTACGTCTCTTTCTAAAAACGCTCATTGTCAAAGATAGAAATCTGAAAATTAATATAAAGATTCTTAATTAATGGCTACAAAAATTAGTTTTGAAAATAAAAGTAATCTGCCCACGATTACATACACACAATATGCAAAAGTCCATGTCTTATAATCTATAATTGATATTATAAATAAAATATGAAGAGAATAATTATCCAGAATCATTCAAGGTTGAGCGTAGAAAGCCCACATAGTCACGTCAAGTAAGCCAAAAAGGAACTCAAACGTGCGCGTTTAATGGAAAAGTTAGAGTAGAAAATATTCTCAATTCAAATATCAAAAAATGATTTTAAAAAAAATAAACAAGAAACGTCTATCTGGCTGTACTCAGTTTTTACACTTATCAACTTTTCTTTTAAAAAAAGGTAAAAAAGAACTACATTTTAATAGGTCGTTGTAACAGAAATTTTTCAATTTTTATGGATTATCGTGGAAATTTTTATGGGTAGAGAGCAAAACTCCCAAATAATAGTGGTGTTTTCAATTCATTTTATATTGGAAGCGCGGCCTATAACTGATTTAGCCCATTTTCACTATCAACGTATGCGATAGGACTTTCGATATTTTTGCAAAATTTGAAGCCGATATTCTTATTGTTGCGGCCGGGAGAATGTTTAAGCCAGTCACTACACAGACAGAGAGACGGGCAGACAGACAAACGGAAAGACGAGCAGACAGACAGACCGACGGACAGACAGACGGGCAGACGGACAGATAGACAGATGAGCAGATAGACAGACGGTCAGGCAGACAGACGGGGACACAAACAGGCGGGTAGACAAACAGACAGACCGACAGATGGACAGACAGACAGACAGACAGACAGACAGACAGACGGACATTCTTAAATTGATTCTGAATTTGAACCTGATCAAGAATATATATATTTTATAAAGCTTCTCTGGAATTTCCTTCTGGTTATTATAAACGAACTCGCCAAATTAATGCCCTCCCATCCTTCGGTACTGAATATAAAAATTGAAATAAATAAATAAATAAAACAGCAAAAATTATAAAGATAACACACGACTTTTATATCTTATACTACTTCCGTCAACGATATTAATAAAAAAAAAAAATACTTTTACTTTATTTACAACCATACGCGACTTTATCTGTTCCATGAAACATAAATGGTCACTTTGGTTGAGCTTTTTTTATCGCGAACTTAAATGACGATTCGTATTAAGCGAACTGATGTACGGTATTAAATGATCAGATTTGCCCGACTTTAATGTTTTAACCTCTTTGTGTCTTAGTTTGAAATGATGAGGGATCAACCGAAAGCGTACATAGCTTTCTTAAATATTTCGAACGAATTTCCAGTAAAATATGAGGAGTGCAACCAAACTGATAATGGCTGTTAATTAAATCCTATTATTTATAACACTTAGGAAAATTAGTAATATGTTTAAAAAAAATGCATTAAATATAATTTTAAATATTTATTATTCTCATCTTCTATTATTCAGAGATCAGCTAAAAAAAAAAAATTTCTAAACTCACCAAACAAAAAGTATCCTTAAGAGCTGACTGTCTGAACTGTTTGTTTAAGCTGAACTATAGCAAAATTGCGACGAAACAACGAAAGTAGAGCGAGTTAAAAATAAATTAATTAAATTCTTCAAGAATACATACGTTTCGATGGTAAACGGATCTTGAAGTGTAGCAAGCGGAATAATAAAATTAATATATTCTTATTGTTCTGTTGCAAACGTGCAAAACAAATAATATCTTAGTTGCTTACCTATCATTTTGAAAAATCTACATAAAAATTCTATTTAGGGCTTCGCATAATTTAAAAAAAGATGGTTCTCTCCATTTACTAATTTTCATTCGAAGAAGATAAAAACAGTTACTAAAGCTTAAAAAGGGTCCTTTTTATGCTCGAAATATTTTTAACAGCATACAGCACCATTGCATACGTACATAGAAAATGTCAAAGAAAATTTTAGGTACACACAACACACACACACACACACACGAAATGTAAATATCATTGAACTGTCAAAGCAGAACCAAAAACTGTCATACACAGGTGCACTATCAAAATATATGTAAATAAAGGATGAAAAAATAAAAATCGTACAGAGATTCTAAGTAACCAGCGTATGTGCTTAAATATTTAATCTCAAACGTAACGAAAAACGAGTTAAAATGTTATAGTCAGATGAGAACAATCATTGAATACTCTACATCGCTTAATACAATTCTTCATCTATCTTTGGAATTTCATTTCATTTTTTCATTGTTTTTTTTTCGAACTTTGTCGTCCACATATTGTAATATTTACTATTCGAATTTTTCCCAGAAATGCTGCACAAATTGAAAATAGTTAATCAGTAAATTCAGATCTTAATAAATGCTAGGTGAGGTATGATCGCAAAAATTTCTTTACTTCTCTTGCTGCGTTTCTTAGTAGAAAAATTGCAAAATGTATGCGATCGTATTAAATTTTTCATAAAACTCTCTCTTGAACAAAACTTATACGCAAAATTATAACGAATGAATATTTGTCAAAATTTCAGAATTTAAATTGCACATAATTTGTCAAAATTACTGAAGAGCCTTTAAGTGAACGGCACAATTTAATAATTTGAAAGACCTCAAAAAAAAAAAAACTAAAAGGGAATAAAGCCTTTAATATAAGATGACTCCAACGTAAACTTTTGATTATAATTTAGGACTCAGTCGTTTAAAAATCTTCCGTCCATAAGAGATGACGGGTATTATTCATTTTGTCATTTTGTTTGCAAAACCCAAAAGGAAGACCTCACAATAAATTTAATGCTGATATATATATATATATATATATATTTATATATATATATATGTGCTTGATCAGCATTAAATTTAGAATCGATTTATGCATGTCCGTCTGCCCGTCTGTGTTAAACATTCTTCAGATATGACCTTCAAATTTGATAGAAGCATTAGAAAATCTTACATTCAGGTTGATATTGAAAATGGGCGAAATCGATCAAACGATGTCCACAATACACCGTAAACTGAGATCACGTCTGCTTTTAAGAGTTTTTTATTTATTATTCGCATAAATCTTAGCACGTTTATTGAGCTAAGGATTCTCTAGTATTTGTACAAACGAGCGACCATGCCCACTCGATATAATAGAGAATTGGAATTTAATTTTTTTTTCGAAAATGTTTTTGATATCAAGAAAGAACCTTCAGATTCCCATAAAATATATATATAAATATATTCTTGATCAGTATCAAATTCGAAATCCACCTAGAGATATCCGTCTGTCCATCCATTCATCGCTCTGTCTGCTTATCCGCGTAATGTCTGCGATAACCACTTTTCTGGTCGTAAACGTTAATCGGGATCGATATCGGGATTAAATTTGACCAATAAAAATGGAATAAATTTATCAGGCCTACTTAATATTATTATAAAGTGTCAATATTTAGTTCTATTAGCCTTTTTTTTTTTTAAGATAGAGGTGGTGAATACTTAATTCTTACTTCTTGCTTATTACTGATGAAAGTGTGACGGGGTTTGTTCCAACGCTATCAACACAGTGACCGAAGAAGTTGGCACGAAAAACAGTCGCAATATCTCGAATTTTCATCGTGAATTTTCACCGCAATGAAATTCGAACCCATTTAGAAAAACACGCCCAGAAAATTTTAGTGGTACTAAACGGGAATGTGCTAACTTTCCAACTTCGGATTAACACCGATCAGAATTGATTACTTATTATCTGGTCGAGTGTGACTTTAATTCTTACAACAACAATGAACAAGTGATTCTTTATGCGCATAACCTCAAAATTTTATAGTTCGTCTTCCCTTTACTACTTTCATAATTTTGTTTAATAGATGGAAGAAGAGAGTAGCAGGTTATAAAAAAAAAGTACTTTGAATAAAACGTATCGTTCTTGGACAATAAAGTCCTGTTAGTTATTCACCCAATCGGACCTTAAATAATAATAAATTTCACAACAACGAACCCTAAAAACAAATATAGATGAATTAGATTCAAGCCAAATATGTTTATATCGCTTGTAAGTAACTTTCAGAAATTGTTTGCCTATATGAGAAAGCCTCTGAGATAAACTTTAGAGTGTAGCGTTGACACACGAAATGTCAATGCGTTATATTGATGCATTGAATATTTGCTTATGAAATACGCGATACTACGCATTACGTATGCATTATGGTGCAATATTTACTTCAAACGATTGATAGAACATCAAACAAGTATATTTGAATTATACAAAAAGCTGCACCAACAGAATACATATTTGTATTGTATATGAAATTTAATCCAATATTCTTAAAGAACACTAACGTACGTAATACTTGCATTACTCTTATGAAAGCAAAGTGGAAGTAAGAAAATCACGCATAAGAAATATTAATTAAACGAGAAATCTCCTTAATAACCTCAAGCCATAATGTCACTCATTCTAAATAATTTAATTTATTATTTTTAGTTATTACACGTTGAAAAAGCAATTCATCTCATGCGTAAAGAAAAGCGGAAAAACTTTATTTACTCACTACTGGGACTTGTGTGTATAAAATATTTTTATTATTAAAGTAAAATTTTAATCAAGTTAGGACTTCGTTTTTTCAAATAAATACATTTACTGTGGACATTTAGAAATTATATTCGATTATGGTCGAATTTCTTATACCCTTCACTTTTTTTTTAAACATAAAAAACATAAGAAAAAGAAATGAAGCAATGATATAATGGGTCGGGAACTAAGTAACTGCCGATTTCACTTATAGATGTCTCTCACACCCATTTCTATGATATCCGTAAATGTTATGATCTTCTTCTTCTTATATAAGTCAGCTGTCATCCTTGTCTAGCTTTACAAGTTCATTGCGTACATATTTTCTTTAAGTTTTTTTTCTACCTCAACATTTATATGGAGTGCAAGCGCGAACATTTCCGCCATATTTTGCTTTATTATTTTCGTAAAAGGAAAGTACGCTGTGCAAGCCGCCAAAAAGTTACGTGATGTACATGGTGATGAAGCCCTTAAAGAAAGGCAAATCGTGCAAATCCCTTTAAATTTTCCGCACTCATTTATATCAAATATATTAAATGAACATTTTTCATCAATTGTTGTTGCGCGAACAATTCAAAAAAAAATTGTAAATTGTTTTTTTTTTTATGTAGAGACTTTTTTCAAATCGGATCTTATATGGAAAGTAATTATAAAAATGACCCTGATTTACTCTTTAATATATTCGATAAGATTCATATTTGAGCTAAAAAACATGTTATTCTATTTCATTCTATTCTAGAAAAAAATATATTTCTAAAATTATGAACTAAAACTTGAATACAAAATATATACGGACAGACGGACAGACGGATAAACGTAGATAAATTGAGTCGAAAAATAATTCGAAATATGATTAAAATAACAAAATTTGGATCTATTTCAATCCTTTCCTGCAAACGATGGGTGTATGTTATAAAAAAAAAAAAATAAATAAATAAATAAATATTTGCCTCGAGTTCCGTTCAAGGCAAAGCTTTAAATATTAAATATCATTAATCAGAAATTCATTACATATAATATAGTAATATTAGATTTGTTTATAAATTTAAATTTTTTAAAAATATAATATTTCCTTTAAATTACACAATGCTTGCTGAGCTTAATAGATTTAGTATATGAAATATTTTATAAATATACGCTCAAAAAAACCATCACATTTTCGAAGAAAATGGAACGGACATTGGATATTAAGCACGTTTATGAATTTCGTTCGTGAATATATAATATAAATGCGTGAAAGCAAAATATACACACAAATGTATGTATAGTTATAATATCAACAACAACAACAATGATAATAACAATAACATAATATTGAAACAGATTGACAAATAAGTGCCATCGTACACATAAATGAGGAAAGAATTGAAAATATTTTAAAATTTATTTTACCTCCACCTCTACAACTACAGACAAACAGACAAACAGACGAAGCTCTATTTGACAATCTATCATCGAATTCAATCTTTTCATATTCATTTCATTTCATTTAACTAACAAAAAACGCAAACATATGCTTGCTGCTTACACGCACATCGACTAAATAGATAAAATCGTAAGAAAAAAAGAACTGAAAAACTGAAATTTTATAAAAAAATATATTTTTATATCCATAACTTATTCTCGATAACAATTCTGTGGTAATTTATTTGCACATTTTTCACTCACTACCAGAACTAAAATTTCTACTTCAAGATTGTGTTGTCGTATTGGTTTTTATACCCTACATACATATAAACAATATAACTTGTGTTAAAGTATATATAAGGCGGTATGTAACACCGTCAAGAAGATTTTGAAATAAATCCAATAGGCCTGTCTGCCTATCTGTCCGGTCGTCCGTTCCCCTAATGTTTGTCTATGTATTCTGGTATTTCAATTCAAAAATAATAAATTCTCAAGATATTTTTTGATTAAATTTCGTTGTAACCCGCTATAACAATTGATGTCTGAAGTGAGATCGCGAAAAGCCAGAAAGATGGTTAAATTAGAGGATCTCAAAAGGGAACAGCTCAAACAAGAGTTGGGGGAAAAGGAACCTCCGTATAGTTGGTAGTAAAGCCGAACTAAAACAACGACTAGAAGAACAGCTAGAAAAAGATGGAGAGGATCTATCCATATTTGAATTCCAATATAACGTCGATAGAAAGGAACAAAGGGACACTTTAGTAGGAACAGAAAAGAGTAAAGAACATACAAATACAGCATTTTTTTGTTATGATGCAGCATTAATTGCTAAAAATAGCCGGTAAACAAATAAAAGAGAGAAAGGAAGAAAACCAAGAAATTATGTAAAAATTTGATGAACGAAAACAAGAGAGAACGGAAAGAAAAACAAGAAATTATGTGGGAAAATTAGATGAACGCAAACAAGAAATATTGTGAAAATTAAATGAAAAGAGCATATATCGGATGTACCATCGCAACTTGAAACAAAAGATGAAGCTCCTAAAGAGAGGATCGATGCTGCAGTAACAGAACTCGATGATAAACTGCAAGGCGTGAGAAATTACTTGAGAAATCACAGAGGACTGAAACTATCTAGAAGAAGAAATCAGATCGCCAGTGACAAGCTAACGGGCAGCAAGGGTGCAAAAGCGCACTTGAGAGGTTTTATTGAAGGAGATCCAGTGGAGCTGTTTAAGGCGTCGTGTAGTAAAGGTTGAGCGCCGAATCGTCCGTTCAGTTGGAAACGGTCATATAAGGTCATTATAAAGGAAGGGTGTGAACTTATATTAAAATATAACTAGCAAAGTCACAAACCAAAATTGATAACAGAGGTCTGGTAAGTCATTAACAGAATTCTGTTAA
>KK351177.1:89364-102996 GCA_000671755.1 Glossina brevipalpis | reverse complement strand
TTGGGTTTTAAAAAAAAATAATAAATTCAATAATATTTGGGCAACGTCGGTTCACGTTTTGGGCACTTCGTATCCCCTTACTATTAACGAAGCCAGTACATGGAAACAAAATATCACTTTTTATATCGACTATGAAAGGATAGAGATATATTCATTTTGCCTTCTTCAGAATCCCCCCCACTCTCTCATCAGCATTATCTTTAGAGTCGTTTTAAGCGCTTCCGTCTGTCCGTCTATTCGTCCGTTTATCTGTTCGTTTGCGTAACATATGTGGTAACGTCGTTTTGGATTCAGTTTGATAATTCGGTCTGAAATTTTTAACTGTTGAAAAGCCTTGTCCTTTGAGTGCTTTTTTTTTAAACTCAAGAATTTTAAAACAAAGTCTCCGCGTCACAGCTATGTTAAAGCATTACAATAAGAATTAAGAATTGTAGAAAAACTTTTAATATTTCTAAAAAAAATTTAGTTCGCACTCATCTACTTTGTATTTTAGATTATATTACGAACGCAACATTTGTGTCTTTGTAAAAATGTGCGCTATTTTCTCATTCATTCCGCTTATGTCGATGAAAATGAAATGAAAAAATTGAGCAAAAAAAAAAAGAAGATAAATAAACATGCAAAACTAAACCGTATGTTATGTTTTACAAAAACGCAACAAAAGTAATTGTTACTAATTATCATAAAGTGAATGTGTCTCCATAATTAATCAGAGAATATAGAAAAAAATTTCAGAGCAAAAAATCTTATTCCACAAATGTTTGATGTTTGATGATGTTCGTCATAAAGGGTTTTTTACAATTAATTTAATTTTCTACATGCAAGTAAATGGATGTAAAGCACATACGTAGAGTATGGTTTATGAGTTATAAAATGTACAGTAAGGTATGTATGTATGGGTAGATATGATCAAGGCTTGCTATGCCGATAAAATTTTTTTTTAAAATGCACTTTGTATACCATGATCTCTTAGTAGCTTTGCGTAATACTTAGAGTATTGTTATTAGTAACAGAATCTTCTGCTTATGTTTAGTAACAGAAATGATGCTTTTTTTTTTATTGTATTATTATCCAAACGGTTGTGTCCAGACGATGGTAATTGTTCTCTAAAGTGCTATTAATTCTATGTTATTAACATTATATTAAAATTATGTATGATTCGCACAATTCACACACAATCAAACTTTATCCCTTCTCTTTAAAGATTAATATTTTAAGTGCATTCAAGCGTGCAACTTGTGTTTTTCAGCCATACGCGCCAATACGTGTCTATTTTAAATTTAATAAAAATACTCTTTTATCTCTGTTTACACAAAAAATGTTTACATTGCATATGCAGTCGCTAAAACCCTATTCTTTCTCTTCTGTTAAATTAATAAAATTTGAATTTCATATAATAAATATGCTGAAGAGCTTACGAGTATATGCTTAGAGATCAAAAATAAAATTTTTAAATTTAAAAAAAGAAAGAAAAAAAAAATAACTAAACACTGAATGGATCATAGGTCGACTATTAAATACTCTACAACACCTTACCTAATCCCCAGCTCTTGTTTTACTTTCCTTTACCTAAACATTATTCATTGTTCCCTTGTGAAGGCGTGCTTTTCATGGGTGCCCTTATAGGGTAGAGGGCCCAAAAGCTTCAACTAACTTGATCCAAATTTAACATCTTTAATTTTTCCGCCATAGGTCTTCTTAATCTTTTACTTTTTCTGCCATTACGCATTAAAAATTACAGTTTGTTGTCGTATACGCACTTACTTTTCATGAGAACTCTTATAAGTGGTAAGGTCCAAAAAATTGACTTACTTCCGTGCAAATTTAATGCAGTTAATTATACCCTACCGCACGTGTAGTATATATGAAGCTTTTGCCGATGTATGTAATTCCAAGAAAGTCTTAAGATAAACCCACTTTTTATTATACTAATCGATTCAAAATCATTTTCAGATTCGATTTAAGCCCGTCCCATCTGTCTATTGGGCTTTCTAATGTCTGTCCATATATTCGTTTGTTGAACCTACCGGTCGCAATTTACGAAATATTCTGAGGAAATTTAGTATATTGATATATTTTAGCTCAAAGACGAATTTTATTACAAAGTCGTTCGATCGGATCATTTTTACGACCGCTCGCCATATAACGTCTTATTTGAGAGACTATTTATATGACAAAATAACTAATTTTTAATAGTATTCGACAGAAAGAGGCAGAATCTTTTATTTTAATACATAAAACAAATTTAAATAATTTGTATCGGATATAATCATTTTTTGATCCAACCCCCATAAAACAATTCTTATTAAAAGTAAGTCTTTATAGGGTAAAAAAGAATAATTTTTAATGCTTTATGATACAAATGAGTTTCTATCAGTAATTTAAGATAAAAATCAACTATACTTGACTTGAACCACGTAGGTCTTTTATTGAACCACACCACCCATATAAAAGTTCTCATAAAATTTGACTCTATTTACGTCAAGATGAAGAATAAGATCCTTAGTAATGAATTTAAATTTTATTCAATTTGGACGAAGGCAATTCACGCTTTAGCCCCCCTCCCCCCCCTTCCCTATAAGCCCACGGTGGAAATCACACCCTGTTATTTGTTGTTATTTTATTTTTCATGGCAGCAAATTAAGACTTGTATTAGCCAAAGTTTTGCAGGGCATTTAAGGGTCCTTCTTGATTATAATAATTTTATTTCCGTAAAGAAGAATTTGTCAACTCTCATAACACGTTTCAGATTCTGTAATGACCTTATCATTTGTTCCCAATTTTTTCCCTGAATCATACTTTTGAAATTTCTCAACAGGTAATAGTCGCTGAGAGTCACATGTGCGGCGCATGGCGGGATGAGAAAACAGTTGCAATCTTGCCAATGTAGTGATCAACCTATGAATCCTTCTTTTTGTTCCACTGTGAACAGACGTAGCAATGTGCGGTCAGTTTTCCAATGTCTGTGATAAAGGTGCACATATTCATAGCCTCTGTCATCTCTCTAACGCTAATTCACAATCATAATAGGCTACTGTGTAACCTAACAGATAAAACTCTCAACTTGGCATACCCAGGTTCAGTTTCCAAGGCGGTAAACCATGCTGTAATTACGATTAGTATGTGCCCACATTCACAGTAAATAATCGATCGGTGCAGCCATAGCACCTACTGACCGGCCACAGATCTCCCAAACTGCGGACACATCATATCCATCTTTCTCAATTTTCTGATCTCCGACCATAACAGTATTTGTACACTTACATAGGACATGGCTTGAGGCGACTGGTCATAAAAAAGGTCCTATTTTTATAGTAGTCCGACAACATTTGGTGGCTTTTGGCGACGTTTTCTTGAATTACAAAAGGTTCTTCGTTATCCGAGTTAAAATAGCCGCATTTCAATTCAACTATCCAAAGCTGCAGAGACGCTATACATAGTGTCGAACATGTCTTTAACTTTCACAAGCGTCCTGTGCCGTTCGAAAACAAATACTCAATGTAGCTAGATGCTCCATTTGTCCATTTTTACGAAAATTAGACTATCATTGTTTTGTTCGCACTTATTATTACTGGGCATCCAACTACGAACCATCGAAGGTAGGGATATATTCATTTTGTCATTTTGTTTGTAATGCCCAGATGGAAACCTCAGACACCCCACAGAGTATATATATTCTGGATCAGCATGAAATTTAGAATTCACCTAGACGTATCCGTCTGTCCATCCGCTTATCTGCTTGTGTGTAATGCTTGCGAACACATTGTCCTGGCTATCAAAATATAGATATATCGTCTTCAAATTTGGCAGAACATTGAAGGTTTTGGTATGCAAGAATGGGGGCCAAATTGGTTACAGGCCACGCCTACGATATAAAATAAGGGGAAAACATTTTTGTTTTCTGGCTGGTTTGCTTAGCGCTCATAAATTGCAAAATAAAATTTTCCACAATATTCTATAGAAATAGAAAAATTCTACCATGCCCACCTATTAAGATTAAGTGATACAAAAAGATTCGGCAAAGCCGAATATAATTTTCTTTATTGTTTATTGAATCTATAAGGAATAGATTTTTTTTTTGCTACGGAAAAGATGTTCTAAATGTAAATGTTCAGGGTCAGTCTTGTCAGGTTTTTGGTATGTGTCCTGGTCTCGTATTAAAGTCATAGACTATTTGAAGTATTTTCTAATTTCGTATAAAATAACAATAAAAAAAAAACTCCTTTATTCAATAAATCGAATAAATCTTTCTGATAACTATAAGGGCCTGTACCGGACCTACCTTACTACCTATTTCTTACACTATCGTGTCACATGCAATACCATAAATTCGTAACCACTAATTTCCCTATGGTATGATTGATTGATATTTACGCGAAATCTTCTGCAATATATTTGCGATTGATTGATTGTATTATTATATATAGTATTAGTAACATCATTCCTTAATATATATATTCATATATATATACATAAATAAAATATAACATATATAAGAGTAATATGCGATATAATAATTTGAAATTAATTTCCTAATTTTCGTTTTTTATTATTTGCAAATGACTTCTTTTCCTCGTCATCTAATAATTGTTTAAAGACAATATTCATGCGATTAAACTTAAGAGAGAAAATTATGCCATTAACTTTTGGTAAAAAAATGAATGTAAAACGTTTAAGAATTCAAGTGTTCCGTAAGTCCTTTTATCACCTCAATACAAGATTAACCTTATGATGATGTTATGATATAATTTGCATATGTAGATATAAACGCATTACTAGTACACAACACTCTCATCTGTAATGGAATTTACGTCTTCATACAACCACTTACACATGGATTATGTGTTATCAACAAAAATTGTAAATGAGATTTTTCATTTAACTCAAGTCTGCTGTTGGCAGGATTTCATACTGATTATACAATTAGAAATGTTACAAACTAAGAGTCCCTATGCGCAAGCAAACAAACAAACAAACATGCCCCGGCACACTTGCACACCCACTTAGAGATTTATCAACACAATAAAGTACAGAATACAGCAGCGAGAGTATATACGGAGGGAGAGAACAAAGTTCAAAAACACTATTAAGAACAAATAACGGATATGAACAACGACAACAAATGCATGGTAAGCATAACATGAGGTCATCACTTCTACAACGAACGAACGATCTACATGTAGTTGTACAAGAAAATTTATGTTTCTTTTTTTACTTTAAGATAATACATGTTCGGCATATGCAAGTTTAGCACATACGCACAAAACAAAAAAGAAAAAAAAAAATAACCTCTTAATGTAAAGTTTAAGGATTAGCTTAAGTGGCAGCTACTCTGAATGTTATGAGATCTCTTATGCAACGATGATGTTATAATAATAAATCTGAGAAATCTCAAAAAGTATCTAATTGTTTTGATCAGTGAGAAGTCTGATGAATTTGTAGATTTATTCATCTGTTCACCAATTCTGCCAACTGTTCTTTTAAGATACATAAAGATAGACAAAATATTTCTGAGTTATAAGTACTAAGAAATAGTAATTAGAAGAAGAAAAAGAGAAACTGGCCTTAAAAACATTGTTAATCCAATTTTATAAAATGAACCGAGAACTCTAACCGATTTTTGTCATTATTATCGTATCTTCGGTAAAGTGACACTTCTCCCACTAATTTTCATTGTTTCTAGTAGGAAGTAGTAAGTATTCAAATCACATCTAAAACTGAATTATTATGGATTTCAAGACCTCTTGATGGGTGTGGTTAGTCGAAATCGCGAGAAAAATACTTGCTTGGCTTGAAGTTGCATTGCAACCGGTTGTTTGGCTCATAGAAAAGCAAAGGATTTAGATGGGCTCTGCTCTCATCAGAAGGGGGGGCACGTCTACATAACAAGTCTCCATCTAGTTATTTAGGATTGATCACTCCTGCGTCAGCGTTTATCGAATTCTCACTCGATGCTCCATCGGTCATCGTAGGGTTAAGTTTTCAAAACAGAATCTCACGTTAAACATCTAAAACCGTATAGAGTAATTCTAGCGTTTTACAAAAAGGAATAAAAATTGGTCTTTCTCCACTTTCTTTCTACTTTCTTAACCCAAAGAATTGTTCACTCATGCATTATATTCTAAAATTGTCTAAGATTCTAAAACGAGTTGTATTTGGAAGTTGCTTGTAAAATTTCTTTCGCGAGGATTCTAAATATTTCTGAATTTAGCCAGCCCGTGAAGATCTATGTCTAACAATTCATGAGATACTAAAACAATTTGTGATTAACTGAAATTTTGTAACGGAAGTTGCTTGCGAAATTTCTTTGCAAAAATTTTGATTTCCAAAATGATTTTCACTCCAGTCGAACCACTACGACTGATGTCGGTTAATCGACGCTTTAATCGTCCATGGCATTGTAAATTGTAAGTAGATGCAGTCGGATCACTTTTACCGACTTCGACCGAACGAAGTTACAGTTAGCCCACTCAATCAAACTATGTAAAAAAATTCTAATTTGAATGAAAAAACTGATGCAATACGTCATTGTCTTGAGATTTCTCAACATCACAAAGATTGACTCTACAGGACAAGAGCCGTTTAAAAAACACAAGGCGCACTATGTTCACCAAACCTTAATCCTTTTAATTAACATTGATTTCAATAAATAACTTATTGTTTGGCTAAGTAGTTCTTCGATTATTATTCTTATGATTACACCCAAAAAGATAATCTCTTTTTTTGAGGCCAAGATATCGGTTATGATTTCAGCACAAAATTCATATTTTCTCCAAAAAAATATGAAATGTTGTGATTAACGACGGGCAATAGCTGTGCGACTCTGATATACTCCTTTTATATTTCAAGCAAAAGTCTACGTAAGTTCTGTACATGCATCCAAATTCTTAAGAAGGCAATGCTAAGCAAAGCTGATCTGCATTCGCACCGATAGTCAAGTCAATGAAAAAACCTTGAAAAAGCAAAGAGTAACATCTAGGCTTATGCTGAATAGTCTTCAAACTTTCAATGAGCTGTTTAAGGACGATAATACGTTGAATTACCTGGACTAACACGGACGTCCAAAGCTCTAGAACAAGTCCAAAATACTTCTATGGTGTGCCAGGAAGCTATAGCAATAGCATGTTATCGGACAAAAAAAATCAGCAGGACATTAAAAACATCGGGCAAGACAACATGAAACTAAAAAGTTTATAAAATCTATCGGAGTAACACATAAGCTACTGGAACTAGAGAGAAGCGAACCGCACTTTTTTATCGACTTCTGTACGGAGCTTTACGATAACTCCCTCTTTACGATAACTCCCCCAAGCAAGAAAACTATGGCTATCTCAGATACCGATTTGTATAGATTCTGCGAAGGGACGACTGAAACGTGCCATCACATATTGTGTGTGAAAGCACGGCCATCTACAGAATCAGGCATCAGTTGTTTGCAAACACTTCCTAACGCCAGACACAGTACAGTGCCCCGATCCAAATAAATTAGCGAGATTTATAAGAATCCTAAAACTAGAGGATCAAGAGCATGCGCGAGTACAACACATCTTTTAGGTCGGTTCGGCTCACATAACAAAATATTGTTTGCTTCTGCCTTTAAATAAAAAACAAGTAAGGAATTACATCCACACTTAACAAAGTGAGTTTATATCTGACTTCAGTTCAGTTTTTCACTTAAACCAATGACAATTAATTAAGATTCTAAGTCATGAATATTTCAGGCTTTTGTCTTCATTTTTGCAAT
Organism: Glossina brevipalpis; assembly: GCA_000671755.1. Taxonomy (NCBI): domain Eukaryota; kingdom Metazoa; phylum Arthropoda; class Insecta; order Diptera; family Glossinidae; genus Glossina; species Glossina brevipalpis. The sequence continues at coordinate 95,252 of KK351177.1, read as the reverse complement.
TTTAGGAACACAAAAGTAGAAACAAACTGTTAGAGAGCTTCGCAACTCTCGACTCTAGACTCAATATAGAAAATATAGAATAACTGACGCGTATACTTTTTGGTGCTATAAACAAAAGCAAAAAAGATAGCATATGTTACGGAGTTAGAAAATATTCTGATAAGAACTTTATTTATTTAACAACATATCCTTACTTTAAAACGAAGTATTGAATATTTGCAAGAAAATATTGCCAAAAATCAATATGTTTGAGATAAAAATTCTTTCCATATATTAAATAATAAAATGCATTTTCATCATTAATTTAAACGCATGAAGATATCAAATTTATTATAAAAATTTAATATTTCTTTCTTTAATAAGTAAATATCAGCAACACCTTAACCATTTGCGTACAAATAAATAAAAGCGTCGTCAATATGTTAAAACAATATGAAGGACATACTGAATTATATGTTATGTACATTTAATCTCAATCACGTATCATTCAAGATACATCGAAATAAAGAAAAACCTTCTACGCTCAAGTAAAAATAAAGGAAAATGTAAACGATTATCGAATAAATTAGAAAAACGCTGTGACAACGTCTGAAAACGTATAAAAGAAAAACATAACAACCGCAGATAAGAGAAAAATGAATGCACATGTAAATCATACACATACGCACACATATATACACATAACCGCACACTTACGCACACGTTTACTCTTATGTTACCAAATATAACAATTTGACGATACAGCATCAACGATAAGCAATATCAACAGCTTCTACGATATACGGGTTCATTGTTAAAGTTTTTTTTTACATCTACAAGATAGATACGATAGTTGTTCAATTCTATTGTAGTTAACGCAACTTGAAAAAAATTGCAATGTAATACATCACTCAATAAGTCCGTAGGTAGATAGGATATCGTCACAATTGATGAATCCATATAATTTTTGGACAATATAAGTATACAAACGCAATTTGTCAAAATTTCATGACATTCCGACCGTTAATTTACAAATTACGGTTCTTTGCTATTTTCAATGCGGAAAAATGTGAATTGCATGTGTAGTGAGCGCCAAAGGGATTGCATTGAAATAGAATTCAAACTAAGAATCAGCTTAAAAAGCATTATGATAACTCTTTTGGTTTGAAAACGACACGTTGTTGAGGGGAGTTGATGACTTTAAATAAGTCCGACGGACACGGATAATGCTGACCGCTCTGGTCGCCCGAATTCGATATTTTTTCCAGAAACCACAAAAAAAAGTATACAAAATCTTTTTGGAATACCGTAAAACTGAAATTACATAAGATACCTAACACCCTAATTTACGTTAATCTACATCACCCTATTTTACATTAACATTTGTCCATGAAAAAACTTCGTTCAAAATGAGTACAGGGTTTACTCACTTTTGATTTAAAAAAAAACAACGAAACGTTGATGATTCAAATCGTTATTTGGAATTTTGTTTATGCGAAATAAAAATGATTTTTTCATTCAATATGTGACAATAGATGAAACATAGATTTATCACCAAACTCCAGAGCCAAATCAGCATGAAGCCGTGTGGACAGAACAGTAAACGGCGCAAGCCAAAGTTCAAAGCTACCAAAAACGCTGGGAAGTTTATGCGCATGCATGGATGCATATAGTACAATATTAGTCAACTAATTCGAAAAGGTAAAAAGGATCGGTAATAAATCTATAATATAACATCGCGTTATCAATGCGTTTAAATGACGAAATTGTGCAAAAAAAGTGTTCCCAAATGAAGATAATAAAAAAAAATGTTCTTTCAACAACACAATGCGTCGGCCATAGCAATGGCAAAATTACAAAAATTGCATTTTGAACTGCTTTCACCTCCATTATATATTCCAAATGTAGGCTTCAAGCGATTATTACATATTCATGAATCTCGAAGAAAACGTGCGATGAAATTAGTTATCGCTCCAATACAGAAGTGATCGCCAAAGGGTAAGACACAAGAAAGGCTTAGAAATGTTAGAGAAGCATTGAAAGGATATTATATTAATGAATAAAGTCGAACTTTGCCTAAAAGTTATCCTACGAACTTATTGCGTGATGTATGTTTAACCATATGTAGGATATATGTAAAGTGTTTGTATTGATATTTAGAGAAAGTCATTTAAAAAGAGGGATAAAGAAATGATGAATAAGTAAAATATAAGAACTGAAATGACAGGAAATGATGATATCAATTCAGCAATTGTTAGCGAGCGACTTCTCTCTCTCTCTCTCTCTCTCTCTTTCTTCCACTCTCCCACTCTCTTTCGCTCTCCCACTCTCTCTCTCTCTGTCTCTCTTTCTCACTCTATCTCTCTTCCTCACTCACTTTCTCTCTCACACTCACTCTCTCTCACCCCCTCTCAATCACTTTTAGTCTTTCTCCCACTCTCTTTCTCACTCTCTCTATCACTCTCTCTCTCACTCTCTCTCTCACTCTCTTTCTCACTCTCTCCCTCACTCACTTTCTCTCTCACTCACTTTCTCTCTCACACTCTCTCTCTCTCTCACCCTCCCTCTTTCTCACTCACTCTCACTCTTTCTCTCCCTCTCACTCTCACTCACCCTCTCTCAATCACTTTTAGTCTCTCTCCCACTCTCCCTATCACTCTCTCTCTATCACTCTCTCTCTCTCTCACTCTCTGCCATTCTCTCTCTCTCTGTCTCTCTTTCTTACTCTCCCTCTCTCGCTCTCTCTATCACTCTCTCTCTCTCTCTCACTCTCTCTTTCACTCTTTCTCTTTTACTCTCTCACTCTCTCTCTCTCTCTCTCTCTCTCTCTCTCTCTCTCTCTGTCTCTCTCAGTCTCTCTCAATCTTTCTCGCTCTCTCTCATAATTTATGCGTCTATGTCTGTGTGCGTGCGTGTAAATGCGAATACATCTGTTATGTGTGCGCTTACATGTTAAATTTAAAGAACGCATACATCCAAACTGTTTCACACGTCTTCAACGCAATATGCAATCAAGTATAATAATTTTCAAATGTATACAATAAATAAGACAAAGTTTATGCGTATGTGTATGCATTATGTTTACGCAAATTATTTGTTGATATCTTACAATCTCAATATCTTTTGATGACAATTGAAAAGTGTGACATACGCATAGTTTTCATTTAATCTTTTCTATCAAGAAAATACGATTACGATTACATATCATTTAGTAAATGAGACATTAACGCTTGTTTTAATATTTAAAGGAAAGTACAGTTATATTAATATTTAAGTTATATTAAATTTAAACATTTGCTTCTTAAAATCTCAAAAAGCAGATTTTCTTGTCATATAAAAATCAAGTTCACTATAAAATGTTATATTGGACAAACTTAATAGAAAGTATAAAAAAGTTCTAATAAATTTGTAAACAATGACAACGAAACTCACTTATTTATGTTCGTATGTACGAAATTTAAAGGAAAGAAAACACCAATCGGTTCAACATTATCTTCACAAATCTCTTCAATTGAAATGAAATGAAATAATAAATCATCAAAATGACATCCCTATCATAATATTTAGAAGTATTTAAGTGCCAATAATCGTTGAATTTTAAATAAATTGAGATTGAAAATAAATGTCTAAAGAGTCTTAAAGATTCAGTCATTTAGATAGTCATTCAATCACTACATTACATTTTATATTTACAAAATTTATTATAACTTATTGTATCTTTCATACTACTGAACAATCGGACCAAGAATTAATTTAAGAATTCTTTGAAATCTTACTTAACGAAATCTGTATTTCATTTCAATGAAAATTGCAAATAGAATACAAAATATAATAAAAATGTATGTGCCAGTAAACTATTATCTATAAGAAAGCGTATAGAGGGAGAGAGAGATAGAGAGAGAGAGAGAGAGAGAGAGAGAGAGAGAGAGAGAGAGAGAGAGAGAGAGAGGGAGAGAGAGAGTTGAATAAAGCATTTTTACTATTATATATTCTAGAATGACAAACAAATTCAATTTTTACACATGATGTCACAGTTCACATGGCCGACCGACCGACCCCTCTACTAACCGACCGATAGGATATAATAAGAGGTAAGAGGTATAAGTAGGTGTTGAATGCAAAATACTTGAATATCAAAAAGTGATTATGACTACTGTACTATATATATATATACGTGTGTGTGTGTGTGTGTGTTTGTACAATAAATGTTCAGTGAAAATGATGTGCACATGCAAAGTCAAACTAATTGACAATTAAATTTTTATAATAACAAGACCGGCATGAAAACATGAAAATTATTACTGGTTGAAAGAAATCAAGTGGTCAGAAACTATCTAGATTGTCTGTCTATTAGGGCACATTATAAACATCCCGTGTCTTTACATATTTATAAACAATAATTGGTGTCATCGTTTAATTAATTGTAATATTTCCATGTCATTCATACCTTAGAAGGATTTTAATAATAAAATTCACTTTCAAGTATAAAGTAAGTAACACTGTGTGTGTGTGTGAGACAAAGTAAATACCGATGCCATCATACATATACCATACAATGGATTCTTCGATATTTACTAGAATGGATCAATTTGAATCTAATAACACATATGTTTGAATATTAAAGTGTAATACGAATTACATTAAATAACTTAAGAGTAAAATATGAAAAAATTTTAATTTTTATCATCTCACTGCATCGTACTATATAGGAGCCATAGGATATATGCTTCTAAAAGTAAAACAATAAGACTTTTTAAAAATGAGAACAAAATGCATTTATTTTCTTCAAAGTACTAGTAATCCTTCAAACTCTGTATCAGGATTCGCTTAATTAAAAAGCTTACCGAACAAGTCTATAAAGAGATTCTTACAAATGTAGCTGCAAGCATTTTCAATTTTCAATGACCTCCATCATCAACATAACTTTTTCCTTTCATCAAGAGGATACTGTGAGTAACTACTGATTTTAACACAATTAGTGATAAAAAAAAAAAAAAAAGAAAGCAAATTTGGTCACAAATGTGATACGATGAACTTGTATGCTCTGTTCATTTATTTGAAGCAGGAAAAGATCATTCGGAAATCAAAAAAAAAATCCGAGAAAATGCGATAAATTCTAAAATCTTATAAATATTTAATATCATTTCGATTGATTTGAACAAAACTTATGTTTCAATCAAAATAAATTTACTCACAATTTTGGTGACATCTCCGGTTATCGCAAATATGATCTATTTTTTTTTTTTTTTTTTTTTTTTGTTAAATATATTTTACGAACCACTTAGAGCACATCCACTACACATATGGGCTTAGAAAGATTATTACTACAGGAATAAGGAAACAGGAGTTGTATACGTTCAACTTGAAAGTGGACACATCAGAATAACCCATCGCTTTTGTTATTATGTGCATTTTCATGAACATCCTTAAAAAGCTTTCATGCAAAAATTAATATAAAAACAAAAACCAACATTTTAAACTTTGATAAAACATTTGCCGGAAGGCCTCACTTATTATTGAAACTAGTTTATGATAATCATAACAACGAGTACTATATATGATTCAATATATTCAATTAACCAATAAGACGATCGGCAGCGAATCTGTGAGATTGCGAGATCACTTATATTTTAGATTTCCAAAACGATCTATAAATGGATATAAAATCGGATCGGATCGAATCGAAGTCAGTAATAAAGAATTTGACTTTTTGGTCTTAATCGATTAATAGAGAAGTATGAATATGGATATGGATATGGATACGGATATGAATAAGGATATGAATACGGATCTAAGTATGAATATGAATATGAATGTGAATATGAATGTGAATATGAATGTGAATATAAATATGAATGCGAATATGAATATGAATATGAATATGAATATGGATACGAATGCGGATATGA
>KK351177.1:9376-85694 GCA_000671755.1 Glossina brevipalpis | reverse complement strand
CTCTTTATATTCTTAATCTATTTAAGCCGAAAAAATTTTAAAAGAAATTAAATGTACTGAAGAATACTGCATCAATAACTTAGCGACCAAAAATAGACTTTAATGAATAAAAAAAAAAAAAAAAAAATAATAAAGGGTGTCTCAATATGAGCGCGGTATTTAAGTTTTGTCTCATTTTGTTTTTCATATAAGTTGCAACTCTGAAATTTGACAACTGTCACCTGTGATATTATTCCAACTATTAAAAGTGAGACGCCTACACAAAAGAAGAACGCTTTGTAATTATAATAAAAATCCATTACAAAAATAGAGAAAGTTATGCTGAGACCGCTCGCGAAATTCGCGATATCTTCAGACGAAGATGTGCACCTAATAGGTCAAGAATTTAAAAAGTGATTAAAAAATTTGAAGAAATTGATTCGATTATAAAGAGTAAATCTCCTATGCGGTCGACGTGCCGGTTGGTCTCTTGAAAACATGGCTGTCGAAAATTCAAAAACATAAATTCGACATCGCGTTCTCAACAACTTTCAATTTCACGAAACACTTTATAGCGAAAGATCTTCATTTTCAGCACACACAATAAAAACATTACAACTGATTCAAAAAAAAGTACATGTTTTTGTTGTTCTAAATGAAATAGCGCACCAGTGCACCATTACTTTAAAACGATTACTATCAATCGATATGAAATTTTCAAATTCAAAAAAAAAACAAGAAAAAAAATACTTTGTTTAAGATTAAGAAAAACGATTTGCACATAATTAACAAAATATTCGAAGAGATTTTCTTACATTTGCCTAAAGGTAGTAGATATTCAAATTTCGCATCGAGTTGAAGGCAACTTTGCTTGTTTGCAATAAACTGCTTAAGCTTAAATAAGGCAAAAAGTGAACAATACCCAGAAGAAAGAGAAAAAAAAAACAACTACTACAACTATAACACCCCCATTCTTATATACTTATGCGCATAACAAAGAAGTTTTCAATTGCTACGTCATGGGTTCTCAAAGTTTGCCGCGAAATGTGTGAGAAGTTTAGGAAACTTCAGAACAAGCTATTACGAATGCAAATAAGTTGCCGCCGCTTGATAAGACCCGACTCTACCAGATCGTTTTATTGTAATTATCTGCACAATCATCTCTTAGGGAACGCTACCAACAATAAGTGATAAAGTTAGGTCGAAAAACCAAATCGGATCTTAAACTCTAAAAAACTCTAAAAAAAACTTATTATTATTATGCTTATTATAAAAATATTTTAAATGCTGAGCTTACGTCGAGAATTCAACTAACCCCCCCCCCCTTGCTCCCCACTTGTACCCCATCCCTTTACCTATTCCTTTTTAATAGACCTCATATTTAAAGGTGAACCAATGCCTCGCTTAAGAACGAAGTTCATTCGTTTTTCTTCTGCCTGCCCTCCTTCAGATACTAATTGAAAATACCAGATTAAAGCCTACAATAGGTTTGAATTTTAAAAACCCCTCATAAACATGTTTATGAATATGAATGGATAGAATATTTGGAAGCCTTTTTACTTGCAGGTTGAACAAATAAATGCATTCATTCTTCTATTAAATCATTTATTTTTTATTTGTATTCTTCATGGAATCTAAGCAAAAGCTCTACCATTTTTGCTTAAACCTCGTAACACTCTACTGCACATACACTATTCAGAAATTCAATTTTTTTCTTTATTATTGAATTACATGATCTCTTAAATAGTTAAGAATTATATACAAATATGATTAGACGTGTGACAAAATATTAAATGATCCAAAAATTTGATTTTCCCCAATGCTAGTTGCATAACAATCTACGGGTATTTGAAATTTTTTCGCATAAACACAATTTTCGAAAACGGCACTCTCATCATAACTTTAACAATTTTTGATAAATGAAATACTCGTACGTAGACGATTTTATGCAAGTTATTTTAAACAATATTTATTAACAATAGATTGACCTTTGATTTTTCGCCGAAAATTGAATTTTTTTTTTCATTCAAATACACAAAGCATTCGTTGTCAGTCAAACAAAAATCAATGTTTCTATGGCTTCTGGCCCGTACGTGATTCGCTAGCTATAGGTATGTGAATTAAGTGAACTTTTTATTGTATTTACACTGCGTACCCTATAGTCACTTAAATTTGAATCTCATAAATCTATTGTTCGGAACTTACTACAATTAAAAATTCCTATGAAAAGTAAAAAGTTTTTCTATGACAGTAAAGTCTAATTGTTAGTGGTTTACAACGAGAATAATGGAAGCATATATTAAGATTTTTGACAATAAAATTAAAATTCTTAAATTTAATCACTCAGGGTCTCTTGCTTTTTATAAAAAGTTTGAAGCCAATGATATTCAATGTGAAGCGAAACGGGTACTAGCAACTGCAATATTTTAGCTGGCCCCGATGGGATATGTATGAAGTTTGTCCGATATTAAGGAAATACAAAATGCTTTATTTAGAGAGGACGCGGGCTGTCTAACTTTACGCAAATAAATATTTTGATGAATTATACCAGTGTGCTGCTATCTAGTCCGCGATTAACTGCTTCCACGAAGCGTAGCTTAGCGAGTTAAGAGATGGGCTGTCAATTTCTATGCATATTGATGACTTTTCAAATACTCTCTTAATTTTTTATTTGGCATCTGCAAACTTAATAGCTTTATTGGAAACAATTTCTAATTATCAATAAACTGTAGTTATAGTCTTGATTAATTATAATCGTTTACGTAATTCTCGAGGGTCCAAATCAGATGGTGAACATGTTTTTTCAACAAAGTCTTTCAGATCATTGCTGAAGTATCCTGTAGTGTGACACTATTAGTTACTTTAGAAAGAAAGCAAGACAACAATAGAAGATTTGTGGAATTTCAGACTCTTCTTCGTGACTACTTACATCCTCAGATGTATTCACTTTTTGCATATTTAGCGAAGCTTTTCTAGAGCTAAACTTAAAATATTCATTCATGTTTTCTTAAAATTCTACTTTCCTGATTATCTAAACTTCATTCAATCTCGATCTCCAAATCTTTGAATTGAAAGACTGCAATTCCCTAGATCAGATAGAAAGCCATCGTTGAGAACGCTTGAAAACGTTTAAAAGAAAAATGACCGCACATCCAAACTTGTAATGTATACCTTGTCGGTGATAAAATTAATGATTGCAGAGTTTCTAGAACAAGATGATTACATTGTGTTAGCCATCTAGCTGATCCGGATAGTCACTTATGTTGCAGTTTCTACCTCGTAAGTCTTAAGGCTTAATAAAATGAAATGAAAATGAAAATAAATAAATAAATAAAGACAAGTAAGAAAATTATATTCGACTGTACTCACCACCCTTATCTTAAAAAAAGGGGAGAAAATTAAATTGTAATAGGTGGGCGAGGCAGTGAAAGAGCTTCTAATGTTTCTGCCGAATTTGAAGCCGATATCTTCATTTATGCGGTCAGTGGAATCTTTACCACAGACGCCTGTTCACCTTTGGTGCTGGGTATAAAAACAGTTCTCACATGAATATTTGGTTTTTTTTTTTCTTAGATATATCAGCATTGGAAAGTGACGGAACCTTTTCGGAATCGGACAATACTATTTCCGTAAAGTAGTTGATTCCGATCCAGTACCTACCATCTACTTTCGATATCTCATTGTCTTTAGGAAGTTCATGACTGGATATATAACTTCTCGGAAATGTGATTACTTTGACAACAGCAACTCATCGTTCATTGGGCTAATCTTTCAAGATTTTTGAATTTTGATATTTTGAGAACACTCAACTTCCAAGGACAACTCGCCTCCAGTCTGCTTTTTGATACTTTTTGCTGTAGATCTTTTCCGATGATCCATTTGTGGGAATAGATCTCAGGAATTTTCTAAAGTTTCTTCAGTTGCATTCATCTCCGTTTGCTGTATGGAAAATCCAGTAACAGAGACCAAGCGCTTGCTTGTCACGGAAATAACCACCTATTATATAAACTCATATTTTAGTTGACCCTAAAGGCTCAATCAATCACTTTGTAAATAGATAAATGAGTTGCAATCGGGATAAAAAGCATATGTGGCAGAATTGCTAGCAATACGGCAATAAAATCTACATACAGACTGAATGAAAAGCAAGTAAAAAAAACAACCCAAGACTAAATCAATTTTACGGCAGAGCAGCATTCAAATCGGAGCAGTATTTTTTGCAGAGTCGCAGAGTCGCATTACTACTGCTAGATCTAATTAAAGTTTGATGTGCTACAATTTTAGATTTTATTGAAAAGATTTCGTATATTTTGTGAGCTTGCGACGTAATGTTACTATAAAAGTTGGAAAGAATAGAAACTAAAAATATGAGACGAACTTTCCAAAGATTATAATGTTAATACTAAATGGAACATTCACCGTAAGTAACTTCTTATGCTATTAACCTTCGAGAATGTCTGCGTTATCTTGCAAATAAGATGAGATGAGATATACGCTCCTATATATGATTTATAGTATTTGGATCGTATTCAATGAAAATTCAGTGGTCGATTTTTGACGTCATTCCTTAAAAAAAAACAACTATTAATTAAGAAATTACTTCCATAATGAAAAAATTTTGCAAAATTGAACTTTAACTTTAAAGAATTTTTCAATAGTAAATTATACGATTTTAAAGATCGAAAAAGTAAATTAAGAAACTCTGATATATAATTTCTAGATGACTTTACTTTTATACTAGTATTGGTATCCACACTATATATGCATTTACATACTTTCATGCGTAATATATGAGAATATAGACACAAACATTCATACATACACACGCAAACGCGCACACACACACACACTGTGCTAATGGTATAAATAAATTACTATATGTTACTGATGACAAAGTTGTTCGAATATGAAAGGAGGAGAATTGTCTCTATTGCTACTGGCAAATAACCAAGTTAGTAAAATAGAAATAATTTTTCAATAAGAGAGAACAAAAGAAAAACTTGATTGCTTTTACCAAGAATCAGGAATAGACATCTATCTTCTTTAGACCAATTCATTTCGCTTGAATATTTTAAAGTTAAAAAGAAAACTTTTTAATGAATTTAAGGCATTCTTAAATATTATTTACGAAATTCCAATGAATTGTTTCTTTTCATTTTCAATTTTTATAACCTTAAAGGTAAGTTACAACATAGACGTGTGTCTAATTAATAGGCGTTTGCATGTATTTCATCATGATCATTTGTTCACTTGGAAAAGGTATTTATTTGAGAAAAACTAAAATATCATTTTCTCAACATTTTTCGCATCTTTCTGGCAACAAAACGCATCGATAGAAAGATTATGGTTTGGGTAGTGACCCAGTAGTCATTGATCCATTTTCGCACTTCTTTTATCATTTCGATATTGCATGCCGGATAAGGCATGCTGCATCGATCTGAACAAGTGACAATCAGAAGGCGCTATCTCTGGTAAGTATGCTGGGTGCAGCAAAACTTCCCATTCCCGAGCTACAATAGTTGCAACTCTTACATCGTGTGACCGAGTATTGTCATGCAAAAGGATGGCTTTGTGTCGGTTATTGCTGATCTTTTTTGCAACAATAGATGGTTTAATTGTTAGTAGACATCTGCAGTAACGGTTACATTCGGTATTAGCAGCTCGTTATACACTACACCTGTTGCTGATTCCATTATATGCACAGCAAAGCGTTCCGTTACCAGCGCCTGTATATAATGAATAACTCAATAATACTAAATGTAGAGAATATGTAGAGAAAGGTGAAAATCATCGGATTTAATCGTTATATACATTATGGCTTCGTGACTACTTTATCATTTTCATTAATAGATGTCGCTGATCAAAATATATGCAAGCACCAAATAGATTCGTAATGAGGCGACAGATTATTTGACGAGGCGAAAGATTACTGTATAAAACTCTAAAGCGCTTAATGGTCGTTACTACAAATGGAATGGATCGCATTGTTATTCCTATTTCCTCCAACAATGATGCTAGAATATTAAGAAAAGAAAACCAGCACGAAAGCTACATTCATCTTAAGTCGAGTAGTAAATAACTGTTGTCCAACTTAATTGTAGTTGTAATCAATTAATTAAACGAGTTTTCTTCTCACACATCAGATGACCCTGATAGATATTTAAATTAAATGTAAAATCGTCTATCTGTCTGTCTGTCCTATATATATAACAAAAAAAAAAAGAGTTTCATTTGCAATTTTTTTTGGCTACCGCATATTCCAGTATAATAGATAAGAACTGGGATCATTAAGTCAACTTATCCGCTTCGAATTCCCATTCGGGTAGACTCGTCTTTAATTACAATTGATGTGTGACTATTGCAGCTACAGTGAATGCTCACAGAGGTATATAGTTACCATGATACGGCCACATACCATCATTCTTTTCCCATTACTGTCTGCTTGATCATCATCACTGTGTTTATGCACGTATAGAGGACATTCCTTCAGTGATTGGATATAAAAAAAAAAGTAAGTAGATTTGTTCTTCTACTACAGCAAGATTATGCGCCAAGGTTTAGCTTTTTGTATCGAGTTAAATGTATAAATTTAGATGAACTTATGAAATTTTACAAAAATTAAACACGTACACCAATGGTAACTGATATCTGCTGCGTGTTCCTAACTATATAATATAGACTCTTATGATTTAATGGTGAGCTTAACAACGACAAAGAAACTAGTATTCATCTTGGAATAATTACAGACTATCATCATCATCATCATCATCATCATCATCGAAGACCAAAGAGAAGTAAATATATTAAAATCAGTGTTGTTCTAATTATGAATGAACGTTTGATGATGACGGTGATGGTGGGTGACTACGTGACTTTTTACTTTTCTCAAAAAATAGTTATTTATTCATCAATATCTATTTTATCACCTTCAAAGTAATAGATAATAATAATATATATGATTAAAATGTATAAAAATAAAAATAATTTCGGGATTACATATAAAAGCATAACTGACCTGTGAATACCCTACAGCAGTTCGGACTAATACAATTCTTCATTTATCGTCGTTATAAAATAATGAAAATTATACCTGATTTCCACGTAAAAATGAAAAATTTCTTGTTAGGCGGAAACGATCTAAAAACATGAGCCAACGTGTGATCCAAACTTAGTACAGCAAATTTATCTATAGCAGATCACTAATTTTAAATAACCTTCATCATAATCTGCAAACATTAGTTCTTATGAAACACATAATACATAATAATAATAACACACAGACAGACGGACAAACATACTTCAACTATTTCAAAAAATTATTCTCTGCATTATTTATATATAATGAAACCTGGGTCACAAGTTTTTCAGGTTGTTGCATATATCCGCATAAATTTAATACAATTTTAATGCAAATGGTGTAAGACCAAATACAATAGGAAATGTGTGTGTGTGTGTGTAGTTGTTTTTGGTGCAAACAAAATAATAGAATTGTTATATGCCTATCTACTCTTTGATGTTGAAGTGAACATAAAAAATAGTCATCGTATGCTTCGCCTAATGATAATAACTAAACTGAAGAGTTTTTCTATACATAATGTATGTGTTCCTCTCCGAAAATGCTGCAGGACTGTTGTGCTTTTTATGAAATATGACATAAAAAATATGTCGGGTTTGTAAACTTATTTATTTCAAGCGAATAATAGAAATTTTTTTTTTTCAAAAATTTCAACTCTTCTAATGATCACACAGCGCAGAGAAACATACATACAATGTTTAATGTAAATGAAATGCTTTCCATATGCAACATGCAAGCGAGAGAACGCAAAAGCAAATTTCTTTTTTAAATGAACTTTATGGACCATTTTTTGAAATAAGCAGAAATGTATGTATGCGTATGTATGCGTATGTAGGGGTATCTTTCTCTCTCTGTCTCTCTCTCTCCCTATATCTCTCCCTCTCTCTTTCCCTCCCTCTCTCTTTCCCTCCCTCTCTCTCTCGCTCTCGCTCTCACTCACTCTCTCTCTCTCTCACTCACTCACTCTCTCTCATTCATTCACTCTCACTCTCTCTCTCTCACTCTCTCTCTCTCTCTCGCTCACTCACGCTCTCTCACTCATTCGCTCTCACTCACTCTCCCTCACTCTCTCTCTCTCACTCACTCACTCTATCTCACTCACTCTCCCTCACTCTCTCTCTCTCACTCACTCTCTCTATCTCACTCACTCACTCTCACTCTCTCTCTCTCACTCTCTCTCTCTCTCTCTCTCTCTCTCTCTCTCTCTCTTTCACTCTCTCACTCTCTATCTCCCTCTCTTTGTGTGTGTGTGTGAATGAGTGTGTGTATGTATATGGGTGTGTATGGTTGTGTGTATGGGTGTGAGGATATAGGCTTTCTTTTATTACACTTTTGAAATGTTCTGGCACTTTTTTACAATGCAGAAGTTTTGCCAACAAAAACAAAAAATTAAATAATTGCTATGTGCCTGTGTATGTGAGACTAAACGCGCAACTAAAAAAACACTTAAAAATTTAATGAAATAGAGGTATTAAGCAATTATTTTCGTTTTACTCATTGACTTTTAATTTAATATTTTATTTATTCATCACTTCTATTTTGGCGCTTTAACAGATGTTTCTTGTGCCCAATCGTTGAGGTTGAGGTTATATTAATTTTGTTATCGCGTTTGTGTTATACAACTCCTGACATATTTTTGCGAAAAGAAAACACGAAAAATTATAAATATATTATGGGATTGTATAAAAAATAGGCTTACCTGGTTCAAAGAGACTTATTTTCATTATAAAATATTAAAAATAAAATTTTTCCGCCATATAAAACCTTACTTTTCATGAGAACGCTTATATTGAATGAGGTTCAAAACATAGATCTACATGGTCGAAATTTTGGTGCAGGTAATTACTATTGACGACTTATTTTCATCATAAAATATTATTATATTATAATAATTACATTTCTTTTTCGCCATATAAAGGCTTTTCATGAGGACCCTTGTATGGAATGGGGTATCAAGAAATAGGTCAACGTTTTTAGATGGATGTATGTAAAGCTCTTCTGAATGTTACACACAAACTCATAATACCCTATACCACGAGTGGTGTAGAGTATAACTAATATTATCCCATATTAAATGAATGTGAAAATAGTTGGACGAGATGGGATCATTTTTTGAAACCATTTCCATATAAAAATTCTTATAAAAAGTATAAGCCTTTATATGGCAACAAAATTATTTAGTATAGTCCTTATATAGAGGGCAGTTATATAGAGGGAAGTTCTAATTTTTTTTTGATATATTTACAACCAAGATATTTGAAGAATTGTATTAGGTCAAGTGATATAAGGTATTTATTGGTCGATTTTAACCCAATAAACCAATATTATCGAAAAGAAATAATACATGTTTCACTAGAGTTGATGTTTGAAATCAATCTGTTGAGCATTGTTGAGAAGAACAGCTAAGAAGATCTTCTAAAAAAATTGTTTTTTTTTCCTTTTTTTTTTTTTGGTTGCGAAAGCTGCTGTGTGCTACTTCTTTATTTTTAAAAAATTCTTTTAAAAAACTTGTAAGTATTTTAGTATTTAAGTATCTCAATAAATGTTCAAACACACATCTGTAAAATCTATGTTCGAAAAGAAATTTTATTTTTTTTTTTTTTTTTTCGTAAAGAAGTTCAAGAAAATGACTCATAATTTGTTACTCACATGATAATAGTGTGAGTATAGCTTATGTTCTTAAAAAGTTTATATCGCTTCGAGCAAGTCAATCTAAAAATCTGTACAAACTGCTGATAATGACAGAGAGAGAGGCTATGAATTTCAAAAGATGTAAACTAAAGTGAATACACACACACACTTACGGATTTCTTTTCTGAGATATTTTTCTTGCCTGTCATTATTCAAATTTTTTTTTTTTTTAATTAATATAACTGTCTTATGTAGATATTTAAAAACGAACAATATAGTGCATTTGTATACGTAAACCTGCTCCTTACACGCTGCACGTTCTCGATTTTACACGGTTTTTTCAAAATTACAAAAAAAAAAAAGCTAATTTTGAGTACGTACGGATATTTTCGCCTCATTTTAATTTATTATTAAAAAAATATCAAAATAAAAATAAAACACATAAAAGTTCGATTCTCGTTTATTTATTTTTATTTGCAGGAAATTCGCATATACTTTGTTTTATTATATATTTTTTTAATGGTTTTTTTTCATTGTATTTTTTTTTTTGTAAGATATTTTTTTAATAATTTTTTCATTGTATTTTTTCTTTTGTTAGAATATTTTTTTTTATTGAATTTTTTTTTTATATATTTTTTTAATAATTCTTTTCATTGTATTTTTTTTTTTTGTTATAATATTTTTTTTTATTGAATTTTTTTTTTATATATTTTTTTAATAATTCTTTTCATTTTATTTTTTTTTTGTTATAATTTTTTTTTGTCGTATTTTTTTTTTTTGTCGTTCTATAGATATTTTTTTCTTCTTATGTTTATGTTTTCCACGTTTGTGCTGTCATTTTTATGTTTTCTTAATGCGTTTTTCTTATTTTTTGTTTAGTAAATGACAAAAAATTTGCACGCTTGTAATTATTTTTGATATACACGGGTTTACATAGGAAATTTTGTCTTCTCGATTTACACGATTTTACATAGAAACTTATCAACCAACATATACATGTATATATTTTTTTAAACAATTCATCTATGCATATGAAGAATACGGCAAGAAGTCGACTTTGCTCGAGTATTTAACACTAACTACATCTTAAAATTAAATATTTGTAATTAAAGAGAAAACTGAATTATTACCTAAACGAAATAATGCATTTCTGAAAAGTTCATTACATTATTTATGCAATCAATTATAGCGTCAAATAAAGCTTAAATCCTTTAAGGGATATTAACATAAGTAAATGATATGGAAATTTATTAATTATTTTAAAAGCTTCATATTAAGTATTAGTGACATTCAAAATTTTATTAATACGTTTTTAAAATAATAAGTTGTCTTCCTTTAGTTTAAATTTACAAATTATGAAATAATCCAAACTTCTTCCCACATCTGTTATTTATGAACGAGAATTAGAATTCTTTTCATTATAAATTTAAACAAACGAAGAAATTATATTCCACTGATACCTACTAATCCACTTCTACCAACTTTAAAGAAAAAAAAAAAGAGCTTCAAAAAATTAAATTTCGATAGTCTATAAGATTGAGGAGGTGTAGTCGATTTTTCTTTCTCTATTCTTTTATATTTGTTATAAGATCATCCTGAACATTTTTCTTCTTATATCTTTTGTATTTGATGACTATTTTCGCTTTCGAAAACACAGGTGTTCTCTTCAATAACAATCTGTTTGCAAGACTTTTTGACTTGAGAAAGTTGATATCTTAAGTTTTGCGAACAGAAGTATGTTTATCACGGGCAGATATACAGACAGACAGACGGACGGACGGACGGACGGACGGACAAATATGACTAGATCGATTTCAGAATATGATACTGATGGTTTATATGTCTAAATCGATCTGGGCATGTTTGTCCGTCCGTCTACCTATCGGTTCGGAATTTTATATATATATATACAATTTTATATAATCATACGGTCTCCGAAGCTTCCTTTCGGATGGATGGGGATGGATACAAAAGTTAGTTATAGATAGTTTTAACATTCGCGATAATAGAATTATAAATTTCTAATGAAAATTCTGTCAAAAAAAAAAAAAAAAAAAAAGGTCAATTTTTTGAAAATCGAACTTGACTAGTATTGGCACAAACGTAATTAGTTATGAATTTTTATTTTATAAACTACTAAAACATTAATTTTCGATGGGTCCGATTATAAGTACAATTGCTTTCAATACCTTAGGGTTTTAGTCGTGCTTAAGGACTTGATTAAATTACTGCTACGAATAAAATAATCAAAAAAAAAAAACGATTCATTTTAAATTCTTGATCTCAGTTTAGTGGGTCTTGGCATTCGTAAAGTCCTTACCTTATGAAAGAGCTACGGTTATCAAAACTTGATAGAACAAGTAAACAAGGCTCAGGTAGATAAAAAAAAAAATGTAATCGTTATGCTGCATTTGAAATATTCTTAAATATTCGTGTCAATGAATGTCAAAAAAAATGAGGTAAACTATATTAAATTAAATCAAGGCAGAGCATAAAAATACCCCTAGCTGATCAATTAATTTTGGTGATGTTTTTAATGCCAATGCAGGAGAGTTTTTGAAGACCACAATAGAATGCTTGAAGGCTGTAACCTATTAACAGAGCAAATAAAATAAACGGATGTTTAGCACGATTTCGTTCAGATTTTTTCATTTTCCACTACGATTGATTTGTAGACAATCTAGCTATCGAAAATGTTATTCGATAATACAGCATCTAAACGCAGATCGAATTCAAATTTAGCCAACTTTCGTTGAAATCATTACATGATAGATCGATGTTTACATGATAGGCATCGATGAAGGCATAACACTTACCGATCGAACAAACTCCTTGCAATCTTCGACCGCACTCTATATTTCTCCTTCTATTTCTTTGTAACCCCATCATCCTATTTATACACGCATAGAGAATATCTCTTCAATGTGATGATGTCGTATATAAATATTTAAATTCTAGTAATGAAGGTTTCTGCTGCTCTTCAATAAAGACATTAATTTTGCTCCGATCTATTGCAAGTCAAATTCTTTGCTTGGATCAATCATAAAGAGAATTTAGAGGATAATATTATTATAAAATATTCATCAAAAACAATTTTATTTTACGAAAAATTCTAATTGAAAAATATGTACTCGCTGGAATAATATTTATTTAGAAAAAATAAATGTTAATCTATCCACTCGCGGGATGATCTCTATCCCTCAACTAACATCATCATACCCATAGAGAAATTATTTCAATGATTAAAATGCGACTAGTAAGAGAGTAGTTATTTAAAATTTCTCAAAAAATGTACATAAATTTCGGGCCTCGAACCTCTAACCCCACGGATTATTCTATATAAACTGTATTTTTCAGAATTAAGTTAATTTCATTAATTAGTTATTATCATACGTTACAATGATCCGATGTATTCTTTTAACGATGATTATTTAAGATAACTTATAATAATAATAACAACGAAGTACATGAGACAGCTGCCATGTTGTGTGTGTATAATTACAATATAATATATAAAATTTTTTTTTTATTTGAAATAATATTATCTTACCTTTTTGTTGAACTATTGCAATTGAATGAAAAAGAATAAGACCCAACCACTGAAATTTCGATGTTCTAATGCAGCCAAATTGTTCAGACTTAATTAAAATATAATACAATGATAGTTAGCAACGATAAATAAACTAAAACTTTTGTATTAATGAGAAGAAATTTTTCAGGTTATTAAGTTAACGTTTTTTTCTCACTTTACTTAAAATTAAATTTTTTTGTAATACTGTTGCACTTAAAAAAACGGTGTGTTAAAAGCATTGAAAGCGAAATCGAAATCGAAATTTTTTTTATCTAACAAATTCTTTTCAGTTACTAAATAGATTGCTTAGTCTTCAATTAAAAACTTTTAAATAATTTTCAAAAAAAAAAAAAAAATGTATTTTTAAATTTCACTTTTAATACAATTTAATTTTTTTTTTGCTTTTTTTTTTTTTTTAAATACTTGATTGAAATCCGTACATAAACACAAATTGTAATGAAATTAACAAAACTTTGCTTTTTATTATAATATACATCGAACAAAACCGACCACCAACATCGCTCATAAGATCAACGTATTTTTCTTACATTTAACACAAAAAAGACACAAAAAAAAAAACAAAAGAAAGCTATTTTACTTTTGCATTTTAGAAAATATGTTGATTTTTTAAGTGTGTTAGTACTATTGTTATTGTTATAGCACAAAACAGATTTTATATATATATATATATATATATATATATATTTATATATTTGTATACATATAAATGTATATTTATTTATTTATTTAATAAAAATAACCAACAAAAATTACATGTAATCTACTGTAACCGAAAAGTAATAACGTAAAGTATTGTTTTGTTTTGTCTCCGGCGACTAGCGTCTTAAGCGTCTACTACAAGTACTCGCCATAAACTAAACTGAGCGCCAATACGCACTTTTTATATATAAAACGGAAATTGATATATTCATGCATGTTTGTGTGGATACCTTCATTAAAAAAATATCCCAAAATAATTCAAAATTGTTCCCACAACAAAAATGTAAAAAACAGCTGATTCGACAAAATCATAAGCAGGCGCAAGCGAATACACATGTTTGTTTACTTACTCTTGTTTTCATTTATTTAATATAAAAACTGATTATATTGTAATAATTTTGCGCCAACATTTTATACTGTTAATAAAGTAATTAAGATATTAAGAAAAAATGTACACAGCAAATTTTCTGGGGAGAGAGAAATTGTTCATTCAAATATTTGAATGGATTTTTGTGTGTTGAAAAAAATATCCCAGAAATTACAAAAAAAAAATTACATTACTTTGTCGCATCAAAATTTCCACAGCAGCACGATGTATGACTGACTCCAAGTGCACTTTGAAAATATATAAATTATTATAATAATCAAATAAGCACACACAGCAATGCAAACAGGTGCTAACAATTGTTGTATACACCGTTAAAGGAAAAAACGGGAAAAATTATTATTAAAGGCAGAGAGATGAATTATTTTGATCCCGAAATAAAGAAAAATTCATAAAGTATACTTTAGCAGCAGAAAGGCATAGACGAGTGTCGTAGATGAACATTTAACCCATAAACTGGTAACTCGTAAAAATAAAAGAAGAGAATTCCAAAAGAAAATAAGTTTTTATTTCTCTTTCTTCTACCATTTCAGTACATTTGAATTTTCTGTCAGTTAATGTTTCAATATAATTAAATTTGAGAAATTCTTTTATGGAAAAATATGAGAATAATCAATCGAGGCTTTTTAATTCTAATACTATTTTATCAAAATACGTATCCGATTACTAAGCAAAAATAAAATGCTCTTAAAATCCAGAACTTTTTGCTCAACAAAAAAAGAAAAAAAAATTTTAAAAAGCTTTCGGAAATCAGTTGATGCTGTTGTGGAAACGGTTGAGAGAAGTACTTGGCTTAACTTATTACCTAATTTCATCACAAGAATATTTATGACGCCAGATGGCAAAGAGACGTTCAACTAAAATTAGTAAACCTTAGAAATAATTATTTTTGATTAACTTGTTCAACTGAAAAAGTGAATAAGAGTTATGTTCGCTTTGAGACGAATGCTTAATATTCATCATTTACAGCAAGTAATTCTTATTAAATAAGAGCGTATGTCAACCTTTTAAGCGATAGTTTGAGAAATACTCGGATTTCTTTTCGAACAAATGACGGGTAAACGAATATTTCTGAAAGAGATATCGGAATTTGAAAGTAAACATATATGACTATACTACATTACGCGTTTGACCTATTTCTCTTAGCATTTCAAACAGAACAATAAAATCAATGTACGACCATTTCCCGATTTCCCGATAATTGGTTTAATAAGTCAATGAATGGAGCGCTTAACAAAAATATTTGTTTAAAATATCAAAGTCAGAAGCAAACATAATAAATGGATTGAAACTGAACATTAGAATACTCTAAGGTTAATGCATTAAAGCACAGTTTGCTTACTGCTAGTTTCCGTTTTCCACACTTTGAAATAATAAACACAATATTTTTCTTCTTTTTTGATTTACTCTCTAATTGATACAAAAACAAATGGTAAATGTTTACTTATGTATAAGATCATCCCTAGTAACACGCCCATGAAAGTTCACCTCGTCACTACTAACTTCTGTTATTCTTGTTTGCACATCTTCTAATTCGTTGGTGATATCAATTACCGATACATCTGAATCTGAAGAATCGATCACCACAAAATCTTGAACATTCTGACTGGTAGCAGAATTAAAAGAATGTATCCCACTGCTGATGAGAACGTTATCATCACAATCATTCTGAATCGATGCTTTACCCTGTTCAATTTGTTGTGTATGTAAAATTTGAGTTGAATTCAAATTATTCTCACCGTCGATAGAATCCAAAGTGTATATTCTACTGCTAATAAGAATATGATCATTAAAATCATTTCGAACCGATTCTTCATCTAAAGTTTCAGAAACATTTTGCAAATTCTCACCGTCAACACAATCTGAAGGATATACTGTTCCATAAATGCAAACATCATTATCAAAATCATTCTGAATCAATTCTTCATTGCGCTCAACATGTTCTATATTTAAAGTTTCAGACATATTTTTAACATTTTCGCTGTCATTACCGTCTAAGGAAATCGTATCGCTGCCAATCGACGCGCCATCACTAAATCCATTTTGAATCGATCCTTTATTCTGTTCGTTGTATTCAACTTCTAAAATTCGTATATCCTCGCTGCTAACGGAATCTAAAGAATGTATTCTACTACTAATAATATTATTTTCAAACCCATTCTGGATCGATATCGTATCCTCTTCAGTTTGTGTATTACCTAAAGTCTCAGACGCATCATCAGTGTCTGAAGATTCTTTGCTGCAATTTTCAATAAGTTTATTACTAATATTATGTTCTTCATTGTCATCGGGTACCGAGCGTCCATGCACTTTAGTACTGTGTTTCGTCAATGATATAAGTGTGGCAAATTGTTGCGAGCATAGATCGCACGCGAATGGCATTTTATTGGCATGTGTTCGCATATGACGTCTAAAATTAGTTTTTCCAATAAAGACCATGTGACATATTTGACAGACGAGTGATGTATTGCTATCGTGTATCATTTTATGCCTCTTCAAATCCGATAGATCTACAAATCCTTGCAAACAAACGTCACACTGAAATTGTCTTAACGAAGTGTGATTTCGTTGATGATATAATAGAGCAACAGTGGTAAAAAAAGTTTTATTGCAATTCGTACAAGCATATGGTTTTTTTTTGATCCTCGTATATGTAGCCAAACCGGTCGCATTCAAATCACTCGAGATTTCTTTGGAAAATGATATAATATGATTTTTATAAATATCTGCTCCAGCGAAAGTATCATTACATATTGGACAGGTATAAGTTTTTAACTTATGATGAGCAGTACGGGTATGGCGGTTGAGGCTTGTACGATGGGTATAAGAATTATCGCAATGTGGACACTTGTGCTTGTTTTTTATACCAATGATCTTATCACAAGCGAGATGAGCCTTTAGATGATTATTGTAATTTAAACGAAACTGGCATGTCAGACCACAAACAAGACAGATGAACATTGATTCTTTATCAACTATACTAGGCACTATGTCAATTTCAGAACCAGTAGGAGGAACACAATCATTACCAGTACTACTACTTTCACTTATTAAATCAATAACATCTTCACCCCTTACTGCTTCCAAGGTTTTAGAGCAATTATCTTTTCCAATATCACCGACAATATCAGTTCGCATATCGTCCGCGTAATCATGAATTTCTCCGTTTATATCTTTGACGTATATTTTCTGCAACTGAAATTGTTTTAATACGCTAGTTGCCGCGATTGTCTCTTCTTCATTGATTTTTATGAATTCTTCTACTTTTTCATCTAAAACAGAATCGTCTAAAAGATCGAATTCGTTATTTTCTTGAGATATTATTTGTGACGTCTCTTCAACGCTGGTTTCTAATTCCTTTCTTAGACGTTCCTCAGTGGCTTCGCTTTGTTTACGGAGGCGATAAGAAAACTCCAGATTTTGCTCACATTTAAGACATATGTGCTTAGGTAAGGAATCATTTTTATTTATCTAAAATGTTTTTTTTTTTTTTCTTTTAATATGTTCATTATGTCTTTTTTATTTTTTTTGAATATTAAATTGTAAATACCTTTATATTAGTGCAGACTAAAAGCTTTTCCTCTAGTTCTGGTCCTTCCAACAAAATAGATTTTAAATCCTTATTATCGCCACAAATTCTACATATTTTCTGTGCCATTGTAATAATATTTTAATTTTTACTCTTTATATTACAAATTTATTTAAATATTTTAATTTGTAGTGTTTGCTCTCTCTCTTCTCAAAACAAAACATATGTCTAGCGATGTATACAATTTAAAGACGGGAATATCAAAAGAGGTTTATAATTTAAAGACAGGGATAACGTTAACAAGAATTTCAGTGAATAAAAGGTCTTCTAAGACAAATATGCTGCTATATCTCAAAAGAAGTTATTTAAAAAATTGTATAAAAAATTAATTTTCTCATCTAATTCTCTTATTATATGTCGATCTTATTTACGTCTTAGCAAAAGAAAAAAGTAATAAACATACGAATTTTTTCACGCATATTCGCAAAGGTAGAAATATTATAATAAAATAATAAAATCAACAATTTTTAAATATAACAGAATTGTTTGCAAAAATAAACTTACTTCCGGCAACAGTCCATCTTTCGCAAGTAACCAACAATAACAACATTCCAAGTGCAAATTATGATTGACTTGTACACACAATCATAGACATATAAATAGCGCATATTTCACTATGAGTATAAATAAAAGAGGACATTTCTTAATTCTCATTTCCATCGCTTAAGAAAGTAGAAAATTGAACCTTAAAATTTGTAATTGATATTGAAAATTTTCAATACATAAAATCTCACACAAAGCAGTTATCACGTTGGCTCCTTTGCAATTAGGTCTGTTCAATAACTCCGTGCACATTTGCTGTAACTAAGTAGGGTACATCAAACTTTAGCGCGAATGTATATGGGTTTCGATAATAATGATCAGCAAATTCGGTGTACATATACGTTTATGTTATATATAAATGAAGAGGTTTAAAAAAAATATAATTTAAATTCTACACAAAAAATTAGAAAATGTTTAAAAAATTGAAACAAAAAATCGTTTAGTAAAAAGAAAAAAGAAGAAGAAAATTCTTGCTACATAGAAACTATTTAACTGAGAAGTATTGAATTAAGCTAAAAGAACAATTAAAAACATATCTATGATTTCTACATCGGTGCAAAATATGCGAAATTATTCCGTGTTTATCCAAAAGTTACTAACATAAACTCATCTTTTATTACACCGAACAATTGATTGAATGATTGTAAACTGACTTGAGCTTGTTTGTCTGTCTAACGTCTGGGGCATGAATATTTGTGCTCACTATAACAAGCATTTTGGCCCAGAAACAAACACTATTAAAAATGGATTTTCTTAGGATTATGCTTTCCATATAATGCTTTATTTTGAGAAAGTCGTTATATGAAAATATTTCAAATTTTTACAATTTCTCGACAAAAGTTGCTGAATAATAGCATTTCGGCATATTTAATTAATATAAAAAAAAATTGGATCAGATAAGCGAATTTTTTTAAACGCCTCTCATATACGGGTTTCTAGAAAGATGAAGTCTTCACACGGCGCGATGAAATCTAATTTTTAGTAATTTAAGCTGAATATGGGCGGCAAAGTATAATAAGATTTTTGACAAAAAAATTAATTTTGTTAAATATGAGTCACCTAAAACTACGTCCGACTATAATTTTCGTACCTGTTTTATGTTAATAATTTTTATAATATATACTATTTTACTTGGTTTTTATGCCTTAAAAAATCCAAATATTAAATTATTAGTATTTATATTATTATTATTATTATTCTGAATATTCTAAAAGCAAAAAAGAATATTCGAATTCGTTTCCAACCGAATAACAATTTGAATTAATATAAAATGTAAAATATTATAAAAGAACTACTATAGTAATTCTGTTTCCATTTTTTTTGTCTATATTCAATAAATCACCTAAATCTTAAATACTAAAGAAAATATTAATGTTCAGTTATTAATTTACTATTAATTATTAATTAAAAAACCTGACTTATTTATTCCGTTTCTTCAAAGTTATGGTATAACGTATGATTCTTTAAATCATTCAATGATTGAAAATTTACATTTGGACAGTCGACACATTGATACTGATGCAATTTGCTTAAATGTTCCATTAAACCGTTCATTGTTGAAAATTCCATATTGCAATCGTTGCATTGTATAGGACTGCCAGCCATGTTCGCATGTTGCTGAGCACGATGAGCGTAGGCAGCATACTTTGTATCGAAAGTTAAATCACAAAAGGCACAAGGAAATTTAATGATATCCACAGTAATATCGTGTAAAGCTAAGTGACGTAAAAGATTTTTTCTGAAGAAAATGAAATAATTGTTAAAGTTTCTGTTTTATTTTGTTGAAATAAAAGATTTACTTGATTGCAAAGCATTTAAAACATTTACGGCATTTAAAACGTTTAGCACGACTGGGTTCGGCAGCTGAGCTAGCGCTAACGTCTACAACACAATTTGCCTTTGTAAGAACTACATCGCTCACATCCATTTCTTTAACTAAAAAGTTTGCATTCAAATTATCCGGCAAAATACTATCTTGGACTTCATCTTCAATTTCCTGTTGCATGGTCTCGGCATCAGTCAGGACAAAGTTATTTTTATTGTTAACGTGATAAAACATATGTTTTTGTACGTCTGCTTTATTGTGATAACTTTTCTGGCAAATAGTGCACGTATAAGTCGATTGGCCATCGGAGGTTGTTTCTGTAATCATATGATGTTTAAAAAAGTGGACCTGTAACGAATGTGTTTGAGAATATTTCTTGTACTGCGTAAGCTGCGTTTTCTTACCTTTAAAGCGTCTTTCTGACGGAATGTACCGCGGCAATGATCACATTGAAACGGCAGCTCACCGGTGTGCCTACGTTTGTGATATATTAGGTTTTTGCATTGAGTGAAACCTCGATCACAAATCTCACAAACAAACGGTTTCTCACCGGTATGCGTATACATGTGTTGTTTAAGGGAGCCGTTCTGAGAGAAACTTTTATTGCAGGTATTACAGACGTACGGTTTATTGCCGGCATGAGCTGACATATGACGATTTAAATTAGTTTTGGTGCTAAAATCTCGATTACATTGGGCGCAATAGAAACGCGGTAAATAGGCGTTAACAGACTTATTATTATTATTTGAAGTCTTACGTGATTTGCTTTTTTCAACTATGGAAGAGGATTGTGTATTGCTATCCTCTAATTCAGCTTCCATTACTTTGGAATCTATTTCTATGATATTACTGTGAATGGACACAGCATCGACAGAGGAAGTGTCGTCGGCGCAAGTATTATTATGTAAACTATTTACCTGAAGCATCGCTTCGTATACTCGCAGATAACCGTCATTTAAATTTTGTTCGTTTCGTTTCCCAATAATTTTATCTTCTTCAACTTCGTTATGGTTTGCATATTCAGTTTCAGGCGGTTGTTCTTCAGTCTCCACATTAACGCAATCTTGACTGTCTTCATACACAAATCCTTCTTGTTTTTCGAAAGACTCTTCTGGCGCAATTTCATCCACTGATAAACGTTCTTCTTCTTCAAAATCAGTGACCATATCGCTCGCATACTGATATTGCTCGTCATCTTTTGCTAACTTCATGTTAAGCTCAATTTTTCTTAAATCTTGCTGCTGATGACCACATGATTGTTCAAATGTTTTCTCGGTGGAATCAGGTGTTTTTCGAGAACTTCTCGTCGCAAATTTGTTTTCATTATCATTCTCTTCCTCATTTTGATCTAATAATCTAAGCATTTCTTCATCAACTGACAAATCATCATGTTTCACTTTGTCTTTTTTGTTCTGTAATACTTCTTTAAAGTCGCTATTCACCTTAACTAGGAAGCTTTTAAGATTCATTTCCGTTTCATGGGCCAGTTTGATAAATTTGTAAGACACCTTAAGATGTAAAAGGCATTTTGAACACAATACTGACGGCAAATTATCACTTTCCGTTATCTATAAGAAATAATAACAATAAAAATAACACCAAAAATAATAATA
Source organism: Glossina brevipalpis (assembly GCA_000671755.1). NCBI lineage: Eukaryota > Metazoa > Arthropoda > Insecta > Diptera > Glossinidae > Glossina > Glossina brevipalpis. The sequence goes on along the minus strand of KK351177.1, from coordinate 63,763 downwards.
AAGCAAATAATTCATACTTTTATTTTATGAACAAATCAAAAAATATATCCATAGTGCTCATTATTTTCTAATATGTTTGCCATCGATTCAAGATACTGGAGATATAAGCCTAAAATAAAAGGCTTCCTCCATTCTATACTTCAACAAACAAAAAAAAAAAACAAAAAATAGGCAAATCAGTTTTATTTTTAAATAGATTCTTCGATCTGTACAAATATATACTAAATTTGAGGAACTAAAAAAAATGCAACATGATGTTCTGTTACATCAGGCTTGATCTCTCAAAGTGTCTTCTAGCCATTTGAGATAGAGTAGATTGCCTGTTTCGATGGGTGTGGTGATTACTTCAGCTACACTGTATGGATGATTGTCACGCACATATTTCGTAAGATCTTCTAAGCGACTGCTTTGAGTTTTAATCATCAGCAGGAATTCATGGTCTTCATTAATTTTTCCTTCCCACATATAAATTGAACGAATTTGTGGTATAATGTTTACACAGCCAGCTAATTTGTTCTCAATCAAACCGTGTGCAATCTTTCTTGCTGTCTCGTCGTCAGGAGTGGTAACAAATGCTATTGAAGAGCTACCCCTCTCATAACAATACGGTTTAGACATAGTAAAATTGGAATAAGACCGATTTGCCGATGTCGAACACAAACTTTGTTTTGCGATGGAAAAACTGCAAAATGTCAATTTACTTGCTAGTAACAAGCAGGATGTTATCCGAAGCAAACGTTTGCAATAAATCATTAAATCATGTACTTGGTTTTTTCAAAATTTTAATATTTTTTTTTCTTTATAAAAATTTCAAGCTGTATTGGTAAGTGGAAAAGTGTCAATATATTTACTGATAACAACAATAGTGTTGTACATTCAACCAATACACAAATAAACAGTACTCTCTTAAATCGAGTAATAGATACACGATCAAGATTTTTTTACACAAATTGAATTATCTCATTTCATTCAAGAAATAATTGTTTATAAGTTTATACCACTATTCGTTAAAGAATATTTTATAAAAAATAAAGACTTTTTTTTCTATATTTTTAAGAAATGTTTATACGTTTTATAGAAAACTATTTGAATATTAATCGATTACTAATTTCTGCACATCACTAGAATCACTTTTTCAACTATCTATGTAAAAGATTACACATTCTACGAAAAATTCTTGTAATACTTTAATAGTAATAGAGTTAAATTTTATACATACCGGTAAATGCGTAGTAAATTTGAATTTTTCTAACAAACTTTTATCGTTAAATATATCGCAGAACACTTCGTTTCTCATACAAACGCGGCAAACATTTATATTTAATACAAAATTCATTTTGTTTGGTTTGAAAGCTGAATACACAAATCAAAGAAAGCAATAGGAATCGATAAAATAAATTTATCCTCTCTTATAAACATTAACGTCCGATGAATGAAATATCGAACATGAAGAAGGTAACACTTCAGATTTTTTTGCAAATTATCTTAACTAAAATATTTACGTTGATTAAAATTATGATAGATGTTGAAAATGTAAAAAAACGTCTTTCTTCTTATATGTCAAGATTTCGATTACTACTGAAATGTCATTTTTCAAACCATTTTTTAAAGGTTACTCAGATAATACTGAAATGCTAACAAGTGGCAAAAATCGAAAACTGTGTATATTGCGACAAATGTCTTTATGTACTAAAAACTTTAGTTTATAAGTAGGAGATCAACTCAAGAAACGTAAAACATGTAAAGGTATGATAATGAGAGAGCGAATAGCTGAAACAAGCGCGATTTCTGCAGGATGTTGAATATCACTTTATTTTTTTGAAAGGTGACTATTGATTGTCTTCATGTACCATTGTCATTAATTTTTAATTATTGTGACTAAATTTTCAATTATAGTAAAATTAATAAATAGCAGAGGCAAACTGACATTCGTTTGTTTCTATTAACAAACAAAATACGGTAAAAAATAACAAGTATGCAAATGAACAAAGAATTATAGAAAAGATGCTTCGGGTTATAAAATAAAAAAAATTAAATGTGGATTTCAATGTTCCTGAGAAAACCCAAATAATGATTCGAATTAAATTGCAAATCATTTACATTCAGTTGCCACAGATTAGCAAAATTACCATAGAAATGTAAGTAATAAGATAGGTGTAGTTTCAATTCGCATTTTACGTTTTTTATCAATGGGCGTCACAAAATGAAGGAGTTCAACGACAATTGGTTGGAAATTCCCCAGAATTGAACTGAAATAAAATCTGCTCATATAAAAGATTAAGAAAGCAACAGCAAAATATGATGTTCATGGTTTATAGAGAAGCAAAAATGTTATCCAAACGAAAGGGTTAAAAGATTGCCATCAACAAAAGAAGTCATTGAGAAATTTCCGTGCGCGTAGTGAAGCGAAAGTGATATTTTTACATATGTATATAACAAATTCCTCGCGTTGTTATTGTTGTGAGGAGAAAGTTAACAAAAATCATGTTTATATTGCTATCTTTTTTAACTATTATGTTTATATGTGTCCAACCCATAAATAAACAGTAAAAAAAAAAAATTGAGGACACAAGATTGTCCTCGAAAAAAAAGAGGAGGAGAGCCAAACGAGAGTGTGCCACTGATGACCAACGAATTGAGAATTGTGGATATAGCGAATTTTGAGCTTGCAATCGCCAATGATAAAGACGCAGCTTCATTTGGCGTTCCAAATGAAAATAAAACGATGCGGTGAGTGTAATTATAATGCGCAGTATTTGATCTGCTTTATAATTTTTCTATATATGTTTAGAAGCCTTAGTTCGAAGGATGTCAGAGCCACAGACAATATGCCAACAAGTGTACCTGAGGAACGGAAGTCAGTGCAGTTTAACAATAAAAAAACAATCGTAATTAATAATTTTTCTTTGCAGATATTGAAACGGCCGCCATTTCAAATGGAAGAGACAGTTACTGTATACTATCACGGTGAGCTAAATATCTAGCAAAACACATGATCATTTAAGCGAATTTTTGTGTAATTTAAAAATTACAATAGTGTGAGAAAAGCCTACATTTAAATGAAATGGACGACCAGTTTCAATGTTTATGAAGTTGATCCTTGATAATGTTATATAACAAATCAAAAATTTATGGATTCATCCTTACAAGTTCCTGAAATTTTCCATGATCGCGTTGGTATATCCGTGGGAACATTATTGCAGACATTCCTTCAGCATTACCACTTTGGAAAAGTGGTCTTATCGAGTGGCTTTACTAGTTCTGTTGCTCTGTTTAACCCACTCAGTAAAGTGCGCCATCACACGTTCTTTTTTAAATTCTTTTTTTCGTTGATTGATTTCATAAGTCCTATTTGTTTTCACATTAATTTTGTTATTGCAGTTTTTGATATCGATTTCTGTGTCTTTCCTACTTAAGCTTTATTTTTTCTCATGACGGACAAACGCGACATAGCTGTGTCAGCTACGTGCGGCCTTAAGCTGTGAACATAATGAAGCCGCGATTTTATTCGCATGCATGAGGGACGAAAAAATACAATCAAAATACGCAACTTCGTTGTGTTTACGACCTTTAATAAATAATAATGAATGACAAAAACCGACAACAAAAGATATAAACGAACGAGATTTTAGTTACTACAAAATCCTTGTGTTTCTGCTGTGTTGCGTACGTTAGAATCACAAATTTTTTTTGTTTCTATTCAGTTTCTTAAGACAAAAATCAGTGAATCAAAATTACCTACATGACTAGGCGTCCAGGCATTTAATGCCATCGTTGTGCAACGTAAGGAAGGTATCAGCATCCGACACTACTTTAGGTTCAATGGAATTCAAGCCCGTTGTTTAAAAATAAAATCTCGCAAGTTGAGCAGAAATCAAAATAAAAAAAAACAAACGTGCGAGAGAAGTAAACATTCCCGTCTTAGTTTCAGTACATGTTACTGTCGCATACATTCTAATATACATATGTTACACATGCACGTCGCTAAAAATCAGAATTAGACTAATCATGTAATTTTTGATTCAAAGGAAACATGGCTTCACGTAAGCAAATTGAGCTCGTAATTATCTCTTTCTGTTTTGAAATGTCTTCTTTCGTTACGCCAAATCCGCAGACACCAACCTTGTCAATTTGAACAAATTTTCATTAGCATTGAGTGTAAACCAAGAAAAGTTATCACAAAAATCTTTCAGAGTTGCTTTTATATAAAACAGGGATGTTATGTAACTTGTAGATTGTCAAGTTCTACGTTAAAATACAACTTTGTAACAGGTTTGGTTGTCATTTTTGTTTTCTTTTTTTTACTCAATACTAATGCAAATAATGGTGTATTACGTTTGTGCGGATGTGTGTAACGATCAGAAGGATTTTCGATTGATCCACATTTGATTATGTCGACCGATTTAGAATCATTTTCTGTATCTATTCAAACTTTTCTGTTTGACTAATATTTTTTTTTTGGTCAGTCTTCAGTTCATATTTTGGCGAAATTTTGTATACTGACTTGTTTTGGCTCAAGGATTTCTTGTCAAAAATGATTTCGATCGCACTTCTTTTACGACCACTCCCTATCTATCGACTTAATTTAAAAAAGTTGTTGTATGAAAAATATTTCTTGTAACGGCCGACGTTCGGAAGCGCCCAAAATGTCAACCGACAGCTTTCAATTTGACACGGCCGCTGTTTTGAATTTAAGTTTTAATGCGAAAATTACACTTCAAGTAATAAAGCTCCCTCAACATATACTAACATTTTACTTCGTCATCATAGGCAGACAGACTGCTTACCTGATGTCTATCTATTGAAATCACGTGTGGATACATTCATTTCGTAAAAAAGTTTGTAGTGGTTGTTTCAAAAAATTTTTTAAATATAATTGCGGTTTATACGGATATATATCAATTTTACAGCCTATTAAGGACATACGAATTCCAAGTTAGGTTAACGCAATTTACTCGTACAGTTTCAAATAGACCAGTTACATAGATTCTATGGAGCGTATGTGAAGGGAATCTTCATGTGTAACAAACCGTATATGTGTACGAGTATACTAGAATGCTTTAATGATAACTATAAAGAATTTTTTTTTGTCGAATTATTTTTTACTTTGTTTTCTATTCAATAGCTTGTATTCGCTTTCATCAGAAAATATATTTTTAATCGAAATTATTATGCAGCGTTGGTTTTTCGCCAATGAGGAGCTTCCGTGCAAAGAAAAACGCCGAAGGATACTAAAACATCCTAGAAGCGAATCATCTGAGATCATTCTGTCAGATGTTATTTTTTATTTTTATGTTACTTATAACGGAAAATTATGTTCGAATGAGAGGCTGGCCATTACAGGAAACCTAAGATTGCTTGGCGAATGGGAGGTTAACCGTTGTCTTTTGATGGAAAAGGTGGAGAGCAATAAGTGGTTCATTTCATTGGACTTGCCTCGCAAGGAAATAATTTATTACAGATATTTGATTGTTGCTCTCTATGGCAAGAATCGAAAATTTGTACGTTTTTGGGAAATACATGATGAAAAGAGGTGGATAGAACTTCCTCCCAATACGCCTGTTGAAGAGGATGTAAGAAGCGATATGTTTGGCTATTCAAATGGCAAGTATCGCGTGCAGAGGGGTTGGCTTATGCATGATGCAATGGTAGTACAATTTAAAGTCTTTAATGCTCCGTTTGTGCTCAGAGGATGTTCGAAAGTTACGCATTTATATGTTAAAATCAGTCCCATCAAAATTAAAATCAAAACGGATTGTAAAACAGATGCGAACCAGAAATGCGGTGCGCGTCCTAAACTAACCGGTCCGCAAAAAATAGAGGAAACGTTTGCTTTTTGTGAGGTAACCTCCTTAAGAGAACACGAGGGTGAGTTTCAATATCAATCTAAATACGGCAAAGCATGTAGAAAGGACGATTTGCTCTTATTTAATATAACACTAAATGACTTTGAAAATACCGCTTATGAAATCGATTTGTACCATTACCCGAAGAAAGTTGGCAAAGATCATCCACCTTATCATTTCGGTTACATTTTGGTTATGCCACAGCAATTGAAATGGTCCGAAGGTACTATTACCGAAAGTATAACGTGCGCTTCTACTCATCGATCGATCGGCGCCATAACGTTTGATTACTTAATTATCCGACCTTTGCCGGGAAATGATTTCACTATGGAAGCGACCTATTCTCGTTATTGGAAACCAAAACAAAAGACCTTAAATATCGGTCGTCGTGGTTGCGGCATAAGCCACTGGCACGCCAACAATATATTGCGAGAAAACACTATCGAGTCTATTCAGTGGGCCATGGAAAGTGGTGCAGATATGGTTGAATTTGATGTTTTGTGGACGAAAGATAAAGTTGCTGTACTTTATCACGATTTAATGATAGATATATCCGAGTCCGATAATATTGATGTCCATAAGCATGACTTTTTCCGATTTCCAATGGATCATAACGAGAAAAAGGAACTATTTAAACATGGAAAAAAAGTCAAATCCAATTTGCTAACAGTTCCAATAAATCAATTCACCTTCGAGCAATTACAACGAGTTAAGGTGTATGAACCACCAACTCCATCCATTGGTGCAACAGCTGCATCATCTGCCAAAAACACGGAAAATCGTCCCTTCATTACACTGGTCGAGATCCTTGAAAAGATTCCAATTGAAACATATTTTGTTATTGATCTCAAGTGGCCTGTACAATTGAAAGATAGAAGTTGGCAGGGTGGTGTCACGGTTACCGAAGATATAAACGAATTCGTCGATTCAATACTCGAAATTGTCTTCAAATTTGGCGGCTCAAGACGAATTATGTTTTCAGCTTTAAGAGCTGATATTTGTACAGTGATTCGTCTCAAACAAAATAAATATCCTGTGATTTTCTTTGCTAAAGGTTTCCAAAGTGATTATCTAGATCCGATAGGTCAGAAGTTGTTTAACATTTGTGCTTTCGCTCACGCCATGCAGTTGTTAGGTATTGGAACAAACAATGCGGAACTCTTGAATCATATCGGCAATTTATCATATATCAAGAAAACCGATTTACGTATTATTAGCTGGGGTGCTGAGAATCGTTCAATAGCAGTTCGTGAGAAAATGGAATTCGTTGAAGTCAATGGCATCATTTGGGATCGTATAAATAAAAATATTGCACCTCCCGACTTACAGGACAATATTGGCTACATAGAACTCCCAAAGGAAGATCTTGAGAATCAACCAAATAAAGGATAACAGCTGATCGAAAATTTTGTCACGTATCTGAATAAAATACTTTCCTTATGCGATTATTATAAATAAATGTTTTGCGTTTACTTAAAAACAAGAATGCCTCACATGGCTATATCTGTGTCTGTACCTATGATCATAACCCGACTCTGTGATGCTAATCATTTAAAAGCAAAATGTCTTTTAACTAAAGTCGCACTTCTTCTACAAATCAATGAAATATAAGAGAGTTCTGCTTTGGATTTTAGGTGCTCGCTAATTCAATCTTTTCTTTTTTTTTTTTTTTAAATCTTCCCCATTACTAACAACATATATATCGTATATGCGTATAAATACGGTCATTGCCAGAAAAAAGTTGGGAGAGTATTGTCGATCATAGCTTTTTCCAGTTTTTTGGGCAGGAGCTGAATTTATTTTTCGGAGATTGATTCATGTCAGAATTCAGAAAGTTAGGTTGATTATCTAAATCTTTTTGCGTTGAGCAAAATAAGTGATAATATATGGAGAACGCGGTGGTTGTAAGCGGCGTTTTCGTTTTAATATGACTCGTCGTCACTCAGAGGATATCTCATATATGTGCATGAACACGTCAGAAAGAAGTGGAGGACGAGAGATGCGGCCGCAACCTTGGAAGTGTATGCCCAATCACTGTGTGAGTAAGCCTAAGGCCTTTACTGTTAGAACATTCACTATAGCTGTGGCCATATAGCAATCCTAATTGAGGTATATTCAATCGCGCGTAGTTAAAATTATAATAAATCCGAATACGCTGATTCTATAGCTGAACTTTTTATCTACCAGGCAATGCTATGTGGCTTCTCACAATTCAAGATATTTATGTTGTCACTCAGCTCAAGATAGAGAACATAGTATCGGCTTTTGCAAAGGAATGGCTATATCTAGTTGGCTTCAGATGATATCTTTTTAACTCTAGATTCATTAAAACTAATCTAATTTTTACTATTAGTCTTAATACGATATCAAGCTCTGCTTTTAATATATTCGCAATAGTATTGAATACTTCAAAAGATGCATTTTTTGGATTCATCTCATATAATTTCGGGTCAAATTCACATCATTCTTGAACTTTCAAGAACTGCTGATATACGAACTTTTAATATCTCCACTATTTCTTGAAAGGTTAGACGTAGATGTTGATCCAAAATTTTTCAACGTTTTCAATTATTCTCTGGATGTTGTTTTTGTAAACACCTAAAGGCTTCCGTTACGCGTCGACACGGATGGAATATATTTTTCGTAAATTATCTTTTCCTCTCGATAAGTAAAGAAAAAAAAAGGAATAATTTCTATGAATATTTTTTTGACGACAGGGACTCATTGCCCAGATTGGAAAATCGTTGCTTATGTTTGATTCAAGTTTCAGACCTATATCTGCTGTTGATCGTAAATTGTAGACATTTGAATGTCGCGGACGTGCTTGTAAACACAGATTAAGAATACGGGCCATTCATGCCTATTTATTAGCAGTTTAATGAAAAGGAATCATCACTGTTAGTTAATTTAGTGACAAATTAGGGAAAATATCGCATTTCCGATTAAATCGATGTCACTTCTATCGGTAAATTCATATAATATAATAATAATATAAAAAAATAAATTTCTCGGTTCATTTAGTTTGAAAAATATTGAAAATTGTATTCGTTCGGTGTTTATTTATTTCGTATTAAATTCTTTCGTTAAAATCCGTTATGCAACGTTGGTTTTATGCTGATGCGGAATCAAAATGTGTGAAAAGAGCCAGAACTCCCTCTCCAGAGCGTGTTTGCAAAAAATCATCTCCCATTTCCTTAGAGGACATTCCTTGGAAATTTTGCGTTGACTATAAGAAGCCATTATGTTCGAATGAAACTTTAGCTATCATCGGAAATATAGAGGTGCTTGGGAAATGGAAACCAAAACATTGTCTCGTAATGAAGGAAGTAAAAAATGGCCGTTGGTGTGTTTCACTTATGTTACCTCGCAAAGAGGATATTTATTATAGATATTTAGTTATTGGTATTGATGGCAAGCATCGCAAAATTATACGCTTTTGGGAGACACACTACGAAGCGCGTTGTATAAAGTATTCTATGAGTTTGGGAGAGGAGGACGGTTGTTATGATGTGTTCGGTAATATAAATGGCGAATATCAGGTAGACCGTGGTTGGGTTATGTTTCATTCCGTGATGGTGCAATTCAAATTTTTTAAAGCTCCGTTCGTTTTATGTGAACATAGTAAGCCTCCATTACTTTATGTCAAAGTGCAGCCATTGCGAATGACACAAAAGAAGACGAGTAGTAATGAGGATCCACAAAACGAACAAATGTTAGATGGATCGAATGCGTTAAATGCCCCTAGTGAAGACGACCCGAATGAATTGAAAACGACCTTTGCTTTCACTGAAGTCGTCGCATTAAAAAATAATTCGAGTCATTTTACATATCAACCCAAGTTTGGTACGCCTTGTGGCCCCAATGACATGCTTATATTTCATATGACATTGGGCAACTTTCCAAATACAGCTTATGAGATAGATTTCTATAGTTATCCACGAAAAGCCGCCTCAGATATTCCTCCATATCATTTTGGTTATCTGTACATAATGCCACACCAGCTAAATAAATCAAATGGTACTCTAGCCCTGAGTATTATGTGTGGCTCAAAAAACCGACCGATCGGTACAGTTTTGATTGATTATTTAGTTATACGACCCTTACCACATGATATAAATATGGAAGAAACCCTTATGCGATATTGGAATCCATCTTGGATCAATATGCAAATTGGCCACCGTGGTTGTGGTAAAAGTCACTGGCGTGAACGAGATATATTAAGAGAGAACACCATTAAATCTATCCAAATGGCATACGAAAATGGCGCTGATATGGTCGAGATCGACGTTCAATTAACTAAAGATAAAGTCCCAATACTGTATCATGACTTGTGCCTTAAATTTATTCCTTCTGATGATATTGATATTCAGAAGTATGATGCCTTTCATTTTACGTTAACGAAAGACGAAATTTTCCAAATAGAAAAATACAAAAAAGACTCCGGTTCGAATGACGTAAGAATACCACTAAACCAATTTACTTTAGCGCAGTTGAAAGCGGTTAAAATACACGTACCTCGTCGTACTACTTCCGAACCTAATTGCTCCTTGAACACGAAAGGCAATCGACCTTTTGTTACTTTGGAAACGGTTCTTAAGAAAATTCCTGGTGAAATTATTTTAAATATTGATGTCAAGTGGCCAATACGATTAGAAAATGGCGGTTGGGTCGATTGTGTCGTCAGAGATGGAGATATGAATGACTTTCTAGATGCAATTCTCGAAATTGTTTTGAAATATGCCAAGAGCCGAAAAATAATCTTCTCAGCTTTCAATCCGGATGTTGCAACAATGTTAAATCTCAAACAGAATAAATACCCGGTTTTCTTTCTTTGTCAAGGAGCTTTTCTTAAAATGAAACACATAGATCCAAGAGCGCACAATTTGGACAATGTTGTTAGCTTTGCCCATGCCATGGGATTTCAGGGCATAAACGTGCATGTTAATCAACTTTTGGAATATAAAGATGATTTTAGTTTCATCCGTAAAGCGGGTTTGCATTTATTTACTTGGGGCACTCGAAATCGTGACGAAGAATTTCGCAGAAATCTCAATATATGGAACCTTGATGGTATTGTTTATGATCGCATTCATCAATATCACACGTCGCAAGACTTGGCGGGTAATATTGCTTATATAGAACTAAAAGAGGACGAGCGACCTTTAACTACTAAAGAACGAATTAAATGCGATTCAAAATTTGCTAAATGTTTAAAATAAATTCTAATGTAAATGGGTTCATTCTCAATTAAATTTGTATATTCGTGGAAAGGGAAAAATAATTTAAGTGTTACGGAGAAGAGAGAGAGAGAGACAGAGAGAGATATTTTGTTTCACACTTTTCAGAATAGTTGAATGAAGTTTGTATAATGCACCGAAGATGGTGGTAACATGATTTTCTTATGTTGCTTCCCTAGAAGTAATTCGTTCTCCTGCATGTCAGCAATTCCCCAAATATTAGGGAATAATTGGAGAAAAAAATAATAACAAAATTTTATCATTTAATAATGTTTGAAAATAAATGAAATTTTCTAATAAAATTTTACTACGAAAAATAAAACACTTTTCACTTCACTTTTGTGGAATACTTTGTATGCCTCATAGGATCCAGTAGCAAATAAATGGTTTCCTCGCTACAATTTTCAAAATTTCGATGTCAAATGTACACGGCACCGTCATTGACTAAAAATGTCGATGAAATCTTTGGCAAAAATTCGCAGATGGTCACACATAAGCAACCACGATATTGCTAAGGAATTCAGTATCGGTTAATAGCATGTCTTCTTGTAAATTACAGTTTCACCTCAAAGTTCTTTTTCATACCCACTACCGCAGGTGAAGAGTATATTTCATTTTGTCATTTGGTTTGGTAGTACCAAAAGGTAATTTCGGAGACCCCACAAAGTATATATATTCTTGATCAGTATCAAATTTAGAATCAATTTAAGCATGTCCGTCTGTCCGTCTGTGTAATGTCTATGGTAAATATTCTTCTGGCCGCAAAAAGGAAGATATCGGCTTCAAATTTAGCATTGCCATTGAAAGTTCATTCACTGCCACGCCCATCTATTACAATTTAGCTTCCCACTTTTTTTTTAAGATAAAGGTGGTGGGTATAAAAGATTCGAACGCTTTTTTTTACTTTTCTCTTATTTTTTTAATTATTAAAATCTCTGTGTTTCAAATCAGTTTATTGTTTACTTCACTCAGAAGATATGCGAATGGATTAAGAAACTATAGTGCCTGGCGTGCCTGTTAGTGATAGATAAGATGAAATTATGAATTTCGATCATTGGCAGATACTGTGAGCAGGAAGTGCTTGTAGTTCGATTAATTTGTAGATTTCTGTATATTCTTCTTCTTCCTAAATCTTGGGAGATGGCCGTCATTTTACCGTTTCTGTAAGTTATAAAGCGCTGCAGTATGTGAGTGTAATATAACATATGCAACATTTACTTCGCATCACATAGACGAAAAATAGCGTATCATGCTTAGCGTATTATATATGATCAGTAGAGATGATAACTTAAGGAATATACATAAGTGGACTATATATTATCTGTTATGCTGGACTTTTATCAACTTTATTATGAAAAAGAAAAAAACAAAAAAAAAAAAGAACAAGTTGTTGCCAACTTTAAGGAAAAAGAGTACAAAACATTCTCTTATTTCCTCTGAAATCCGGAGGGCAATCAGGTAAACAATTATAATATAATCTCTATAAAGGGAGATAGCGAGAGTCTTCGCCAAAATCCAATCACGTAAGCAAATTTGCTGGTGATGATCTCCAGATACGCTCTCTCATTTACCTCAAATTTGGAGATAGTAAAATTGTTATCTCCAGGATCAAGAGATTTTATCGAAGACTCTCATCATCTCCCATTCTGAAGATTGTCTTTTAATGGTGAGGTGGATGGGTGTAAGGAAATTCGTTTCAAGTCGTTTATGTATCATTTCTTTTTTAAGTTTTGCTATAATTTTCAAGTCCCACTTAAGTATAATCGTTTGTTTTGTTCATTTTATTTTCATTTAAAAGAACAACATCAACAACAATAATAATAAAATCACGCGTCTAGGAAGTGACTGTATGACTGAATCATAATCATAATAAAATCGTATCTTACGCGAACTTGTGAAGTTAAACAACCGTAACAACAGTTATATTCGCGTCTCGGTTAAGTTAAATATGAGGTAAAAACAATATTACAAACTGAAAGAAGAAGAAAACTAGTGATAATGTTCGGATTTACTACTAGCACTACTATTATTAGGGCAATAAACCGCTTATGTGGAAAATTATTTTCATTTCTTTTCGTAAATCGTTTATAAGATAAAGATAAAAATATTAATATTCAATGAGGATCTCGAACACAATATTGTGTTAACATTTTCTATGCTCCATAAAACGTAGATTTGAACTGAAAGAGCAAAGGATCATGTATTTTAGCTCTGTTAGAGGAGACAGGATCAATGTATATAAATGTTTGATTAATATTTGATTCTACGTTTTATTTAGCCATTTAAAGGTCAATTATCTGTTATCTGTTAATACTCTGCTCTGAAGGTCGTTCAAATTACATAATTCGATTCGTTTACAAAAAATTTTGAATAAATTAAAAATATTTCTTGCTTTGTCTTGTTCTTCTTCTTCTCCTATTACTAATACTACTACTACTACTACTACTAAAATTCAGCAAATTCAACAAGAAATGATTCGCTGTGTTGCATAGAAAAGTAATGTAACGTCACCACATGTATAATGACTGCAATCTCTTCTGCTTTGCTTTGAAATTCGAATTCGAAAAAAAATAATTCTAAATATTTAATTAAGGCACAAAATTTACTTAAATAAATTAAAAATTTTAATAATTTTCTGAAATTATCAAAACTTTTTTTTTTTTTACTCTATCACCTTTCACACGCGCTATAGTGCAGCTTGGTAGACTTAGTGTTACCAAAGTTACGCTACAATGAAGCAATTCATTGAATAAACTTACGACGCAGTACGAAATTTCTTCCTTTAGCTATAATATAATATAATAAATAAGTGATAATTTAAAATGTGTTTAGGCTTTGGAAAGATCAAAATTTATTTCGTTCATTCATTTCATTCATTCACATACATTCGAGTCATATTCATGTACACTGATAACTGAAACTAATTGATACTATCTGTTGTCTATTGTTAAGCTCGATATTTTTAGATGAACAATCATAAGTTATTGAAGACTTTTCTCTGCTTAATATAGAATTCGGTTGAACTTAACTATCACATCATATTCTGCTTCTGCTTCTACTTTGTATTTTGTTTTTCTGGTTAAGAGAAGATAAGCACAGACAAAAATGTGGTGTATATTGCGAACACGCACACACACAAATATATATATATATATATATACATATATTGCTACACAGTTCAAAGCCACTAATGCTATTATCACATATATATGTCGCAAGAATTAAATTCTTTTTTCCCTCGCCAGGTGGTGGTATATTAGATTTTTTAATCGATTTAGATATATCTGTTATTTTGTCGGTGGATTTTCTGTTTTTTTTTTCTTACTTACAATCACTTTTTTTGAATTACTTTTTTCTTTTTTTTTTTGCTTTCATAGAACCATGTTTAAAAGTCAGCTAAATCGGTCTTTGGACATTTACTATACAAAACTAGTAAGTTTTCTATATATGTACCTTAAATTACGGCCTTACATCATACAGCTGTAAATTTATTCTTATATTTTTCATTAATAAAAAGTTTGCATTCAAATTCCAAATTAGTTGATTTCAAATCATTTATCCTCATTTATATTAAATACGATTATAGGCAAAGTAGAGTATTCATATCGTATAAATATCGCTATATATGTATAACTATAAATTTATGCACTACACCTATACTTCATATATATATCCAAATACATACGATAACATATATACATATAAGTATAAATATCGGCATTTGCCATACGATATACCACCATAAACAGATGTATCTATACCACATAAATGCATAATACAATGTACAAGGTTACAATATGAATTATGTACATCCTATAAATAATTCAATATACGATACGATATACGATAAGGTAGAATATGTATACCGTATAAACATCGCCATATGAGCTGCGATACGTAATATCGATACGATACGCTATGATGTACGAAATTAAGATAGAATGCGTATCCCGTATAAATATCGATATTTACGATACAATATGCGATCATAATGTATAGCGAGATATATACGATACGATGTGCAATCAATAGATATATCAAATGTAATTGATCTTTAATATAATTTGCAAGCAAATATCGTACATAACCTAATGGCCGATAATAAAAAATTTAGCCTAAGTTCTTCTGAATTCTTTCGTTGCTACTTCTCGTTAGATAGAAGTCAGCAGGCTTTTTTTTATTTGTAAAGAAAAAGAAAAATCGATTTCAACTATAGCAAATACTTGAGTTTTTGGTTATTGCATACGGAAATGAGATTATTTACATCTAGTAACCATATATATATATATATATGTATATGTATATATGTATATGTTCATATGTATATATGAAATACGTGATATCTTAAAATAATTTTGTGTCATCTACGTGCGGGTCTATTGTTTTAAGTTTTAAAATCGCACATATATTTCCGACCGCGATTCATTAACGAATTAGTTTGCAATTCTTATATTATACACAGGTAAGCATTTAGTGTTCAAGTCAGGGCTTAATGTCTTTGTTGTTAGTGAAACATTGCGATATCCTCCATTTTTTTTCTTTTTTTTTAGAAATTTTACATCTATCCTCTTCATCGCTATAACAACTATTTCTGTCAACAATGTTTACATTGAAGATAACAATAATTGTAAGTATATGACCCAAATATCATATAAATTATTATTATTTTTATATATTATGTTGAAGGAATGCTGACAATAAGCAAATTGTAAACAATTTTTAAATGTAATCAAAACAAATAAGAAATATGTATTCGCCTTAAGGCGAATTTCGAATACCCACGCGACACGACTGAAACTGAATATATTTTTAAATTTATTTAATTTACTTAACTGTTAGTCCTGATTAACGATATTTATGACATAAATAAGTAGATAATTAAAATTTTAATTTGATTCTCTCATTATTAAGTACCATTGAGTGAGGGTTACTAAAAATCATTCTCTGGTAGCGGCAGTTGCTGTTCATTGAAAAGTTATTTACAACTGGCGTAAGCTCAAATACTTTTTAGGACAATGGAGAGTGAGTTCGACGATGATTATGACCGTGTTAGCCTTTAAATATCAAAATGATATAAGTTAATATTTAGAAAAAAAAAAAAAAAAAAAAAAAAAAAAAAAAAAAAAAAAAACAAATTCTATTAGAACATTGACAATGAACTCTACGTCTGGCCAAAGGTTCGTTGGAGCAAAGTAATATTTTTTAGATTAAAATAATCTGTTAGAGCTAAATATGTCAAGGGATTTTTTAGGGAAAAAGAAGTCTTTTTATAAAAAAAAAAAAAAATAGTCACCTATTCGTCTTATATATTGGATGCGGTGGTAGTGTATTCAAATGCAATGTTTTTTAATATTTCCTTAACGAGTTTTACAATACGTCACCAACCATTGCCATGCATTCACTGAGAGGATCTCACCTATACGTTCTAAACGCACGCTTATGGTCAGGAAGAAGTGGAGAGATAGAGAGAGACAGAGAAAGAGATACAAAGTATAGCTGAAGCATACCCGATCGATAAGCGTTATGTCTTTATGCCTATTGCATATTCACTAAAGGTGATAGCCATAGACTAAGCATAATATTATCGGGATGATACTCTGTAATGAATATTTTCGTTTAAAAAGATTATTTGCAAATAATAATGATCTGTGTAAAGGCCTAATTACTAGTAATGAAACATAAACTTAAGCTTGGGGTCAAAAGACAAATCCACAACCAAACGAATAGTGTATTAATAATGAATTGAATTTGGAAAAATCGATTCGAAATAAGATAAAAATCAAAGTTATATTCACTGTCGTTGTGTTTTTCACAAGATATTCGTTACGAAGGATTAAAAGTGGCGAAGGTAATAGTGTGTTAGTTTGTGCCTTAAAAATCTTCCAAAAATATTAAATATTATTATTTTTAAAGAGTTCTTTCGTAATCCGCATAACAATAAAAGAACTGTAGCATTTGCAGAAGTTGAAAAGAAAAGCCATCTTGCTGCTTGACACCCATGCCACTTGAGATCATATTGTATGTGTAGAGAGAGAGAGAGAGAGAGAGAGAGAGAGAGAGAGAGAGAGAGTGACTGTGCTTCTTAATGCCCAAACGCGGCTTCGGAGAGCAATGTTTTTTGATAGTAATTCTGCAAAGGAAATTATAAAATATTATGAATCACAGAGCTTTCGATCACGAGAACAAGTGAAATCTTCATAATAGGGCAAGTCTGCAAATTCTACTTTATGCCTAAAGTAATTGTTCATCTCTTTCCGCTTTTATTCCATGAGAACGCTAGACCTACTTGGTCTAAGCTTAGCTCATTGAAATTATCATTTTGTACTAATTTTCATTGCCAAATACTAAAAATTAATCGAAGTGAAGATAGCCCACCAATATGTCAGATTTTTTAGGTTTGTATCTTTGCTAAAAATGTCTTTGCTAAATTAAAATTTACAACGAAATAAAAAAGAAGAAGAATTAGAAGAAGCAGAGTAAGGCCTTACAAATTGTCAGAAAAATCGAATTTCATTATATCATAAGCGGAATCAATCACCGTCAAAAGCCTGCATCTATACTCTCCCTTATAAACGAAAGATACTAAGATTTCTATAGATAGTGTCTCCTCTTCTCCGTAAAATGCCAAAATATATGGAGAGACATCAGACATACACAGAAAACGGTTTTGATTGAATGGATTGATATAAGAAAAGCAAAGTCTATCTTGGACCCCTTTTTTTTTGAATTTTGCATAAAATCACCACCACAAGTGGTAGGAGTGGAGATAAACATCCGAAAATTCTGGTCCCATTTAATATAAATTCAAAATAGTGCTCTCAAAAAAACATATAAATCCTATGCATGTAAATTCGGTTAAGTGAAGCTACAGTTGCCTCTGTTTCTTTTACGTGGGTACTTGCCTTACTTAGCTTACTTATAAGCTTAAATCCATGGTATATTTAAATATTAGACTAATTCCAGTTAACATTAGTCAGCGTCTTTCGGGCTTTGTAACAATTCTCACAAGGGGGGTTATGCAACTCCCAAATTTCCAGAAGAAACACTCACTGGGTACAATCCAGAGTTTCTCTCCGGTCAGATGGCAAACCGAACTCATTTACCAACAACCAGTTCGCTGCTCCCGAAGGCCCGCACCAGCGATCAGGCAACAAGGTATCCTCTAAGTTTGTTGACGTTGCCAACATAGTAGAAAGAGCTCCCTCAATTGGGCACCTGATCCGCGAGGTTTGACGCTACAGTTTATAGCACATAAATGCGTGTACATAAGCACACACATATACAATTCATATTGATCTCTATGTTCAATTAGCCGTCGATATAACATAAATGCAATTAATTACAAATTTTGCACTACAACCAACAATTATTTTGGAGTTGTGGAGTTTAGTTTGCTTTTTCATACAAATTAATTTTATGAAGGAGGGGGGGGAGGGAGGGAAACCATTGTTAATTTTTGAAATCCATTTTTTTATTGACTTAAGTAGTCAAAAATGATATTATAGCCAATCACTGATAGGGGACGTTGCGAAACTTTAAATCGATCAAAAATTTGTTTTTCGGAATATAGTTATACGTAGAGTACGAGTACGAGCGCATAAAACTTCAAACTTGTTTTTCTTAAAAATCGATTTTTCAGTAGGATATGCAAAATGCAATTTTTATTCGAATTTTGTAGGATATCCTTAAGATGTTATTTTTTTGTTACTTGTGAGTGAAATTCTTTCGATACGTTTGCTTAAGAGAAATGCAAGTAAAATTTCCGTTATTTGTTAACTAAAGAAGGGGCTTTCTTTTTAACCAAAAAAATATAATTTTTGTCGTTCAAATACTCAGTGGTCACAAAAAAATAAAATTTTTTTAAATTCCTTCATACTTCTTTTTGGTTATAGATAGATAAGGAGGGATAAGTATTTTCGTATTTTTTTTTTTTCAAATTCGTTTCAGGTAAGACTTTTCAATGAAATGTGCCTCGCGAGAATGGCTCTCCGTAGTTGGTATTTTGAAATATTTTTCGAAATTTTTTTTTTTTTTTTTAATATTATAGTTCAACACACGCTCAATAAACAATTCAAATATTGTCCACAATATTATATTTGCTTCCATGTAAAAAATAATTGGCATAAAAGAAAGAAAGAAAATTTTTAAGAGGCTGTTACAATGTTGCAATGGGTGGTTTCCCTCTTAACATAATTATTATGATATGGAAAAACTCACTCGAATCGTTTAATGTTTTAATTTATTTTTCATTGCATTGCGTGTGTAGTGTGTAGTGTAATAAACCTTTATATAAATATCTCAACCTATGAAAAACTGCAGTTTTCAATTGATGCTTAGTATTCGATGCTATGAATGTATGGTGAGCTTATTGCATTTGACTGAATGATAAGAATAAAATCGCAAACTTATTAATGAACTCTTCTTTGAGAATTTTTACGACAACAATACAATACCAATTGCTTTTTGATCGTGTGGAGTAAATTGCATTCATAAACTATACGTAATTTCTATACGAATATTGAATGCAAAGTTAAACGATAACGTCAACGATGGCGATGATGGTGGGGATTAACACTCGAGTTATCGATATTTTAATTTTTGTTTTCTGAAACCTACGTTCTAACGTAAACTGGACATAACAGGTTTAACGATTATAGAAACTGTGAGAGAGATTTCTCTTCGAAAAGAAAAATTGCACTTTAACTGTTGATTACTCGGAGTATTTATGAAAAGACTCTTCTCAAAGTAATTCTTTTAGAGATGAAAGAAAAGCATTATGTTGGCTTAGAACGTATTTAATATGCAACCAAATGTATTGATGCAATCAATACACTGTCATTTGCTACGTTACAACTCGGCTTCTACGTGACCGATTGCCAGGCACGTCTAATAGAACATTAGTGAAGAATGTTTTTTTTTTCAAATCGGACAGCAGTTAATAGATGACATGATTGAATTGAACTAACCCTGTCTACTAAACAGCTCATTTTCTGCTTGTAGCAGAAGCTGTGAAATGAAAGACACATCACTGGTCAGTCTTTTGATAAATATTTCTGTGATAATTTGCATGAATATCTACTATAGTGCGTTATAGCTGCTTAACGTATTGAGTAATAAGGACAGCTTTTTTTTGCAGACTAACGTGATGTCTAAGTTTCGAAGAAAGGCAAGTCAAGTAATTTTACCTTTTTATCTCAGTCCTTGCAATTTTCGAAATTACAACCAGATAGAAAATTTTGAGACAAATAGGATTAAATCTGTCATACCATTAAAATAAGAAGACGGAGAGTGTCAGAGAGAGAGATAGAGAGAGAGAGAGAGAGAGAGAGAGAGAGAGAGAGAGAGAGAGAGAGAGAGGAAGGGAGCGAGAGAGAGAGAGAAAGGAAGAGGTTGAGAGAGAAGAAGGGAGAAAGGGGAAGGGAGAGAGAGGAAGGGAGAGAAAGAGGAAGGGAGAGAGAGAGAAAGGGAGGGTGTGAGAGAGAGAAAGGGAAAGTGTGCGAGAGAGAAAGGGAGAGAGGAAGAGAGAAGCAGGTACAGGAAAAAACTCCTTTCACTTTGGGCATTTCGCATTTCGTTTTTCGCCTTTTATCTTTCGCCTTTCGCCATTCGTTTTATATAATAAAGATTTACATATAATAAAAATTTACTTAAAGCTTATCAAAGCAACCGCATCGGTAGTTCTGGTGTTAATTGCTCCATTGTTGTGTACGAAAAGAAAAAAAAAACACTCGAGGAAACAAGGGTGAGCTCTTTTAGTTATAAACAACTTTGATTGATGTCGCCATTCAAAGCACAGACTCGTTATTTGACGTGATCTAGTTTACTGCATATAAATAAACTATAGTCGTTGACAGCAACTATTTTTAGAATGCGCTAAATATATTTGCCAATCTATGTATGCACGTATGCATCAACAAATTATACCCAGTGAAAGGCTGTTGACATAACTGTCGTTCTTATTCTCACTATATACTGATGTGTGTACTTATTTCATCATCATATTTGGTCTTTACTATCGGCATATTCAGTTCAGTCAACACTGTGTTTTCAAAGATTAAAAAAAATGTTGTTTCACTTTTCAAATTAAATTTTGATCCAAAAACAAAAAAAAAAAGAAACGGGAAAAAGACTTCATTCACATTGATCGAAATATCTTTTACGCTGATGTGTACACGCTGATGTGATGTGATATGAATTCACCTCTACAGTGGCTACAACTACTTGATCTGAATAGTGTAACAGAAATCAATTAGTCGGTCAAATGTTTACACTACATGACATACATGACTAATGCAGGGTGGATTGCACAGTTCACTAAGTCATGTTCTTGTATCCGTATACCGGGCTTTTCATAGAACAACTTTTTAAAATTTTCTCTGAAATATATGATTTCTTATTCAATGATATTTAAGTTTTGTGCCCCTCACTACACGGATTTATGAAGGGAAGGTCAACCCCTACAAATTTGTTAGAGCTGACGGGTAGTATTTTCTAAGATTTTACTGAATATAAGCAAACAGATGTTATTTACACTGAATTCTCGAAGGCATTTCATAGAGTGAACCATAATCTCTTGGTTCTCAAATCTTTTTCCCTGGTCTCTTGGCTTCAAGAATACTTTACAGGGAGGACTCAAACAGTATTGTTTAACGCATGTCAGCCGCGCAAAATTTTGGTTCCGTCTGGGGTTCTCCAAGATAGTCATGTTGGACCTGCCCTCTTCTTACTTTACTTAAATGATCTTCCCAGTTGTGTAAGGTACTCGAAATGTTTGATTTTTGCGGATGACGTAAAGATTTTACTTTCATTCAATTCAGTTGAGGATTTCGCTAATCTACAGTTTGACATAAATAATCTAATAACGTGGTGTGCAACAAATGGCATGAGCCTTAACCTAAAAAGGTGTTGCATGCTGTCATTTGCGTGGTCTAATAAGTTGGCCGCTACTTACTACCTTCGCAACTACAAGCTAGATAATGTTTCTAGAATCTGCGATTTGGGAGTTATTTTTGACACCAAATTAAGATTTCATCTACAGATCGATGCAGCTGTGAATAAAGCGAAATCGATCCTTGGTTTTATAAAAATATAGTCAAAGGACCCATATATAGCCAAGCGATTGTATATGGCCCTTGTTAGACCAATACTCGAATATGCTTCGGTGATTTGGTCACTTAGCTACAAGATCCATATTGATCAAATAGAATCGGTTCAAAGAAACTTCTTACCCTGCCTTTGCCCTTCGGGGGTTTGGTTGGAATCCCCAACTGATTTTACCTGCCTACATAAATAGGTTTCAGCTTATTGATCTCCCCACACTCGAAAAAAGACGAGAAATATTAGGGATAGTGTTTATAGCAAAACTGATTAAAGGGTTTATATCTGCTCCTCTCCTTCTTCAGGCCATTTCGTTTAATGTTTCTGGTAGATTCACGAGGCATCATGATGTACTTTACTTAACTCAGTGCCGTACCAGTTATCAGCTTTTTAATCCTTTTCGGATTCTTTGCAAAATGTTTCATAAAAATGCCCATTTGATTTATCCCTCGCTTGACTTCACTAATAGTATAAAGAGGGCGATTCTTCGGACAACTTTTTAATCCTATTATGACCTTGTTAATATTCACTTCTATTTCGTATATTATACTTATTACTAATGATATGCAGTCTTGCTGTTAAGATGCTATTGCTTAGGATTTTGTTTCTAACTTTTTTCTTCTTTAAAGTTTTTTTTTTCGTAAGTTATGCATTAAGCTTTTTTTTTCACTGTAGCACACTATTTTAAATAAAGAAATAAATAAATAAGTAGATCCTTTTGATCTATTGACGCAAATCTGACAGGCATGCTCTTATGACTGAGAACGGTCTGCCTATCGCATAGCCTAGCAGATAAGAAGCGCGACTACCAATCTGGCGTATCCAGGTTGAATTATCAATGTGGTAGACCATATTTTAATTACTATTGAAGTATGGTCGCAGTAATAGTGAATGCTTCATCATCGAGTATACACCTCCTAGGCTGTAGTCATATTCTACTCGTTTTTTCTTATTTTTTTGCTGCCTGATCATTACCGCGTTTATACACATTAAGAGGAGACATCCTGAGTGACGGATCATATTAAAAAAAAAAAAAAATATATATATATAACGGAAATGACTTTCTTTTCCTCACAAAATGTACACAGAATATATTAATAAGGACGTTTCACTAAATTCACATGGTCCGGGGTTTTCTCTACTGAATAGTGCAAAACTGTTGAAGATATCTATGATTCAAAAGAGACAATAATATACGATCTTCTGATCTTCGTTCCCCTTTTCTTGAAGTGGTCAATCAGCATTACATACTTGCAAATTTTGTTGAAGAGTTACTATCTTAACACTTCCATTCTTGATCCATTCCATTCTTGGTCGTAGCAAATTATTTTGATCATACCTACCCTAATCCCTAACGATGAACCTTAATTGTTCGTAATAATACATAAGGACTGTGCCTGAAAATTCGTGTCTCTTCTATTGTGCACCATAAGCGGTACATGAGAGTTGTGAAATAGCGGAATTAATTTAGGCAAACCGCAGTTTACTCACAGTCTCTAGTTTCTCTCCGTTATGTAAATCGTAATTACGACTTAAATCATTTTAACAAGAAGAACAATTTTAATCTTAAACTTTAATTTATCATTTAAGTTAAAAAATCCTTTTAATTATTCAACAAGTCCAACCAAACCCAAAATTGATAATTAGAATCTCTTCGCGAAGTGAAAGTTTCCGATTTTTGAACTGTTCGTTTAGAGTTTGAGTTCTAATTGTTTTTTCTTAATAAAAATAAAATAAATAATCGTTTCACTATTAACCAGAAATTATTGATAAATAAGGCAGGATTTGATTTTTAATATTTGAGATATAATTCGAACGAGAATGAGTTGTTTTAATGTCAAATATTTTACACAAGTGATTAGTACAAAATTTGTCACTAATCGAATACAATCTCTCTCGGGAAAAGTTATTCTTTTTTACTAGCCCTAACATGTTCTCTATCGGTTTCTAAAAGAAAGAAGAAAAAGGAAAAATAGTTTGTTCGAATTAGAGACTTAAATAAAATCAATTTCGGATCGGATACAGAACGGATCTGATCAAAGATCATAAGTCTATAATTATTGCGTTTTAGGTTTATTTCTTCTCCTTGCAAGCAACCCCCATTGGATAGAATATATTTATGCCCCAAATTTTTTTCAAATTCTCCGATAAAATCAATTCAATCAATTAAAATCAATTTTTTTAAGTTATCTCTTTCTCTCTCGATTGTAATATAAAAATCAAAAGTTGTTCGCTCATAAATTTGGCGAATAGCTTCGCATAAACAACGTTCACTTCTCACCGTTGCTCGCCGTAACCATTTTGTTATACAACACATCGCGACAATCAAGAAAACTTGTAGCCGTATTTCGAGCAACATCGCGGTCAGGAGATAATCACGAGGCACCTTTTTGAGATTTTCTCTAAACGAAAACTTGTTTTTATAACAAAGTTGAAATTCGAGATTCTTATTGGGACTATTGTTTCCGAATACGATATTTGTGGCAAAGACACAAAAACCATGAGAAGATGACCGGTTGGTTGATTTCTTCTAAGACTAATGATCAGTCACAGCAAGATCATTAGTTTTACCACTAATTTTTGATCATAGTATCAATGTAAGATAAATATTATAAATAATATAAGAACATAAGATTATAAGAAGAAACTGGAATATTTCGTAGAGAGAGGAAAAAATATGTCATGTGTGCAAATCCTGGATAATGAAATGACCTCGCCTTTGTTACGGATTTGAACTTCATCACTTAAGCTTTCATTCTTTGTAAAAGAAATAAATATCACTGTGTTAAGCCCTTCTAACGAAAGTCATCAACGTTGTTAGCATCATTTTTGAGGAGCAATCGAAATTTGTTTCCTTTGAAAAATCTAAACATAATCCGTTGAGACATTAAAAAATAAATGGACAAATTTTTCATATTTTTTAACTTTAGAGAGATTTAAGATTGTATCCCAACACTGACACGCAAGGTGAGTCTTTGGCTCAGTTATCTAGGAAGTATTTTAAGGTATTCAAAGTTCTGCTTTAATTCATTCCGTCTCTTCCTGTTCTCTCTTGTCTTTCCTCTCTCTCTCTCTATCTCTCTCTATCTGTCAGTCTCTCTTTCTCTCTCTATCTCTATCCGTCCCTCTCTCCCTCTTGTTCTCTCTCTCTCTCTCTCTCTCTCTCTCTCTCTCTCTCTCTCGCTCTCTCAACTGTTTCTTTATTTTTTTTTTGTTTTCAATTTCCATATTGAACGGTTCACTTTGCTTTCTGGCATTTCTTTGCTTATACTTTCAAAATTGTGTTTTGACGTTCGTTATCAATTGTTTATATGTTATTATTCACAGTGCATTCAAAAAGTCTACATACACAGTTATATGCAGCCTTATAACAGCTTTAAAATTTTGTGGAATTTATGAAAAATAGATTTCCTTTATATACCTATATAATATTATATATATATATTTAAGATGAACAGTGGTCCGAACCACGAACCGAACAAATTATAAAAACAAAAAAAAAGAAAAGAATAAAGCGTTAAAGAGAAAAAAAGATTGATCGAATTTAGTAATAATTACTATATTTTTTTTTATAAATAAAATTTCATTTTAATATTGACGTAAAAAATATAAAAAATTCCATAAAAGTTATTTTAATATTATTATATACAATTTTTATATAATATAGTAAAGAAATACTTATTACAATAATTGTAATAAATCATAATTAAACATAATTAAAAGTTTTGTCAATATTGTTATAGATAAAATGTAAATAAATTATTTAAAATGATTTTTATTTATAATATCATTAATAGAAAATGTTTATTTATAAATTTAAATATAAAATTATCCGATAATAATACAGTAATATGGAGCCGAGATTCTTTCATTCTCGATATTATTAAATTTGGCAACACTTTATAGGACAGTGAGCAAATCAATTATCATATTTTCATAATTCATAGTCTATTGTAGGTATTTATTTTTTTTTTATTTTTTTCTTTCAATCGAATTTCTATAAACCAATTCAGTCGATTTTTAAACTTGTCAGAAAATTTTTAACAACGAAATTTGAAAAACGATATCAAAAAATTATAAAATAAAAATATAAATTTTGAAAAATTTTTCTTATAATTGTGCATAAGACTTATAAACGGATTTAATTAGGTTTTAAACTCTTATGATGATGATAAGATAATAATCAGAGAAAATTCAAAACTAAGGATGTTTCGCTAAACTGTTATACCTGTTACGGTAACTCTTATACCTTTACCGATCAAGCATTCATTACAGATGTGGCCACATGTTAATCGTAATTAAAATACGATCTACCGCACTGGGAGTTGAACAGCGGTATACCGTCTTCATATAAAAACAATTTAGGTATGTCCATCTGTCCGAGTTGGACAATGCAAAATTTAGAATAAGGACTTCAAATTTCACAATTAAGCAAAACATTTGACAAGTAGCTGCAGGTAGGTTGATGTTAAAAATAGGCCAAATTGGTTAAAAACACGTTTATAGTATTATTAGTAGTATAAACTAAGAATATCTCTGCTTTCAAAATACGGATTTTTTTTTGCTTATTACTTATAAGCTGCAGTAGATGGGGCAATATAAATTTCCTCAGATATATGCTATATGTAGCACCCTACGGTATCTGGAAGAAATTATTCATAGGATAATAAAATTTAATTCACTTCGTTTTTTGGTGTTTTTCTTTTAAGACAACGATTTTTAAGATAAAAGATTTGAATTCAAGTGAAATCACTGATATTGTTCTCGGTGTAAATGCATTGTTACATGATATATAGATTAATTTATTTTTATAACAATTCAATAAAAAATTATGACATACTTTGTATGCAGACTTTCTTAAGGACATGTAAATACATATATATATATACATGCATGTAAACATATTTGTATAGGTTTCCATGGTCTGTTGCTCTTTGCTCTTAATTCAAAAACAAAAGTAATTTATAGTAAAGAAAAAATCAAAACATGATTTCTTTTATTAAAATAGATTTTCTTTCTATTTTATAAAAGCTTTATAAGAAAGATTATGTGTGGTTATGTAAAACGTATAGTTACATTTATTTATATGTATATATATATATATATATATATATATGTATATATATATTATAGTCGCACTTATGAACGTGTTAAAAAATCGATTCCGATTTTGATTGACATGTGCGGCAATTTGGCGCCATTTCTTTTACACACTCGCATATAGGATTAATATGCAATAAAGAAAAAAAAAACCTAAAGCGATGAGAGATCTTTTTCTTTTTCTTCTTCTTCTTCTTCTTCTTCTTCTTCGCCTTTCCTATTACAATAAAAGATGTGTGTGACTACAATCATTATATTAATTTGATATTGATTTCGTTTAATAATTGTAAGAGAGACATAAAAAACTAAAACAAAAACAAAAAATTATTAGACACATTATGGTACTCATACTGTTACACACATTTTGTTCGTTTTTGTAATTACAAATGTAATTAATTTGAAAGCAGATTTAATTGAATTGCATTAAGTAACTTAAGTGTATTAAGTACGGATAAGTAATAAACATGCATGACTTTGCTTTAACAAAGAAGTTCGAAAACTTAAGTTTTATTTATTTGTTCATATAATATGGAAATACCCTGATCTGCCGTTGTGATCCTGTCATCGTCCAGTTATTACGTATAGATAAGACTGTCTCACAATTATTTTCTTTTATACGTTATTTTTAAATTTCATTTAAAAATAGATTTTTGTTCATACATTGTTTACAATTTAACTATGCTTGTGTGTTCAGTACTTATACTCGCTCATATTTATTCAGAAGCGTGCCCGTATGGAGGAAAATAATCTAAAAATATATTTTCATCATCACCCTTATTATTTGTTTTTATGAAAATTATTTTTTGAAAAAAAAAAAAATTATTAAATATAAAAACAAAAACAACGAACAAACGGGTAAAAATGAATTTACATAGAAACCGACTTATAAACACCCTTATCGCGTAAGTAAAGAATTAAAGATTTCGTAACTTTTTTTTTCAATCAGGAAAGAGAGAAAATAATAATAAATAATGCAACGAATAAGCATTTAACGAGTGCTAAGAAAAAGCGGAAAAATGTTCTAATAATTCTTTACACATATAATCACTCTCTCTCTCTCTCTCTCACTCTATCTATCTTTCTCTCTCTCTATCTATCAATTTCTCCCTCTCTCTCTCTCTCTATCTATCTTTCTCTCTCTCTATCTATCAATTTCTCCCTCTCTCTCTCTCTACTTCTCTCTTTGAATTGTTTCGAAATAGATGTGATCGGATTTAACGACATTTCTTTCTTCGCAATTTATCTCATCAGATCCGATACGAGAAGACATCCTCTTTTTATCACAACCTTTCTTTACTTACATTGCTTTTCTTACGCTGTGTTAACTTAAAGACTTTCCCTTATAATTTAATATTGTTCTCAATTATGACCAAATTTTTGTTATTTTACAATTAAAGCAAGTATAGTTAATGTATTTAAAAAAATAGCAGTTTTTTCTTTTTTTTGTCAGTCGATTACTTTTGCCATAGAGAAAACAACTACCGCAGCATTTGTTTGTTAGTTGCTTAGCAACTATACTTATTTAGAAAAAAAAATGAAAAAAAAAAAGAATTCAAGATAACGTGTGGTAACAAAACATATTTTTGGACATACAGAGTGTTAGTATTTATAGCGATTTGTGCATATTTAGAAAATCATTTCTTTTCTAATAGAAATCTAAATAAGTTGCTTTGATCAAAAATTAACAATAATTTTTTTTCTCCACAATTTTGTCTTTAAATTTCAAGCGCTAGAAAGTAGTTCTCTTTCGATATTACAAGCTTTTAGAGAAATAGTTTTTAACTTGAGAAATAGTTTTGAAAGACTCTGGAAGAGTTTCGTCTTGAGATTGATCGAAGATTTTATTGAATTTTTTTTTTTTTACATAAGTTATGTTTGGAGAATAAAATGATTGTGACATGCCAAGTCTATTTATGTTTCGTTAGCAAATCTTGAAAATTGAGTAATATTAGAACAAATATTGCTCTCACTCGTTTCACGTTAAAGACATTAACAGAAACCGCTTAGCAATGGCGATGTTTTTTTTAACGAAATCTCTAGTAATGTGATTATGAATTATAATTTATTGAATTTTTTTCTAAATTTTCGTCTCACATATTACATTTTTCGAACTTTTTTCAATGCAAAAAACAAGTAAATCATCGATGGATGAGGTTTATCTTAATTACATGATTCTGAAATCTGAAATCTTTCTCAGCATATCTTTGTAAGTCAATATCATCAGATTAATT
The DNA here is from genome assembly GCA_000671755.1 of Glossina brevipalpis. Lineage (NCBI taxonomy): Eukaryota > Metazoa > Arthropoda > Insecta > Diptera > Glossinidae > Glossina > Glossina brevipalpis. The sequence goes on along the minus strand of KK351177.1, from coordinate 34,252 downwards.
TGTAAGTTTGATCATCTATTTCTATGGCATCTACTATTTGAACGCTCATGATCCTGAAATTTAGATAAAGAGTTAAAAAGAGTGTCGGGCAAGGTCGGTATTTAAACAGTTTACACCACTTCTCTTAACACAATTTTTTATTTACTTTGGTGATAAGAAATCAAAAATTGCACTTTTTTTATTGTATAAAAGCTTAATTTTCATGAGAAGCTCCTTATGGTGTGAGTTCGAATAAACAGATCTACGTGGCCTAAATCTGGTATAGTTAATTTTGATGTCAAATTATTCTTAGTGATTCATTTGGATCATAAAACAATAATAACAAATTGAACTTTTTCATCGGAACAGCAATATGGGCTTTGATTTAAAAAAAAAAAAATTTCCTACCAATTCAAATTTTTCACATTTATTTTATATATGAAAACTTTAGTTTTTACCATTTTTGTTATATAAAGACTCTTTTAAACGTGGCATTGTAGGAGATATGCTTGCAAAAATTATGTGATCGAATCTAATTTGAATAGCGTTTCTCCTCGGGACAAAAAACGTGAGTACACCAAACTTCATTAAAATATCTTTAAAATCGTCACCTCTAAGTTGGACACAAAGACGCATGGAAAGACATCAGACGGACAGACAAACTTAAGCGGATTCATAATTGATCCGTAAAATAAAAAATGAGTCTATCGTAAATTTTTCTGAGTATTACATACATATATTCGCATGAATTTAATATGCATTATACCTTAAGGTGGGAGGGGTATAATTACTTTTCGTAATAAATGTTGAAGTTTAGTAGAGTTTCCTTATCTAGTTTTAGAAAATCTATTTCAGTTAACTTCTGAAAATATTCTTTTCTTATTATAAGCCATAGTTGCGGTGTTTAAAAATGATCCCAAGAGAACGTTTTTTTTTATCTACTATCCTGACTACCTAGCCATTGAGCTTCGATTGCATATCATGACTAATAATGCGTGTTTTGAAAACCTCACAAAAGAAAAAAAAAAAAACGAGAAATGTTAGTGATCCTATGAATTTATTGAGTGACATATTATGCTCAGTAGATTGGCATAAATGAAAAAAATTTATCATCTTTTTGTAATGCAACGGATCTTTCATTCGGTAACTCTTAATTCAATATCAAAACCGAAAGACATTCTTCCCCGTTTTATAACAGGAAAATATTAGCTGACAGTCTTGAAACGAACCCGTATCAGCTGTGGACGGTAAACGAAGTCAGAAGTAGTGGCCAAACAAGAGATGATGAAGAAAACTCACAAAATTGTCTTGTGTACCGTCTTTACTCATAATGTAACTGAAACAGACACTACGTCAGAAATGCTAAAGAAAATTTACAAAATTGTCCACGTTTGCTTACAATGGAATAAAAAGATTGCTTTGAACATAATTTACAGGAATAAGATCAATATTTGCGTGTTCATATTGACGCCTGGGTCGGTTATTTTCCACCGTAGGCGAAAAAACAGTCAAAACAATTGGTTGAAAACAACAAATCGGCTCCAAAGGAGCTAAAAATAATTCCACAGTTCCATTGGTTTCTTTCAAAAAGGATACACAATCAACGAGGAGTGATGAAATCAAAGGAAAAGATAGTATTTTTCACCAAAACAAAGCATCAGCTCCCGAATTCATTGTCGTGATGCTTTAAAATTAAATTTCGAATTGTTTCTTCTGTCTTTCACGTATCCATTTCGCCGTATTTAGTCTGCTGGAGTTATTCTAATTTTTCAAACTTCAAAAAAATATAGTTCCCTGGTAAAAAGTTTCCCAATAGTGAAGAGACCTAGGGAGTCAGTCTACGATTCATGGCTATTCTGAAAAGCTCGACAATTCTCACTATAAACAAGATATTGAAGCTATTGAATATCGTTGGGATAAATGTAAATGGAAGGGGGGGCTATATTGTAAAATTAAGATATTTTTTTGCCAATGTTTTTGTATTTTTTTTTTTTTTTTTTTTGTCAATTCAGAAATTTGTGGAACTATCCTAGTGGAATGTCTATTTCTAAAATTTGTATGTAAACGTATCTTTGTCAGAAATCAATGCAAGAATTTATAGACACGAAAAGAAAGTTTTGAATACGTATTTCGTAGAGAATATCGACTTACACAGAGACAGTAAAACTCGCCGAATGCAATAATGAATGCAATAATAGTTCCGAGTATTGGAATTCAGCAAAAAACAAAAAAAAAACTTATTTACAATGAAATAAGCCGAGCAAGTTAAGCGCATCTTTGAAAATTTGAAAGAAATGTCGATCGTATTTCATTAAAGGCTATATTTACTTCGCGTGAGAGGATACTCAGTTGGAATAAAGGAACTTAGAATGTCTACTCCAGTTACACGTCGCAGACATAATCTTATGGACTTAGGTCCCTTAGCTGATAAAGAATTCGAGTATATAGACTTTGTTGGTTTTTCACTGCGCGTTTTTTCTCATTTTTTTTGTTATTACATTTGATAATTAATTATTAATAAATGAAAAACACCCGCAATGACCGCTCAAATCATTGTTGATAACTATATAAAATGTATTGATAGAGTTATTATTTATTTATTTTTTTTTATTTTCATGTATTTCACTCTTCTAGGAATTCTAAACAAAATTCATTTACGGTAGATTATTGACATAAACAAGTTGATAACTACTACGAATATGTTTTTGACTCTTTTGCCGGAATTCGGTGTACTAAAAAACATTTTCTGTGATATTTACTTACAAGGACTTACTTCAGGACATTTGCTTGTAAGCTAATATATAATAAGTGCATATACGCAAGTGTCTCTGGATCAAATCTTTCTAGAATGAAAGAAATCTCTTTGAAACTTTGAATTTATTTTTTTTTTTTTTTCATTTTTGATATAAATCGTATTTACTTTGCATTAGTTCACGGGCGCACTAAGTCCAAAGTTCGTATTTAGTTTGTTTTCTTTTTTTCGCATCTAGAATTTTATTGATTGTTTACATGAAAGCACACAATTATACTTAGTGATATTTTGTTTTTCTTTTTTTTTTTTCCCCCGCGTTATTTCATATTAATCATAAATATTATAAAAAAAAAATGAAAAAAAGAGTTAATTTGGGTTAATAGGTTTCGTACTTAATATATTCAATATCACAAAAATAACAAATAAACGATTTTTATTTATTGTTACTGAGCAGGCAGATAGAAGTAAAGTAAAAATTTTGAAAAATTTAAATGTACATGTTTTTTTTTTAACTATAATATGAATGCGATCGATTTGATATACAAAAAAAGCTAAGTTTTAAACTCATATTAGCATCTTAATGACGACAGATATTGGTTTAGCAAAAGACCAATTTTTTACGTTCTTTCTATCTTTTTATTTGTATCTCTTTCTATCTAATTCTCCCTTTGTCTTTGTGTCTCTTATTCTCTCTAACACACTCTCTCCGTCTGTTTTTCTCTTTTTCCTCTCTGTCTCTCTTTCTCTCTCTTTCTGTATCTTTCTCTCTCTTTCTGTATCTTACTCTCTCGTCGTCTTTATTATTCCCTTTTGCTCTCCCTTTCTCTCTCTCCATTTTTCTCTCGCCCTTTGTCTGTTTCGTTCCCTTTCTCTCTCATTTTCTCTCTCTGTTTGTCCCTCTTTCTCTATCTTTATCTCTCTCTCTCTCTCTCTCTCTCTCTCACTCTCCCACTCTCTCTACCCTCTCTTTCTCTCTCTTTCTCTCTTGGATTACATTACATTATTATCCGACAGAAAGATATAGAAACTGAGCTCATAGTAATTTACTCATATTTTCTCTTGCCCAATCTAGAAGATATTTCTATCTATAAGACGTATACCTTTTTTTTTTTAAGGTTACATCGCGACATCTAAATTAGTGTCTTATAATATTTTAAATTCATAATACACATGGATTACCAAAAACTTTAAGAATATTTGCAAATGATTTGAATGTTCTATCAAAATTTGCTTTCGATCAGCGTAATGGTATAATACAAGCTTCAGTGACATTTGCATAATTATCTGTGTTTAGTGTCAAAGTTCCACTTCTTCTTATGGCCACTATAAGTGCGGTAGTGTGAATTTATATTTGTTAAAATTGATTGTCATCTCGTCTTGTGAAGAAAATCGAAATATTGGCACATAAACTTAATGGTTATCGATGCTGATAAGACATGAAAATTTAAGAAATTAAAAAAATATTCGAACCATATAGCCAGACCAGATAAGAAACGTAACTATCAAATCTGTGATCAAAAAGTAGTAAAAGTTGATTTTTTTTTCGACTATCGTCGAGCTCGTTGAGTTAAAAATAATATTATATAAGAATGTTAAGAAATATTAGCGTAAAGCTCTTCGCAAAAAGTGTGAGTTGTTATTGCTATATTCTAGAATCGGGGCTCGTTAAGTCAATTGGTTAGAGACTCGTGTTAATGTCGTGGGGATCATGGGTTCGATGACAGGGATATGATAGAAAGCAAAAAAAAGAAAAAAAAGACGCACCCCAATGACTTGAATAAATGCATCGGATCCGCGATCCCCCACCATTTTAGTACGAGGCTTTAATCAATATTTATATATATTTATATATATATTATATGTGTGTATTTGAATATGCATTTCCTTTCTATTCAGGCTTAAAATTGTATTGTGTTCGCTCATTGCTGCTTTTGCTATGCTTTCTTACTTCCAAAAGATCTCATCTTTCAACTAAAAATCATGATATATACGTTTATTTCTGACTTGCCGGAACACAACGAATTCGACTTACGAGAGCATAATCATGACTTGACAGTCATTTATTTATAACAAAATAAGAAATTTGGTTTTAAATTGTGTTGTATTTTAATTACATCCAAAATTGATTACATAAATCTAGTGAGATTTGTTCTCATAGTTAGTAAATAGTAAAATATTCATTATTTATATGTAAAAACGCATTAGAAAAAACTTAATATTAACCTGTTAGTTTTTGAGTTCCATTTTAAAATCCCAAACAGACGGCCCATTAGCTCAGTTGGTTAGAGCGTCGTGCTAATAACGCGAAGGTCGCGGGTTCGATCCCCCCATGGGCCATTTGTTGTAATACCGCATGTTGCAATTGTTTTCTATTTTATATTTTGTTTATGTATATATAAGTATGTGTGTAGTATGTATGTGAACATTTTCGTATCATTTTATGAAACAATTATTTCTTTTCTCCTTTTATTTTAATGTTTGAAATTGAATATGCGGTGTGTTCGCGCATTTATATACATTTCCGATTAACGTGAATAACAAACGCGACTTAACTGTTGTTAATAATTGTTGATGTCACAATTATGACTTAACAACTTTATTTAGAATAATAAGTTTGGCTTCAATTTTTTGTTTTGCAATTTCGTGTCGTAACTGAAAAAAAATTCATTAGTTTGCATACGTCGCCTTTCTTAAATAAATAAAAAAACAATAAATTCCATTTTAAAAACAAACATGGGCCATCGCGTGCTTGGTTGAAAATTTTGTCCAAAAACGAACCATTACCAGTGATGAATATCCCACAAAAATCTCATATAATCGGTATTTATTGTTTTTGTTTTTCTTACGGTAAAATTCCGTTTGTGTTACAACGGACAACTTTGTATTATAAATAATATATATATATATATATATGTGTGTGTGTGTGTGTGTGTGTACATATATAGGTATTAATATTTATATACGTGTACACAAATGGATGTTGTTTATGAAGCGGGTGAAGTGCGATAACACCATGTAACCCAAACACCAAATTAAACAACCTCAACATTATTATCAGTGTTAAAAGAGCTAAAAATAATTGTTTTTAATCACTAGATATTTTCATTTTCCCTCATGCTGCACGTATGTTGGAAAATCACTTTTTTTTCCTTTTTTTGAAAGTCAATAACATTTCGTATTTAATTTACTTTAAGGCAACTTCACGTTACTCATTATCTTAGATACTTATCATCAAAACTTTGCTGTAATCCTTTTTTAAATGATAATATATAATAAAAGTAATAGAATAATACAGCATATCGGCCTGAATTTAGACATTCTTTATAACATAAACAATTTGCGATAAGTGGGGTTTTTTATAGGACATTTACGCCCATCATTATCATCAGAATTAGCAGGAGTAAGTACATTGGTTTTATCATTTCGTTATAACGCTTGTAAAATCATTGCACCAATCATCCGATCAGATCAATTAATTATTCTTTTGATTAGATTACCGTGTTATACATCGATTCTTATCTATAGTCCCTTTCTCTTGCAATGAAATTAATACTTTTCGTTTACGTTCTCGTATATAAAATTTGAAAACGGAGAAATAATCTATACTCTACAAAATACTTCTACATTTTTAATGGAAAAAATTCATTAAAAAAAAAAAAAAAATAAAAAATTCAAATCAAAGAAGCGAAAATTTAATGGAAATATTAAAAGCGCATCATATTTAGTTTCTGATTAGTTTTTAGTCATACATAAAAAATTACTGATCTTTAGAATTCCATTTTTCATCGTCACAAAAGCGGGAGCCATATTCAAGAACAAAAAATATACGAAATGATCAAAATCAATAGTAATCAGAAAGAGAGAGGGGTCCTAGTAGATAAGGCAGGTATTACGGGACTTTCCAATTTATTGCTGGTAAAGTTTTTTTTAAAGATTTTTACCCTGTAGGGAGGAATATCAATAAGTGATAAAATCGCGATATCACGATTTTGAGTATATTGCTCCCATTTTTCGACTTACTTGCATCAATTGTTGTTGATAGCGTTCATTAGGGATCATTTCATTTGTTTAAAGTTGCATCAAACAAACTCACTCTTTCTTCTAACTCTCAACACAAGTAAACGATGAATATTTGCCTTTATCACCCACATTAATAGTTCGCTACTCTACATGACAGTTGTTTGCAATTTGAATATCGAAACATATCTATCAAGAGTTTTTAGATCTAAATTTGCTGTATTTGAGGACATTTAAATTGAAGATTAAATTAAATTATTATTATATTAATAATAATAACAGTAATAATAATAATAATGATAGTATTGTATAATATAAAATATCATAAATATATCATATTTTATATATTATATATTATGTATTATATTATTATATAATATTGTTATAAATACAAAAAATGTTTTAATTAATTTGAAGATGTACTTATTATTGTTTTAGAAACTTAGTTTTAATCACTTATAATTTTATTTTATTATTTTTTTTTTGTTTAATCGTTTATTTGTTTGTTTTTATTTGAAGTTTATCAAAACTTTTCAAAACGATTGTGATAAGTCTTACTTGTACTTATGTACAAATATACTTTTGATGATAACAACAGAGCATGCTGATCATTTGTTTTTCTAAGTTCTGACAATGAAAAGACAAAATTAGAAACATTCGTCTTAAACTAATTTCGTTTATATATAGATTTTATTCTATATTTGAAACAACAAACAACGTGCATAACTTGACATTGATCATCGAGTAAAGTGAAAGTGTTATTCATACCGAATGTATTCTATTCATTTTTGTATACAGTTTGCGATATCCAAAATGTTTTCCTATTAATTTAATATTATTATAAACAATAGGATTAACTAACTAACTTAAACCTCGACTTTTGTACAAAATAACTTGGTGTGATTGACGTTAACGTATGAGGCAGATTTCATTTCATTTCATTTTTTTTCATTTTTGGTAACTCCGCCCAGCCCAAATGATTTCGAAACTCATGTCGAGGATATTTTCTAAAGAATATTTTAATTTAGTTTAGTCATTTCCATGTTTCAAAACGATGTCGATCAGAAAATTATTGTGAAATTAATTTTATCAGCAGAGATGCTACTTTTAAAGTTCGTTTACACAATGTGACTGACTAAAAACAAATCACACTATATACGCATGAACCATGCATGGGATTTAAAGTGTTATTAGAACAGTCATATAAAGGAAACTTAAAATTCATTTCCGAAAACTAAATTGCTTTTAAGCTTCTAACACTTAACGAAGTTAATGCATTATTGATTTCATTAAAGAAAAAAAAAAAAAATCCATTTAACGGCTTATTCAATGAATGACGATGACTATCAAAATCTTTTTTTTTTTTAGCTCTCATCTTGGATTACCTTACCATGAGAGTGATCCATTTCTCGATCGCGCTCGTGATTGATTGAAATTGATATGAATATCAATCGATGCTATGTATGCTATATATTATGTTGTACATGTACTACATGTGCCACGTGTACGATATACAGGTGCTTCATATACTACAAGCATTCCTTGTACTGCCTGTTGTGCTATATGCACTGAATGTACTTTATATGCTCCATGTATTAAATATCTATTACATACATATACATTACATGTAACTCGTGTAGTATATGTAGGTGCTATATGTAGTTTTTGTACTGCATGTACTACATGTGTACTACGTTCTGCTTTATATACTTTACATATGTGTGCCGTATTTTCTACATAAATCATATGCATTTTATCTATGTATGTATCAAGTATATCTCATGCAACGTATGTGCTACATGTTTAACATGTATGATGTAACTGTGAAAAAAAAACAAATTTTTTTAAATTTGTAAAAAAATAAAAAAAAAATTTTCTTTTATAAAAATTTTAAGATGAAAATCGTGTACACACATATTACTATAATATATACTCTTGCCGTTGTGCTATTGGTTGTTGTTGTCGGTGCTATTTCGTTCTGATTGATCTCGCCTGCAATTGCTTTATTAGAATAAGATGTCAAGTTGACGCCAAACAGCCTGCTGCACTGCCTATAATCATCATATGTTTTCGCTCTGTTTACCCAAGTAATGAAAACAAATCATCGTCTATCGATCTCAGCTAAATTACAGACAGGCACATACACACACACACACATATATATATATATATATACACTCACGCGCGCTCACACACACACAAAAACATTCGCGTGCACACACACACACACACACACAAACGAGCGCGCGCGCATACATGCATACAAACATACATACATACATACACACTCATAAGACTACATATTACATACATATTACATACACAACCGCTGATAAGTTATTGTAATTGTGTTTGTAATTGATTGCATTCATCAAACATTACAAGTATTACTCGAAAGAGATTAAGTGTTTGTCATATATTTTTTTCATCTCTCATATGTTAAATAAGTTAATAACGATTACAAAATGAAATAATTACGATGCAACGATATTTTGTGCGTGTATCGATGACGACGGTATGTATGAACGCCACCGATTAAAAAAACTGAAATCAAAATGATCACCAAACACCATCAACATCAACATGAACAATAACAATATAATCAGCATTAACATCAACATGAACATCAGCATCAGCATCAGCATCAGCATCAGCATCAGCATCAACATCAGAATTAACTTCAACATATAAACATTAATATCAATACCAAAATAAATGTGTTTTACGATTTGATTAACTGACTGTGTATCGTATCGTGTCGTGTTCTCTTTGTCATTCTGACATGATATGAAAGAACAAGACAAAATATCCAACACAATACGATACGATACGCTGTTACTAAATGATCCATTAAAATTATTTTATTATTATTACTATTATTATTATTATTATTATTATTATTACTCTTATTATTGTCAAGCAAACACGAACACACACCATCATCATCATCATCATCATCATTATCATTATCATTATAATCATTATTATCATCATAATCGTCATTAGCATCCGCATCAGTCATACTCAAAACACATCATCGGTATTTTGATACTTAGCTAAAGCTGGACCCGAGTTTGCCACTGATTTGTTTACTCGTTCTACTGATGAGCTTCTTTTACCATTTGGCTGTGAACAGGCGCGCTTCTTTGCACGCATAGAACAAAATAATAAAATAAAATAATAATAAAAATAAACGTTAAAAATATTAATCATTGAATTTTTTTTCGCTTTTTTTTTTATTTTTTATTGTTTGTTTTTTGTTTTTGGTATTTTTTTTAATTACTTAAGTCTTTGAGAGATCTGTGATTAGTCTAAAAATAACCAAACACACATACACATACATACACGCACATATATATATATATATATATATATATCTGTATATATATATACACATATACAGAGAAATATATGTATATTGAAATATACATATATACTTGCGTATGTACATACAATTGTGACCATATATGTGTAAATGTAACACATACAGAGAAAGAGAGAGAGATGCATACATATGCATACGAACGTAGGAATATAAAGTGAGTGCGTGAGTGTTTGCGGAAATTAATGGAAAAATTCCGATGTCAAATCAATTGACTAAAAATAGAATTCAATTTGAATTGATTGCTGGCACAAATATATTGTGTTGTTGCGTGCGCCTATGAGCTTGTGTTTACATTGCAATTGCAGTCTTTGAAAAGTTAATTGAACAAAACAAAAGCAAAAAAGAAAAGAAAAAAGACAAAAAGAAGTAAATATAAATAATACAAAAAAAGAAAATAAATAAATAAATACATAAATAAAACAAAAAATAATAGAAAAAAGCAACAACCACCAGCTGCCGGATTAGTTTATGATTATTGCTTAAGTCATCCGTTTCAACCTACACACACGAGATCTCCATATAACCAACCAGCAATTTTTGTTTGTTTCTTCGTATTACTACTACTACTACTACTACTACTATTACTACTACTACTACTACTACTACTACTACTATTACTATTGCGAGTACTACTACTACTGCTGCTACTACTGCTGCTTGCGAATATCGTTATATCGTTAATCTAAACTGACACCGATACCGATACCGATAAAAATACCAACCGCATCACATTTCTTGCTGTTGGCTGTTGGCTAAGTTTAGTCAAGCGCCATCTAAAAATAGACGCCCGGCCATAAATGTGAGTTAATCACCAACCAACCACCACCACCAATCAATTAAATCGCAACAAACGAGTCAGCAGCAGCACCAACACCAGCGCCAGTACCAGCACCAGCAGCTATTAATGTTACCTGTGAAATTTTTTTGCATTAGACGAGACAGACGACGACTACAAAGAATTCCACTGAGAAAATATAAATAATGTTCGTTATTGTTGCTGTAGTTGTTGTTGTTGTTGTTATTAATATTAATAGAGTTGTATTTACGTGCAGATAGTTATTAACACCACTAGCATTACCGCCATCACCAACACCAGCACCAGGACCAGCACCACCGGCGCCGCTGCCATCATCACAACGACCACTGCTTGCTCCAGTCGACTCGATTTGCATATCCAGCTATTTATAGTTGGGAATTCCATTGCTTGCTGTGGATGTAGTGATAAAACTGTTGTAATAAAAAAAAAAAAGGAAAAACAAAAAAAAAGAAAAAGAAAAACCGCAACAGCAACTAACAAAACAACTATACAACCGTTTTATGTGACTATTAAAAACTTTTTAAAGAGAGAAAAAGCAAGAGAGAGAGAGAGGGAGAGAAAAAGGGGGAGAGATAGACAACGAGAGAGAGAGAGAGAGAAAGAGAAAGAGAGAGAGAGACTTAGGGAGAGAGAGAGAGAGAGTGAGAGAGAAAGAAAGAGAGAGAGAGCGGGCCTGAGAGAGAGAGAGGAAGATTGAAGTGACAAACAATCTTAAAAACAAACAGCAAATAACCAGAAAACAAGTCGAATGTTAACCAACATCGAAGACAAACATAAACAAAAACACCATCAACGGCCGCTAAAGGCCTCAGCTTGTCCCGTCTATCATCACATACCAAGCTCTATAAAAGTTTTCATCGTTTGTTGCAAACGCTTAATGAGTCCAGAGCAATGCAGAGCTCGTTCCGGAACAGTGGACTACACGCAACACTTTATAAAATCTAAAGAGAAACAGATAAACAGAAATTAATCTTAAATCCAAAATCATCGTAATACCCTAGAGAAGTTGCGGCCTCAAATGCCCCGTTTCATCTTATTTACTGTAATGCTTGCTAATCTCGGCTAATTTGTGCGTGATCTCTAACTGATTAATTCATTAAATAATTATTTAAAAATTTTTGTTTTGCTTTTTTTTCGTTTTCTTTTTTTTTTTTTGTTTTTTTTTTTTTGTTGTTTTTCTTTGTGCGAAAGCAATAAAAGCTGATGTGTGATATAAAAATACTTCTTAATTAATAAAGAGAGATTTAAAAAAAAAAAAAAAATTAAAAAAAAAAAATCGAAACAAACAAATCCTATTAAAACCTTAAAAAACCTACCTTAAACCTACCTACACATATAGCAAACACTTTGGCAAACAGTTAAACTGTTTCATAAATTTTAGAAGCAATTTAAACGCAATAACAAAAAACAAAAATCAATCGCAATTTATTATAAAAAAAAAAAAAAAAAAACAAAAAACAAAAAAAAATCTGAAAGACAATCTTATAAAAAGTTCCTTATCATCATCAGAAACGAATTCATTATAACGTAAAATCTTACCTTTTGTGTAAAACTGATGGTCGCGCTCCTTAGTGCATAACAGACATTTTTCGTCGAATACGAATGCACTGAATGAATGAAAACAGAAAATAGAAAATAGAAAATCGAAAATCGAAAATAGAAAACAGCTGCCAGACATAGTATCTTTCTTTAAGTCACTTGTCGTATTTTGTGTTTGACGATCTCAGTTGTAATTCAATAGAGCGGCGAAGGCAACAATTCTATCATTAACCATCCGCATCCATATAATGAACAGCAGTGCTAATCATCATCCATTTGGCAGTAATAACAATCACTTCGAAAATCAGGAAAGTAAGTAATGACTTTGTATCCTAATTTTGTCTTACATTTTGTGTATATTCGTTTGTTTTTTTTTTGAAAAAACATAAAAATTTTTAAAATTATTACATCATTTTGTATATATTTTTGATTAAATGTTTATAAAAATTTCTCTCGACCTAATTAAAGAGTATTCGTAATACATATTCATGTCTGTCTCTCTTAGACTTAGGATCCAAAATATTCTGTTTAATGAATTATTATTCATTAGAACAATTTTAGTTTATTTATCTTTTCTGCTGACATGCACGCATCCATACATACATATGTAACCTTACATTTTACTTAAAAAAAAAAAAAAAAACAGATGTTAAAATCTGCGATTCGTTACTACTCTTTGTTGCGTGTGTGTGTGTGTGTGTGTGTGTGGGTAGGTAATGCCTGCAGAACAAATTGAAGTCACTAAAATTTATGATTTTTACGTTGTTCTGCGTCTTATAAGGTAGAAGAGGGTAGAGTCAGTCAATCACACACACACACACACACACAGTCTATCAGTCAGTCAGTCAGTCAGTCATTCAAGCCTATGTATGCATTCATTTATTCACTCAATCATTGTTCTTTACTTCTTCTCTACTAAAATAAGAGGGTTTTTCGTTTTGCTTTCTTTTTTTTTTTTTTTCTTCTTAACGTGCATAGATGTGCAAGGGTGGAAATCTCATATTTATAGTCGTACTAAGTTACGCTAAGAGACGCGCGTTAAGGATTGTAATTCGTTCAACTTGCTCTATGCATAGAGCTAGAGTGTTTTTTGTATAATTCTTCTTAAAATACCTAAGAGAGCATCCTTCATGGCCTTTAGTTTTAATTTATCCTTCAACCAGTCGGGATTCTATCGATTTACCTGGAAATTTCAAGTAAATCTGTTATCGATAATCATGAAGCATTTTTCTTTCCTCTCAATTCAACTTATAAGGAAGGCAAGAAAATAATTTTTTGATTTTTTGTTGGTTTTTTTTTTTTTTATTATGAAATAATAAATCCACATGAACGCTATTCTGTTTACAATATTCCCCAAACGCTTCTATTAGCGTTGCTGTATAACATATGGGGAAAAATTTTCGTAGCATTTTTTTATTCGAATTTTAGTAGTCGTCATAGCTCTTTGTCTTCATAGTCAATTTTGTATTATTATGAAGATTGTTCCGGAAAAAGCGGAACAAATAGTAGTCTAGAGTTCTAGAGTTTATTAGCTAAAAACTGAATCATGCGATTTTCATAGGGTTTTTGTAGTTATACTTTTTTATACTATTACGAAAATTCGTCAAAGTACGACACTAATGTTGATCAGACGGGATATGGTCCGAGTTGTATGGCTGACGAATCAAAATTTCTCCGATAACTGCTTGTGCTGTGGCCTTGTCACCCTTTCCCCTTTAAACAATTCCTGACATTTTACGAATATTTGCGTAAGTCTGCGAAATATAATCACCTTGTCCAAGTCATATTGTAATTATAAAACGAATTCTTTCAAAATTTTTACTCATTTTTAAATCACAATTAATTTCGACTTAATAAATGTTTTAATTTTTCTTTTTTTTTTTTTTACTTATCAATTGATTGGGTTAGTCTCCATAAAGCTACGCGACTCTAAATCCAACTATTGGAGAAAGCATGACAAACGTTTTATTTGATTGTTTGTATTGATCAGCCTAAAATTAGGAATATATAGCCATGACTCTGTATTCGTCCGTTTATTCGGTTCGATCTTCTAGAGTGTTGAAAATCTTAGGCTCGCAAAAACGAAAACGGGACAATCGCAGCTAACGAATATATTCTTAGTTAATACCCACTGAATGAAATGACGATGAAAATTCCGACCTTTTTGGAAGCAGATTTGTTATTAAGTTATTACAAAAATTTTATAAAACTTCGAAAAGGAGTAGTTCACGATATTAATGCCAATAAAAATCCAAACTTGGCTATAATTAAGAAGGCCTATGTACAAAATGGCGATATTTCTTTATTTTACAAGACAACCCGTAAAATGCGTACATTCTTGATTCGTGTGCAAGACTTGAAGTCGATTTAAAACTATTTTGTTATGGGGCAGACTATGGCCGCAAAAAATTGTAAAGAGAAAACTAAAACCTAATATAACATAACATATATCGTCGCAGGTTAGAAGGTAGACATGATTTGAATACAGCCACACCTATTAAAGAGTATAAAAATACATATTATTTACATTTTATAACAGGCTTTTGGAAGGAATTTATCAAAGCCACTACTGAAAAAAAAGTACTACCGCATAGTGTAGTAGATAAAAAGTGTGTTCATCAAGTCTAGGAATTTGGGTTCAATTGCCAGTACGATATACCTTACTTTAATTACAACGGACACATAGCTCCATCTAAAGTGAATAGACGATCGGTAAACATATACTAATGGCGATCGGGCGTACACCTTCTACATTTCATCTCCATCTTGTCCGAGTTTCCTCATTTTTTTTTTCTTATAATCGCATAAATTTATATACCTGGAGTAGGTGTCCTGTTGAAGTGATACATTGTATGTTATTAACAGAAAAACATAAAAAAAAACCTTAAAAAAATGAGTTCACAACAGGGGAAAAGTTTGATTTATTACGTATAACATACAAAGAACCAAAACGTGATACAAATTTTTACTAAAGCCATCTTCAACAAAATCAAACGTTTCCAATTAACGTTGTATTTTACAATTTTTTATTTATTGGTTAGAAGTAATGGATATCAAAAATTCAGTTTTAAGCAAACATAACCTTCGTATTCGTTATATTCACAAAGATCATTCACCTAGAACTTGTCCAAAAACCTGACGTTTTTATTGCATGGAAAATTGAACAAATTCGATGTTGACATTGCTCTCTGATGATTAAAAGATATTTAAGAGCTAAAGACGTTTATTCGATTTTGACACCGAATGGGATATAATTTAATTTTTAATTTAAAGTAATGAAAGTTTTGGAAAATTTTATTTTTCAATTTAATTATTAATGTACCTAATCACTGGCGTACAAGAATCTATTTCGAATTTGGTTGAAATACGTAAGACTCGCGAATTAAATTTGACTTTGTGGCACCCTTTGACGCTTAAATTGAATGAAACCAAATTTCCGAGAAATTTCCAAAATTATATTTCTTTTGTCTCCGCCTTTTTTTTAAAGACATTCAAATGGATCATAGTATAATTTTTTGATAGTCAGTTTATACATTAAAATACAACTTTGTAATAGATTGTGGTGTTAATTTTCCTTTTTTCTTTTTTTGATACTCAATACTAATGCAAATTGCAAAGTCACACCAAATTTTCTTTTTAACTTTGTTCTCACCAACCAATTTGCATTAGTATTGAACGTAATAAAAGAAAAATTATTGCCACAACCTCTTACAGAGTTGTATTTTAACGCAGAAAGTGACTATCAAAAAGTTACATGATGATCCCCACCAGTTATAAGGCATCGAAGGGAGATGATATTCATTCGATTGATATGTGATTTATAAATATTTGATATTTCTTACACCGGAAGATACTGTCATTATTAAAAGTATTTTTACTGTTGAGTTGATTACTTGAAGTAAATGCACAATAATAATAAGCAGGAAACATTTATTAATTTTGAGCCCTATTGCTTATAGACTTTCTTATTCCAAAATAGAAATGGAATAGTCGGCTCAGTGAATTTAATTAAACAATTTAATTTCATTATTTCGCATAGGCCACCTGCTAGTTGACTTGTTGGCTTTTCGGCTTTATGGCTTTGGCTTTGGTTTATGGCTTTTGCTTAAGACTTTGTCTTATTGGTTTGGCTTATAGCTTTGGTTTATGGCTTTGGATTGAGGCTTATGGCCATACATAGACGGGAGAAGAAAAAGGCTTAAAGTGATTTAGAAAACGATTCTGCATCGATTGATACACAGAATAATTATCATTTTAAGTTCTAGTGAATGTGTGTGTGTGTGTGTGTGTGTGTGTGTGTTGCATACATCCAGAAAAACTTTATATATTTTTCGTAGATATGGTGTAGAGAGTAAGGTTGCATATTTTGTAGAAAAAGAAGTCTAAGGTACGCCCACAAAGATATGATAAGTAAGACAATTATATTTGGCTGCAACCGAATCTTTTATATCCACTGCTTTCACCTTAAAAAGAAAAAGTTCTTTAAAAACTAAATTTCGATGCTCTAGAAAATTGGGTGGGCGTGATTTTTCGCATTTTCAAAGAATACTCGGCGAAATTTTTGTTACGTATTTTTGTTATAGTTTTTAGATAATGAACACAGATGTCCAGAAGAACAAAAACACATTCATGTCCTTTGATCGATTTGGCTCGCTTTCAATACCAATGCCTACAGGCAAGAGCTTTCAATCTTTTTTGCCAAATTTGAACTATTAAGAGGATCGGAAAGTAACTACACTCGTTATTAACGATCTAGTGTGCCATCTAGTATGCAAATTTTTAATGTCGGATCAATGAAAATCAATCGCTTTTTTAGCAAAATATTTGGAGATAGCATTTTAAACAGCATCTAAATTTTCAAATTTTTTGCCTCTTAGGAAATGTTGTAGTAATCAGAATAAATGGACGTCCGACCGTACAATATCAAGCGAGTATGATGCAGCAATAACTTGCAGTTGGTGGATCGGTTATCTTTGTTTTTTTCAGACGGATTATGAGGGACCAAACACCGGCTCTGCTTACACTACCAATCTGTTGCAAATGTTCTTGGATAGCCGACCAAAGTACTTTAAAAGTCCTTGATTGTCTGACACGGATTTTCTTCCACTTCCGCCTTTAACATGTCGTTATATAAAGTAGTTAGTCTTTTTGATCGGTACAAGTTGAAAAGGTTGAAATAACCGATTTTGGATTTAGGAAATCACCTTTGGCATTTACGAACATCTAATGCATGTGAATAAATATCGCAAATATTTTTGGTAGCAATCGTTGTAAACTGTTTGTGAAACTTAAAAAGCATATAATACCGAATATTTTTTTATTTATTTTTTTATTTATTTAATTTAAATTATTAATTCAGCTGGAATTTCAATTTACAGCTAAATTAAACGAGTTATTTTGATGTAAAGTTAAAATTAAATTAAAATATTTAAGGCATAATCGCTTTAGTTATAAACTAAAGAATGCAACATCAACACTGAGCATAAGTGTATTAATGCTGCGCTAGGTTCACAATTAAGCCATAGCCCGGCAACGCCTTACTTAACAACATTTGTTATTTAACTATAATACAGAAATTAATTACTCAATAACATTACTTAAATATGATATCGACCACGCTCTTTCATTATAGAGTGTTCTTCTTATTATACTGATTGTAAACGTCGTTTGAATTTTTGCTTAGAACCCTAAGTGGATCAAAGAACTCTTAATTATATCTACAATAACTTAATTTTATGAAACGGTAACTCTTTGAATAGCGGATAGAAAGGTTGAAATTTAGATCACTTAAAAAATATAATGAATCAATAGCGCCATTTATATTAAACCTTACTAAGACGAGCGCTACCCTAGTGACGATAAAGCTAATAATAATAATCTATTTTCATATGCGCGCGCGTTGGCAACGACACATGAGGGTCCCGTTAAAGATTTCTTAAAACAAAGACTAAGTATTCTTTTTGAACCGATTCTGTCGTTTCTACAAGAAACTACCGGTAGCATATTCCAACGTGGGTCTTACCAAAGTCATGTAAGGTTTTCTTTTTAATGTATGAATCTCCAAAATTTACGCGATTATCGTTTAACGAAGCCAAGTATTGATCTAATTTTATTAATACAAACTTTTACATGCAACTTGAAAACGAGCTTCGTGTCGAATAATACCCCAAGATCAAGAACCGTCTCTATAGTCTCAAGTTTTTGTGTTGAGAAAGCTTTAAAAATATGATTCGAAAATTTTAACAATTTCGTTGTGTTTCATTTCCCATTTAGACTTAGGCTGATACGAACGAATATAGGATTTAAGAGCAAAATCAAAATGCCGAAAAACGATGCTTTTAAACAATTTCGATAGGACGCTAATTCTCAATTAGGTTTCCATTTTTAATATTAGATTTCCAATTGCTATTAAATTTGTATAAGAACGATACTTTTTCAAATTTCACGAAGAACATACGTTTTCAGAAAGAAATTAAAGATTTTAATAAGAAGATCATAAAGTAAATCAACACATAATATTAATATAGATGACGGGATACCGTCAGGGCCTGGTGAGTTACTAAATTTTATATCACTCTTCTGATATTGGGCTTGCCTTTCCACATTAAAGTGTAACGAAACGAAAACTTCAGATTTTATTATTTACTAATAAAGAAGTCACTCTAACTTTAAAATGTCTGGCACGTAGATATGCAAAAACGATATTACTTTTCGGTTTCCCTATTACATATCCGTTTTTATCAAAAATGAATAATTACAACTCGATCTCGATTGACAATCTTCAGTTATACTCTAAATGATACTACAAATTTTTCTAGAAGATATCTTTAAGTTAACAAACAGCATGATACAAAGCTAAAAAAACAGCTGATAGAAACCATCATATGTTTCATTAATCAAATGAAACAAGAAAAAAATTAGTGAGTAAGCATTCACAGCAAGCGAAAATAATTCAATCATAATATGTAGAAAATTCATTCACAATAATGCAAATAATAATTAGCAAACTATATTACTTGACTGACATTGAGGATCGTTTACAAAATGCATTAACAACGTGAACTGAGAGTTTGCTGACAAATAGATTTTTTAACAGGCATCACCTTTAACTAAAAGTTAAATCATTTGATTTTCAATAACGTATAGTTTGTTAATTGTAAATTAAATTATTGTGGTTAATGTTTTTTGAATGTTGTTTTGTGTGAGTGTTTTTCCATAATTTTCTTCGTTTTTTTTTTTTAATCCAATTTATTTTCAGTTTGTAGCTAACTAACTAAAGAATACGGTTAAAATATAACTGAGAGAGTCATGAAATAAATTTGATGTTAACTTGAAACTTAAATTTATATAATTTTCAGCAAAATTTTTTTTTGTTTTGCAAATCAAAAATTGTAAATAATTTAACTTATAATAGAGAAAAAGGTAATTGTTGGTAAAAAATTTTTTTTTATTACTAAACTCGCTCGGTTTGAATTAAATTAAATTAAAATGTATTGAAAAATGAACCTTTTTAATTCAATGTTCTAATAGAGAATGCTCTTCATTAAAGAACATGTTTCATCTGAAACGATCACTATCAAGAACTTAATGATGTTGCGAAGTTTCATTAATTTTATTTTATCTTGAATTATAGGTTTCTTCTCCTTTTGAATTTTGTAATTTAAAAGTGTCAGTCAAATTTAGATGCGATCTAAGAATTTTCTGAACCTTGAATGCAAAGAAAGAATTTTACTCTTGACTGCTTTTTTTTATGGATAGTTAGTCTTCTTTTAAGTCCTTTTAGTCCTTTTACGCTGTAACATCATATTATATAAGATTCTCTTTAGAGTGTTAAGACAGTATTAAATTTCCTGCTAAGTGTACGAACTCGCTTGAACATATGACTTTTAAATATTAATTCGTAGATAATAGCATTTTTTTTTTGTTCTTTTTCTTTTTATGTATTTTAATTTGTTGCACTTCTACCAAAAACCTTGAAGAGAGTACATAAACTATCAGTTTTATTTTGTTGTTGCGTTCTTACGATGTTATATATAAAATTAATATAATTTTGTTTAATTTGTTCCTTGTACACACATTCATGTTTTATGTTATACTTCAATTAAGATTAAATTTTAGATATATAAGCGTGTCCTTCAGAAATCGCTTTACATCGAACCTCTAACCTTTCTCTAACTCTAAGATGTGTTCTTGTGCAAGCTTTTTTGTCTACACTAGTTGACTTGAATAAAGTTCGGTTTTTATTTTTGTTCAAAAAAAAAAAGGCGAAAAAAATGAGGAGCTGCGCTTCCACGCTACTACTACAGCGTAACGATTTTAATTGAAAAATCATGATCATCATTACCGATGAATTAGCGAATTTATCTTTGATGTAAGAATATGCAGAATGCAATTAGTTGTAATGACCTACGACGAAACGCGAACGTTAAAATTGTATATTAATATAATTAGTGTAATTGTAATTATAATTATAAGTGTCTGTTTGTGTTTGTGTGTGCCTGTGTGTTTATGTCTGTCTGTCCGTGAGGTTGTGTTTCCCTTTTTTTTTGCTACGCGAGCTGGAGGTTAGAATCTTCATATGTACTACTAGTCCGTAGTCAGTAGCATGCACGATTCGTCATCTATGGCGTCTACGTACTAAACCTACTCTTCAAACATATTTCGTCTACTATCCTCCCCCGCGGGACCAGCCGTTAGGTGTTACTTAACGGAGGCTGATTGCTGTGTGTGTGTGTGTGTGTGTGTGTGTGTTTCAACGTGTGTATATATATGTATGTGTATGTGTGTGCGTGTGTGTGTGTGTGTATATGTGCGCGTTTAATACATTAGCAAAATGTTAAGGCGTTTCGTATTTGAATTTATTACAGGTGATGATCTCAAAAGTCTTCATTATCACCAGTATCACCATCAACAACATCA
The DNA here is from genome assembly GCA_000671755.1 of Glossina brevipalpis. Taxonomy (NCBI): domain Eukaryota; kingdom Metazoa; phylum Arthropoda; class Insecta; order Diptera; family Glossinidae; genus Glossina; species Glossina brevipalpis. The sequence goes on along the minus strand of KK351177.1, from coordinate 12,844 downwards.
TTGCCAGCATGCGTTGCTCAGCTTTTGTTGTCTTTGTAGTCTATCTGCTACTATTAGTTTTTATACCAGCTCCCATACAACCATTGCCTCTAACACCAAGTGCCGATAATACCAGTTTCGAATACAAACGCTATTGCAGTAGTGCTCTGTCGGATGCCATACGTTTAATATGTGGCGGTCGTTTCAATTCATTATCTCGTAAATATCGTAAGTTTGATTTTCTCATAGAGAGAACCAACCAACCAATCATTCATTCACCTTTACCCTTTTTACCACTACTACTACTACTACTACTAGCCCTCCAAAAACTCTACCAAAAATATATTCTAATGACTGACATTCTTTTATTCTTTTTGTTTTTTGTTTTTTTTTTTTTTTGCTTTTATTTTCAATTTTTGATATAATTTAGCGGACAATATTGGTAACGGAATGTTTAGATTGAAACGTTTTGCCACCGATGATGGCATTTTCTACAGACCGAAACAGACTGGACTTATACACGAATGCTGTCGCCGTCCTTGTGGTTATTCGGAACTTAAAATGTACTGTGCGCCCATTTAAATGAAGTCATGAACAATAACTATTGTGTTGTGGGATCTTTTGACATTTGAAAACAGCAACAACAATTTTGTGTGATATATAATTATGATCTTTTGTAAACTTATCCTAAGTTATATATANGAAAAAAATGAGGAGCTGCGCTTCCACGCTACTACTACAGCGTAACGATTTTAATTGAAAAATCATGATCATCATTACCGATGAATTAGCGAATTTATCTTTGATGTAAGAATATGCTGAATGCAATTAGTTGTAATGACCTACGACGAAACGCGAACGTTAAAATTGTATATTAATATAATTAGTGTAATTGTAATTATAATTATAAGTGTCTGTTTGTGTTTGTGTGTGCCTGTGTGTTTATGTCTGTCTGTCCGTGAGGTTGTGTTTCCCTTTTTTTTTGCTACGCGAGCTGGAGGTTAGAATCTTCATATGTACTACTAGTCCGTAGTCAGTAGCATGCACGATTCGTCATCTATGGCGTCTACGTACTAAACCTACTCTTCAAACATATTTCGTCTACTATCCTCCCCCGCGGGACCAGCCGTTAGGTGTTACTTAACGGAGGCTGATTGCTGTGTGTGTGTGTGTGTGTGTGTGTGTGTTTCAACGTGTGTATATATATGTATGTGTATGTGTGTGCGTGTGTGTGTGTGTGTATATGTGCGCGTTTAATACATTAGCAAAATGTTAAGGCGTTTCGTATTTGAATTTATTACAGGTGATGATCTCAAAAGTCTTCATTATCACCAGTATCACCATCAACAACATCATTGCCAGCATGCGTTGCTCAGCTTTTGTTGTCTTTGTAGTCTATCTGCTACTATTAGTTTTTATACCAGCTCCCATACAACCATTGCCTCTAACACCAAGTGCCGATAATACCAGTTTCGAATACAAACGCTATTGCAGTAGTGCTCTGTCGGATGCCATACGTTTAATATGTGGCGGTCGTTTCAATTCATTATCTCGTAAATATCGTAAGTTTGATTTTCTCATAGAGAGAACCAACCAACCAATCATTCATTCACCTTTACCCTTTTTACCACTACTACTACTACTACTACTAGCCCTCCAAAAACTCTACCAAAAATATATTCTAATGACTGACATTCTTTTATTCTTTTTGTTTTTTGTTTTTTTTTTTTTTTGCTTTTATTTTCAATTTTTGATATAATTTAGCGGACAATATTGGTAACGGAATGTTTAGATTGAAACGTTTTGCCACCGATGATGGCATTTTCTACAGACCGAAACAGACTGGACTTATACACGAATGCTGTCGCCGTCCTTGTGGTTATTCGGAACTTAAAATGTACTGTGCGCCCATTTAAATGAAGTCATGAACAATAACTATTGTGTTGTGGGATCTTTTGACATTTGAAAACAGCAACAACAATTTTGTGTGATATATAATTATGATCTTTTGTAAACTTATCCTAAGTTATATATATTTTATGTTGACACACACACACACATATATACACACACACACACACACACACATACACACACACACATTAACATACACTAATATGTATGCATGTATGCGTATGTATGCTTACTTACACAACATACATATATATAAATACACATATTCACATACATCACAGTTTCATATTTGCAAATATTTTCGTTAAACTATTTTAAATATTTTATTGTTTATACTCTAATACATTAGTAAAATTAATTCATTTGACCTTTTTTTTTGTTTAAACAACAGCGAAGAAAAGATGAAATTAGATGAAGATGAAGTGTATAATAAGTTATTAAGAGAGAGAGAGAGAGAGAGAGAGAGAGAGAGAGAGAGAGAGAGATAGAGAGGGAAGAGAGAGTCTAAACTCGATCCACACGGGTGTTGAACTATTAGTTTATTGTACGAATAAATTTACCGTTAATCAGGAAGTCTTTTTTCCAAAAACTTTTTTCAGTAGCTCGAAACAATTGTTTATTTCCCTTTTTCACATCAAATTTGCAGATTTAATTTGCGACCGTAATATTTCAAGTAATTTTCATAGTAATTTTCTTCGATTTATAGATAACGTCGTAACGTCCCTGAATTTTCAATTATGTTAAGTCAAATTTATCGAGAGTAATTTCGCTATGGGTTCTGATCCTTGTCCTGGTCCTGGTCCTGGTTCTGGTCCTGTGGTCCTAGCCCTTGGGTCCTAGTTCTGGTCCTGGGGTCCTGGTTCTGTTCCTGGGGTCCTTGTCCTGCTCCTGGAGTCCTGGTCCTGTTCCTGGGGTCCTGGTCCTGTTTGTGGTCCTTGTCCTGGTCCTGGGGTGCTGATCCTTGTCCCGGTCCTGATCGTGGCCCTGGTCCTGGGGTTCTGGTCCTGGGGTTCTGGTCCTTGTCCTGGTCCTGGGGTTCGGATCTTTGTCATGGTCCTGGTTCTGGTCCTTGTCCTGGTCCTGGGGTCCTGATCCTAATCATTTCATAGGCAATTCGTTTAATTGAAGCAGCTTGAAAAATTTGACATTAAAAACAATTTAATAATATTATAATCAAGCAAGATCAACTATAGGATACGGACCTCCTACTACTGCTACTACTTCATCTCATTAAATTTCTTTTACTCATCTTCATGATAAAATAATAAAAATTAACATATTCTTGGCTTGTAAAGGATAACTTTTCACCATAACCCTTACATCGGATCGAGGATCTGGAGAAAGACAGAACAGTGTGAGCCAATTTCTTCTAAATCTAAATTTTTATCGTGAAATATTACAAATTAGATTCTATTTCTATAGCAAGTCTTCTTCTTTCTGGAAACGTTTCTAATGGTCGTCTTACTCAAATTTTCCGCATTCCGCATTTAAATCTATTAATATATTATTTTTCACTGTATTTTGTCGTGCAATATTGAAAAATTTTAATATTTTTTTTTTTTTATATATATATAA
>KK351176.1:308302-487982 GCA_000671755.1 Glossina brevipalpis | reverse complement strand
TAAACCAATTTTTTTTTTTTTTTTTTTTTTTGGTATGTTGAATTTGGGATGGAGGAAACCTTTTAATTTTTTTTTTTTTTAGTTTGGAGATGGAGGAATCCTTTTATTGCAGGCTTATATCTCCAAGACTTTTTAATTGTAGACTTATATCTCCAGTAGCTCGAAAAAGTTAAACTATATTTGTTTTTTTTTTGGTTTATTTTTAATAAAGTTATAACAAAACTGATAATACTAAACAGCTGGCTTTAAGTAGAGTTGCCAACATTTTCTTTTGTTATTCTTTACACGTAATATTAAGTTCCCATTACTAAAACCTAATTCAATTAACTAAAGATGTATAAAGCGAGTTTGTTGACACAAATTCTTCGGACCTAAATTTACAAGAAGACGAAAGAAGTGAGGTTGAGTATGTTAAAAATATGTACTTAATCTTTTCCAAAAAAAATTGTTTTTAATGGATATATATTTAATGAACGTATATGAAAAGTACGAGCATCGAAATATATATTTAAACTTATTAATTTAATTCAATGGAATTGACGGTATTGAATCTCAACGTAAGAAAATCATAAATATCGTTTTTAAATACTTTACTATAAAACTGTCATAATATAACTTTTCTAAGTTTTCTAAACACCCGTGCGTATAAATTCGCGGAATATAAAGAATATGAAATTGAATTGATGAGTTAAAATAATTCAAAAATTTTATATTTGCATGCGTTACAAATATTATTTAAATTTAATATGCTGTCTGTGTTAAACTAAAGTCATTTCAACCAAAAAATAGAAAATGCAAGTTACAGCAAACTACTGCTTACAGCGATTAATAAAATTATTACTTATACGGTAACGTCTGTAAGTGAGTCAGTTGTGTTAGTCAATTACTGCCAAACACCGGTATCAAGTGAAAAAAAAATAGAACGGCTTCTTGTAAAAACTCAAATAAAAGAATTTAAAAAGATTCAAAGAAATATATATATAAGGACACACAACTTTTTAAAATAAATTTATAAATAACGCAAACTACGCGGTAAGCTTAGCACGCACAGCTAGCGAGATAATTCCCGTTACGATTTCAGATAATGAGTTTTATTTATTTCTCAATTAGCCACTGAATGTTTTTTAAATCATCATTAACAATACAACCGAAAGTATGACCGAAAAGGTAACCAAATTGGCTGTAACTAGCCGTGTAATGGTTTTACTGCTTCAATGGCTGGCCAATGTTATGATAACGGATCATAAAACTCAAGTATTTCGTGCACCTTTTGATAAAACCCATAAAATCACCTGGCTAGATAAGATGATAAATACGTTTTTTGGCGGTTTAAGGCATTGGGATGGTGAATATTTTCTGCATATAGCTCAATATGGCTACAGTTATGAGAATACTTTGGCGTTTTATCCTTTATACCCGCTTATGGTCGGCTATTCTGGCCGGATGTTGCATTGCATTGCTAAAGAATGCTTGACATTACGAAGTTGTTGTCTTTTAATGGCTGTGGTGTTAAATGTAATTATGTTCTGCAAAGCGGCGAGTTTGCTGTATCAAGTGACACAACGTATTTTTAACGACGCTACGAAAAGTTGGCATGCCGTTCTATTATTTTGTTTTAATCCAGCCTCCATATTTTTTGCGGCAGCCTATTCAGAAACTTTGTTTGCAGTAATGACTTTATATGTGATGTTGGAAAGTGTAATGGAATTGCGCTTTATACGCTGTTCAGTACCGTTAGCATTAAGTTTTGTAACTCGTTCGAATGGTTTGGTTAACATGGGATTCCCTTTATATTTTTTGATTCGGAAAAGCGTGCTACGAGCTAATCATGGTTTTTTCTCCGCCCTCAAAATAATATGTATCTTGCTACTATCATTAATACCTGCGACAATATTTAATTTTTACGAATTTCAACAGTTTTGTAATCCCCACATGTCAATAAAACACAGTGCGGAGGTTGTAGATTACGCCCGTGAGAAATATTATATATTGGCCGGCCACCGTCAGCATAAGCAATCGCCATGGTGTGAAGCCACACTTCCATTCCCTTACTCCTATGTGCAAACACATTATTGGGACGTAGGTTTCCTTAAGTATTATCAACTCAAGCAATTGCCTAATTTCTTGATAGCTTTGCCGGTGCTTGGCTTTCTGATGTGGCATTGTTTCTTATATTTAAAGCATTTCACATGTAATCTTTTGCCACGGTATCCCCTACAGCAACTACTTAAAGAATACAAAACTTTACCATTCGTCCTACATGCATTAATACTTTGTCTGGTGTGCGCTGCTTTCGTTCATATACAAATAGCGACACGGTTACTATGTTCCGCATCACCCTGTCTGTACTGGTTTGCGGCTGACTATTTACCAAAAAGTTTCGATAAATTACGTTTACGTTCTAGAGGCGCTTTAATTATAATATGGTTTGCTGCTTATTCCGTAATTGGTTGTTTGCTTTTTAGTAACAATTTTCCCTGGACTTAAAACGATTGTAACTCTAAGTTATATTGAACTCTGAAACTTCGAACGTTAAATAACGCTCTCTTAACGCTTTCCTTTTATTCTTTTTCTATTTAAAATTAATTGTTAAAAGCCAAACTTTTTTGAGGCGACATAAGACTGTTTTAATGAATGTTTTCATCTTATCAACCATGAATCCTCGTGTAAAATAATATTTTTTATTAGATTTATTTAGTTAATTTAAATGTACGGTTTTTTGTAAAAAAGAATTTATTTCTTTTTCTTGCACACACACATGTAGAATAGACGATAATACTTAGATAAAAAATAAATTTGATTTTTCTTCGTAAATATATAGGAATTTAATAAATGAATATTTTAAAAATTAAATAAAAATTCTTTTATTTAAAAATTGCAAATACAACTTTATAACCGAAGTACAAAGGAAAAATGAAAGTCAGGAATATATATAATTGTCCCGATAGACCCAATCTCTTTATTTTTATAAAAAGACAAATTTTTTATTATTCTTATCAGATTTATACTTTCTGAATAGATATACGATAAATTTCATTTGCTTTTATACATAGGGGTTTATAAGCAATAAAAAAAGAAAGATTCTTTCCAAAGTAAGTGTAAGTGTAATTTATTTCTTTTAATAATTATTCAAGGCTACACTTCCACCCGTTGTAAATTGATTTATCTTTGTAGATTTTGCGTTATTGTTGAAAAGTTCATTAAAAGATTTTTATGTCTTTCATGTCTTCACTCACGTGTCTAAGAATTATTAATGTATAGAAACTTTTTCAATATAAATATCAAACGGTTTGTATCGAATTTTGAGTACTCACCTCAATATTCAAAATAATTTAGATCACAAGTTCCATGGCTCTGACTGTCTTTAGGACTCTCAAAGCAACAAAGTAGGCGAAGGGTGTATGACGATGAATATATAGCTGTCTTCGATTTGTAGAGAGCAAATTTAAAAACAGTTTGTAATTTGATTAATACAATCTTACTACGATTAATGCTTTAAAAAGTCTATCAGTTTAAATTTAAACACAAATTAATATCAGTACTGAGCAGTATTAAATGAGCAAACTGCACCAGTAGAAAACATGTCCTTTTATTTATTTCTCTATATAGATTCTCTAATTGCTTTTTTTTCAGTACAGCGTGCATATTGAGCCCATAGAAGCCACAAAATCAGCGAAGAACACTTTAATTTATGGTATTCAAACAAAATGAAATTTGGATACGAGTAGTTCCCAAATATCTGAAACGTCAGTCTCAAAAAGCTTCGATCGACCAAAAAAAGCGCATTTAAAACTAACTATGTACTTATGCGTATTTTTTCTTTATTAGTTTCAATATTTTTAGTATGTCTATCTATGAATTGAAGCATGAATATATCGTTCACTGTGTAGAAAACCATCCATGATGAATACTCGAATGAGTAACATTTCCAGTGAAATCTGGAAACATAAATTAGTTAGTTCAGATTATTTGCAACAAAATAATATCATCTAGATTTAGATTTAGAAAGCGCCTTTAAATTCTTTAGAAAATATGTAGAAAAAAGGCTTAGAAGTTTCTGACAAACTTTTTTCATATCATTTTGGGGATATATCTATATATATACATAACTATAAAATTGCTTACGTAAACCAATTTCGAAATGTTTTAATTTCCAATTTCGTTTTTCGTGCAAAAAATATTTTAGAACACATTGCACACAGTAATTTTTATATACTTTACTCAAGATTGAGTACAGAGTAATTATTTTATTCCGTTTGTAACACTCAAAATGACTTAAAAATGTATATAAAGACACTCAATTAGCATAAAAACTTACAGGCGCAAAAATTTTGTACAGATTGCGAAATTATAAGTGAATATAGATATTTCTCCATGGTTGAAATAGTTGGAATTTAGAAAGAATGTACAGAGAGTCGATTGTAACCTAATTTAATTATAGTAAATAGTATATAGATTACAAGATCGTTCATAAGAAATGTATATAGACCCAATCAGCATGAAGTAACGAATCGGTTTAATTATTTTCCGGGTATACCTTGTAAAGTAAAATTTTTATATTTGGAAAATTCAACATTTCCGTTTAACCGATATAAATCGAAAAAAAATGTATATGTACCATAATTTCTCAGTTTCCGTTTGCCCTTCTATTGCTACAATTCTGAGAGTTACAAAAAATGACTTAGAAATTCCTAACATATATATATATTCTTCTCCAATTTGAACATCTCTAGCAGAAAATGCGAAATCGATCTAACAAGCGGTCACTAAAGACCTGGAATTTCATGTTCGCCTTCTGGCCTAGCTGGTGGGGTAATGTTCAAAAAATTTTCCAAGTTTTAGGGCACTAAAGAAAAATGTTCTAAGTTTTGTTAAAAATGTGTTTCAGTTGCCGGGTGTAATTTTATAATGTAATGGTTCCAGTCTAATGCAACATTTTAAACACGCTCCTAAAACGAATTTTCTGGTTTTTACATGCAATTTAAGGTCTTTCAAATTCAATTTAAAATAGTTTTATTGTTCCATTTCGTTACATTTTATCACCTAGATTCATAAACTATTTATAAATATTAAGAAAAGTAAAACAGAAATGATGTTAAACATTAATTCTTCTAAAAAAAAATGTGTGTTTTATTTAAAGTTTAAAAAATTTCATTTTCTCCAGCATTACAAATTTATAGCATGAGAGAAAATAAGTGATAAGGTCAGGAAAAATATCATAACATTTTTTTAAAAAGTATTAAACGTTTCATTTTTCGTATGTTAAAAAGTAATATAGAATAAGGCAGAATAACCCCCAGTTGGAGTGAAAAGATATAGCTGATAATTAATTTGAAAATTCAAGGGCTCTAATTGATAATTTGATAATTTCATAAAAAATAAAATCAAACATAAGAATATAACTAAGTGAAGAAAATAATATAACAATAAAGCTCATTGATATTTTATTTAACTTAAATACTTAATTCACTTTCTAACTTAGACTGTAGGATAACTCGCTGAACTAGCTATACCACATTGGTTGTCTTGATTACGTGCCATTTTAATATACCCTTTGTCACCCCAAGTAGTGCCCCAAGAATTCTTTACAAGCCAATAATCTTGTCCGTCAGAATTGGTGCCATAACCAACGACTAAAACGCCATGGTCTAAAGTCTGGTTGTCACACTCAGGTTCATTATAAATGCCCTCAGAATAAAATTGGAATGATTCATGAGAAGCATCAATAGCTACGGCAACAGGACCCATGGTAGCTACGGCATGCTTCATTTTAATCTCGTCACCCTCAGGTATATCAAAGAAACCGGTATCTGTTGCCCCCACGCTAGTTCGCGAAAAATTACAAGAATCATCTATACCCTCATAAGGATAAGACTTTTCAGTATCAACGCCACCATTTTCTTTAATGTAGCGGAAGGCGTTATCCATTAAACCACCATTACAACCATTATTGCCATATGCATGCGAGCAATCGACTAAATTTTGTTCGCTCAAAGATACTAATATTCCCGTTTTACGATAATGCTGGCCTTCCAGGGCTCCAGTAGTGGAAAAAGCCCAACAGGAACCGCAATGACCTTGATCTTTGACACCCGTAACAGCACCCTTTGTACGCCAATCAACGAATTTTGGTACAGTTACATGAGCGGGTGGTATGTATGTCAAACCAACTAATCCAAGTTCTTCTCTGTAATGAAAAATTTTCTCAATTATTTTCATCTTTCTAGCTTTAATTAATAAAAGCAAATCTTACCGCATATGTTTACGCAAGGTGTTATTAAATCCGTTCATAAATTGGCGGAATTCGTGATTCAATAAATCCGAATATTTATTTAAACCCAATTTGTAGGTCACTTTGCCAGCTGCATACAGTTGATTATGTTTCGCGATTTTGTGACGATTTTCATTGTAAATTTTTAACCGGAAGTTCTCTTCAATGCTGCTGGTATATTCTTTGTGATGTTCCAACTATAAAAATGAAAAACATTCAAATAAGAGAACAATTCGAGATAACGTGGGAAAGGGCTTTGAACTGTGAGAGTGCATTTAGTGCATTTTCCTGTATTTAAATAAAAGATTTCTTTCTTATCAATTAATTCTTGATGCTGCATTTACTGTAATGTGATTAGAACGCTTTGTTCTAAACACGAGAGATACGAGCATAGCAAATACATCGTATTTCTAGATTAAATCTAACAGTGAATGACAAAAAATTGAAATTTTATACCAAATCGGTATAAATTGATGACGACTTTTCACTGTCAGATGGCCAAAATTCTTATTCTTGCATTACTTACCCCTAATTATTAATTATTAGAATTAAAAATACTGAGAACTTTTAAAAGTGTTCGCAATTTTTAGTGAATATTTCCAAAATTAACAGCATTTTCGAATTTCGCAATTAATTCGTCAAAAGAGAATTAAAATGACATGGCGTCAAAGTATCTCTATACAAAAGCTGTTTGTTTTTTGTTTTTAGGTTTACGTCCAGCTGATTTCCAAAAGGTAAAGTGAGCATAACATACAGTTATTAGAAATAGGTAATCTTTTTATCTATGAAAATATTAATGATTTTACAAACACAGCACTATTAGTTTGTGAGTTATAGCATTTTTAGTGAAGCAGCTTTTTTGGCGCGAAGTTTCTGTTCAGCGAGCATCCTCTTGAAGTCTGAGAACAGGAAAAGGTCCCTGGTAGCCAGGTCTGGAGAACACGGTGGATTCGGAAGCAATTCGAAGCCCAATTCATGCAATTTTGGCATCGTTTTCATTGATTTGTGACATGGTGCATTATCTTGATGAAACAGCACTTTCTTCTTCTTCTTCAAATGAGGCCGTTTTTCCGTGATTTGGTCTTTCAAACGCTTCAATAATGCTACGTAATAGTGGCTGTTTATGGTTTCTACCTTTTTAAGATACTCAATGAATATTATCCCCTGCGTATCCCAGCCGACTTTTGCGTCCTTCAACCCTTTGGAGTTGGTTCATCATGTGCAGCACAGTACACTCAACTGACTGTCGATAGGACTCCGGTGTGAAATGATAGCGCCATGTTTCATACATTGTCACAAATCGACGCAAACATTCGGGTTTATTACGATTGAACAGCTCCAAACACTTACAACTTACTACTACTATTTCGAATCATCAATTCGTTGTTGTTTTTGGTCGATTGTGAGCTCGTGCGGAAGCCACTTTGAACGAGGTTTCGCTTACCCAAATATTCATTCACGATATGTCTAACACGTTCCTTTGATATCTTTAGGGTCTCAGCTATCTCAATCAACTTCACTTTACGGTTATCCGAAATTATTTTGTGGACTTTTTTGATGTTTTTGTCGGTAACAGCCTCTTTGGGGCGTCCAATGCGTGCATCGTGCTCGGTGCTCATTTCGCCTCGTTTAAATTTTGCAACCCACTTCTCTACGGTTGATTTTCCTGGTGCAAAGTCCGAATAATGTTTATCAAGCCAAGCCTTGGTTTCAATAGTATTTTTTTCGCCAAAAAGCAGTCCTTTTTTAACACAGGAAATTCCCTTTTGTCCATTTTTTCGAACTAACAAAACTTGCTTCACTAAAATAGCTATAACTCACATACTAATAATGCAACAGCTGTCAAATTTATACACGTGTCTTGAAGGTTACGGCTAACTAAAAATCATATGGATTTAATACTAGTAGCGCCACCTATGTGTCAGCCTACGAACTTTTTAACCCACATGTTATGTGTTCTGAATTCACTAAAAGATGCCATTCAAATTAAATTTCATCTTAAGTCGAAAAGTGATTTCTTGGTCGCTCTGAGTTGTAATAATTTTCAATTTTATTTCTCGAAAATTCGAGATATATATATATATATACATGTACATATATATACATTGTACATATTTTGTATGCACTGAAAGTCCCACATGACTGTCGCATGTACAATGATTGTCTTGTTCTACCAGTTTTGCATACTAAACTGCTTTCCAAAGCATTTAATATTGGCCACGCAAAAAACCTCTGCAAATGAGTTCACATACGCATACGTATATATATATATATACATATAAATGGATTATTCATAAAAACAAAGAAATAAAAAGCAAGTAAGATCATTATATTCGGCTATAGTCGAATCTTTTATGCGCTCCACCTTTATAGTAACAAGAACAAAAAGAAAGTAAATTTCGATTCACTTTAATATATTAGATAAATTTGCGCGATTTTTTTCCATTTTTTTGTCGGCAATGTTAGGTCACCTATATATAGAATGTACGCAGAAACATTTTTTTCTTTTATCTGTTTTCGTTTATAGCTAATGAACAAAAATACCAGACAACAGAGGGGCTGTCAGTTTTTACTCTTAAAGCCTTTTGCCTTATGACTCCTCTGTAATATCAATCTATCTGAAAGAATTTTCAATGCCTTTGCTAAATTTGAAGCCGATATTTTAATTTGACGGCTAGTAAAATGTTCACCACAGGTGAATGGACAGAAGGGATGATTGTGTCTGAAGCTTCTTTCTGGATGTTGAGAACGTTTTCGCAAAGTGAGTACATTCCCATCCTTCGGCAATGTATATAAAAACAATAAACAGTCAAGTATACGCATGTAGAAACTTTATATAAACATAACGCGTTATGTGTCTATGTATTTACTTGTATTATTAGTGTTAATTATTTACATTAACATGCATTTCCTTTCTGTATAACATGACTAAACGAATTTTTCTTTGTTGTGTTGCAATCTTCTCATGATTGTTTACGTATATAAATATGTATGAATATCCATATTCGGTGTTTATATTTATTATTGCAAAGTATATTAACTTTAGCATCCCATGCGTAAAAAAATTAGATGGAGCCGATGTTTGAAAAATTTTATATTTCTTATAAGAGAAAATTATTTGATTTCTGACGTTAACTTCACCACTTAGAGAAAGATATAAGCGAATCAATTCAATCATTTATCCTAAGATCAAGAATGCATTTAAACGGAAAATAATTTTATCGAGATGTGGCCGCTGACGCATGGATATATTTTATAGTTCTTTTAAAATATTTCCTTACTTAACACGAATTACCAAAACACGATACACCAAAGTTAAGCAAGGCATCGCAATAGGCAACGAAATATTTTACGTGACTCGAAATCGGTTCAAAAATTAATTTCAAAATTTTTTCAATCGTTTTAATCCGAAAAAGTTTTCCGTTTCATATTTCTATTTGCTTTTTAGAAATTAAATGATTAATTAAAGTGTTCATTAACAACAATTGAACAAAACAACAATCAACTGAGTGAAGAAGCCGTCAAATCAAAAATTACCGAAATATTAGCCATAACATGCCCTCATAGCAAAGGCGGTCGTTTCTAGATTTTCTTATTAAACTTTTTAAATGTGCGAAGGAGGTTTTAACTTTTGCTTAAAATTTTATAGAATTAAGTGAAATTAAACGTATTCTGAAAAAATTGAAACAGAAAACAGAAGGAAATAAAATCGTGAAATTCAGTTTACCGCATAGCCAAGTAGTTAAGTAGCATAGTCTGATAGGACTTTGTTTTAATTACGGTTGGTATGGTAGCTATAGCGAATGCTTTTGGTTGTTAAAGGCATAACACAAAAAAGACAGGATCCGGCTGAAGAATGATAAAATAATAATACTGGCAAAACATATAGTGAAAGAAATAGCGAAGTGCTTGCAGTAGACGTCTTAGATAGATTGGTAAGAACTGATAAATATGGGAATCGTTCCATTTTGTATTCAATTTTTCTTATGGCCCTTACTACTTAATATTATCCCCACCATATTCACGACTTTTTTAAATGCAATGCGTAAAAACTTTGGAACAATACACAAACCTCCAGCCGTCTAGTCCAAATCTGTTGGAAAGCAATTGCAATTCATAAGCCGCTCCAATTTAGTCAGGTGATTAATTTTATTCTCTACTGTTAACAACTAAATGCGATTAAAAATCGAATAGTGCAAAAGCTTAAAGAATGCAAAAGGGATCAGTTGGAATAACGTTGATATTTTTCATAATTCATCTAGCAAGGTTAAATGCACCCCTATAATCTATAAACCGGATCACGCCCAATTCGTCTCGTTTTTGTTTAATTTCCTGCAGAACTTTCTTAAAGTCAAATGTAAAAATGACTTCAGTAGAATGCGGAGGGAGAAGAAAACTTAATTCAGTTTTTCACCTAAAACTCCCAGAATTTCTAGAGGAATAAGGGTTTTACTAGAAAAATGTCAGAAAGTTGAAATGGCACATATTTGGTATAAATCTTGGTAAAAAACGACACAAAGTTTCCTTCTTTCCTTCATACCTATTATTACATTACAAAGCGTGACAGATGTCAAAGGATTCGGCGAAAATCGCAAATAAATTTTGCTTTATTTACTTAAATCGCTTAAGTAACAAATTTCAATTTGATTAATTTATTTTTTTTTTTTACCGGGAGGTCACATAACTACACACTTAAGGAATATATATAAAAATACATGTGTTTTTATATATGCTGTTGGCAGTTTATTTTTTAGTATCTATATATTGTACATTTTTGAGCTACAAAGCACATGTTTTCCTCTTTAAAATTAGAAAATTAAATTTTAATTTAAATTTCTTTCAAGCACACACAACTTAGTTTCAACCACGTGCTACTGAAGTATTAAAAAAAAGTAATAAACTTTTCCTTTCTCTTTCTCGCCATCTCTCGCTTTCTCTCTATGATATTTTCCCACGGAATCTTTCTCTTAAGTTACCCTTAAATTTAACCTTTTCTCAGTAATAAAATTTATTTACACAAATACAAATACTCGAGATTGAAATGGCTTTGAATTCTTTTAATAATACATTAAAACAGGCAGATCTATCTATACTACAATCAAGATCTCAATTTTTTGGAATTTCTTTTAATTAACAAAACAACAAAAGTACCGGAATTAAATAAACGAATATTCTCTTCTGGCTGCTTTTATAGTTATAATAAGCATTTAACTTGCATGTACAAACATGCAGAAGTTTGCTCCTCTTCATGTACGTTATTTTCGTACATTAAAGCAAGTACATTAGCTTTACTAAGTGTTCGTAACGCATATATTATAGAATTATGCGCTAGTGATTCACTAAAATGTATATAACGTTTTCGATTAGTTTGAATAGCTGAACTGTGATCAGTTTGAGTAGCTGAGTTGTAATCAGTTTAAATAGCTGTCTGTCTGATTTAACTAGAATCTTATAACTTTTTCTAAAGAAGAAAATCGTATGACAAAATTGATCCAAAGATATGTACAGAATTATTTCTTTTCTTTCAAATGTTAGTCTCAATTTCTCATTAAAATCTCATTAACGAACTCGAAAATCAGTACAAAAATCGGTCAAAACTATCCATAAAAAGATGGAGTACATACATAAGTAAGCGACGTTAAATTTACTTTACAATATATAATCGATATATCTGTTGGCGGCTATAATAAATGAGAGATATTCAAATGTTCAACTAAAGTCTGCCTATTCTTACTTTATTTATGAATACACTGTACACAGAACTGTCATATAGTTGGGAAGCCGTAGAAATACGCATCGATAACTTCTACGACATATATGGGTAAGGAAACATATAATATAGAGGCTCATTAGGTTCAAAGGCATTTCGTATCACAAGAGAAGGGGGATATAAGATAAAGCCCTTACAAGTAAGATGACGACAACGAAGCTGCACCAACGAATTTTAATTTGGAAACACTTTTAAATGAAGAAAAATGGTTTCTTAAGATATCTCTTAATATATTAGACGAATTAGAAATTAACAGCGGACACATTACCCTATAATTGCCTGACAGAGATCCATTTGGCAAAGGAAGTCTTTTCAAAGTACTTGATGAAAAGCCAGAAATTTCAAGCGAATAACTTTTTACGAATAATCAATATTTTTTCCACATATTCTAGACGATTCAAAGTATCTATTATGTCAATAAGGAAGAATTTTTTTTGGGAAAAATTTACGGTAATGTAACCCCTTAATTTTCATTTTTTTTACCGATCAGCGCCTTAATTAATTTGCAAAAAAAAATAATAGCAAAAGTGTCAAATTAATTTAAAAATATTAAAATTTTTGAAATTTTTAGTGAAGCGAAATATTGCAAATTGTGGCGAATTTAAATATTTGAAATGCGACAAATTTAATATTTGAAAAAAAAAAAAAAAAAGAAACTGCAACAATTTGATATAATTTTAAAAATTGTGTCATATAACGTCGAGTCTAGCTCGAAATAAGAGCTACTGTAAGTAATACGATCTCGAACAGCACTCGACATAGGAGTGCAAAGGTTTAATATACGTAAAGTGGTAGTAAAACCTTATTATCATAGCTTTTAATGATTATAGAAACCATTCAGATAAAAAGTTTACGAATTTATGAACTTTATTCTAATTACCATTAAAGTAAAACATAAAATCTAAAATTTACAAATCTAGTTTGATTCGTAAATATGACAAAATCATTGTAAATAGTTATATAAATATAATCTTTCATTAGAAGAGATAAGATATTGTTTGTTTGCAATGCCGAAATTTTTATTAATTCTTGATTAATTGAAAGAAATATTTATCATATCCACGTGGGTACTAAATTTTCGAGCAAGTTGGTTTTAGTGTTTGTAAACAAAACACAATTATTTAGAACATTAGTAGAAAGCATGGATCATCTTGCGACGAATCTTTGATACCCAAAAAAATTTGCAAATCATTTTTATACCCACCATTGAAGGATGAAGGGTATACTCATTTTGTCATAATGTTTGTAACTCTTCAGAGACCCTACAAATTATACATGTATACTTGATCAATATCAAATTCTGAATCGACCTAGCCATGTCTGTCCATCCGTGCGACTATTTGTCTATTCTGTGTATGTATTGCTGACACTATTCTGAAGATATCTCAAATCGGTTAAAGCACACTCTTACAGTGAAGGATGAAATGATAGCACCTCAGTTTCTATTAGCAAAAATTTGTGCTCATATAATAGTTATAAGTTATGAAACATAAAAGGCTGAAATTTACTAAATTTTGCTTAAGGGAAAATCCCACTTACTATTCTTGTTCAAAAAGGGAAAATGGGCCACACCCACACAAACTTATAATTGCTTATACTTTCCTTTTCTTTACTTTTTTAGCGTTGTCTACTCATTACTCATAAGGCAAGAAAACTTTGGTATTGATATGACGAAATGAATGGTGATGAGCATGCAAGATTCGAAGCCAGCTGAATATAATTTTCTTAGATCATTTGCTAGCTTTTTTATTGACGTCATTATGAATACTATTATGTCTATCATCATAGATGATAAGCGCAAAGCTTTCTGTCGTTAATTACGGTTGGACTTTACTTAAACACTCAATCTAAGTAAGATATCTTTCGCAACTTGTAAGTTACTTTACGTTTTCTTACTTTTTCTCAACTTTTTAGATATTTGCCGATAAATTACGGTCATAAAAAATCAACTGTTGCCATCTACTTCAGCTTTCTATTTAAAATCTGAAACCGTGAGAACTCAAACAGGCACTACGACCTAACACATCACTCAATACGTTCGCTGCTTGTGATATAGATATTCCCCCTACAAATCCATACGATTTTTAGCTAGAGTCAGCTTCAAACGATATGTTTCAAAATTCGATACTATTCGAACCATTAGTTTAAAAGTTATAGTCTTTTTAATGCCACTACTTTAATAATTTCTAAAACAATAGAAAAATCTGAATTTTGTACCTTGAAGAGGCATTGCTATTTAATGGAAAAAATATCATTCAACCCGAGAATCGGCTTGAGAAACGTTATGGCAACTCTGCAGCGTTAAAAAGAAAAATTTTTCGGTGGTTTGCCCCGACCGTTCTGGTTGCCCGAATTCGGTTGTTGTTCGAGGTAAAATAAAAACACTGCACAAAATGATTTTGAAAGATCGGAAAGGGAAATTGCCTGAGATAGCTGAGACCTTAATGATATGAGAAGGTAGTGCATTTACCGTTTAGCGTGAACATTTGTCCATGAGTAAGCTCTGTATGAAAGAGGAAACTCGTTTCTTTTTTAATGTCTGTGATGTTTTCTATTGAATGCTAAAGTAGAAAAGCACTGCTTGCATGGTTCTATATTCCCTTGGTGCTTATAAAAGGTTGCACAATTTGAAAATTCTTTTCATTTTAGAACCGCGAACATGCGAATCATAGTTAACCGTGAACCGAACGTTACCATTTTTTGCTATGTATTCAAACGTTTGTGACTTGTTTTACTTATATCTTATGATGGATACATAAAGTAGCAAATAGCCACAATTGAAACCACTGTTATTCAAAATTTTGGTTAACGCTTCAATTTCAACATCTAAACATACACTAATGCTGTTTGGGTGTTGGACGAAGAATCCCACGTCCAAAGTCATCCATGTTTTTAAATTTCTAATATAAGCTGAAGTTGAATTAATTACTGCAGATTCAATTATTCTTTGGTGAGAGGTAAAAGCGTTGTGAATGAAGTGGCGATGAATATGTAAAAAAAGCAGCAATAAGTAATTTTGAATGCGTCTATGAACACAATTTATATTGTAAAATATAGAAATTTGTTATAGCATCGATGCAAATACACATTCAAGAAGTCTACAATATAACAACAATATAACGTGTGCGAAAGTACTATTTAAGGAATAGTGCCAATAAACACGTTTTAATCAGTCGTGTAAATATCAAAATATTACTGAAATATTGATTTTTCTACGGTAGCACAACAACACATTTAACATAAAAAGAAGCTCTCTTTTGCACTCTCATTTGCAGGTAGTATAACGTTGGTATTTTATTAGGAAACATTTACTTTTTCATAACATAATTTGTACAGCGGAATTGAATAAATAATTTATGTTTACAGTCTTTCCATTTCTATAGTATTTTCGCCACCTCCTTGTTCACGGGCGCCAGCTACAGGAATTTCATCGAAGGTTTCGTAAGTAAGATTTTTACGTTTACGGCAAATTACCACTAATATAATGCCATTTATTATGAAGAGACCAACCAAGAGTATGCAAGGTATTATAATATCCATCAGCATATCTAGGTCTTTACTTTCTAAAGTCATTTTTTAATTTATTTTAATTTTTCAAAAAATAGTATTTATGTCTACTTATTTTTATTTTTTCCCAATTTGAGTTTTTTGAGCAAATTCTTTTGCTCTTGACGTTGAGACAAACTTTTTTGTTCGCTGTTTTTATTTCGGGATTAATATGTACGTATGCATATGTTCTTAGTCTTTTTTTTTTTGCAAATTTCTGGTTTTTTAATTCGGTTCACTATTAAAAGTATGTCTGCGGCGTCCGTCTTTATTTCAATACGAATTTTAATAAGTTGCTCTTGTTGTGGTTGCTGCGATTGCTTTTTTCGTTATTAATTTCTTTCATCCAGTCACAGGCACGCCAAACACAACAAATCCATGCAATCAAGCAAACTAAATAATCATGCCAATGTACTCTCGCTCGACTTCTACATTAACTACTAAATCTTTTTTACATTACGACTAAATAAAATAGCAGAAGTAGCAACGCAACATTTTACTAAAGCAACGCGCTTATGTGCTTTTGTCGAATAATTTGTATTTGAATTTTGCTTTCGTTTGTTACAGGAAAATGAAGGAGAAGAGAGAAATAAACGCCTAAATTAGTTCAAGTTTTATCGGTGGTGTGGTTTGCAGCAACTATGTCTCTCTCTCTATCTATCTCTCGACAACATAAATTATATGATGAGAGAGCATAGATGTTATTAGGAAGGGAATATATAAATTCTCTTAAATTTAACAAGATTTTGTTATTGTTTTGATAGACATTACACTGGTACACTGATAAGAGTGAAATTTCTTGGCAAAAAAAGTGATTTAAATATCTTCTACTCTTCATATTTAGAAAAATTTTTACATAAAAATATTCTTAAGTATATGGTGGATTAATAATTGATTCATAGAGATTTTAAGCTAAATCATTATTGTGTTTTAGAAAAAAATTATTTTCAATTTTAAACAATTCATCTGTTTGCAGAATCAACAGATGGTAAGATAGGGTCTTAAAACTCTTTAGTAATGAAAATACAATTTGTAGACATTTGCTTTTGAATGAAACCAAAATTATATTAGATATGAAATTATCAAATAAAAATTTGAAGCTTATTATACCAATTCAGTGTGGCATAATTTCAGGTGTTACCAATCGTTGCATTCAAGGATTGTCTGGTAAATTCGCGATGTACTTCGAAGCGTTCAAATTTGTTATTTTTCCAAACAAACGCAAAATCAATTGTTGAAACATTGGAGGAAGAATTTTAAAACAAAAAAAAATATGATGTATAAAAAGATTACTTTACAATTACAAGTCAGTCACACTTATACGTTTGCTTGCAATGTTTCAATATCTAGGATTCTAGGATTATGGCGAATGGATCTCGTTAAGTTGCGGCTAACAGCATTTTAAATTTATGAAATGGGTTTGCATTTTATGCTTATCACTGATCAATATAATGAAATTTCTTTAACTACCTCCCTACGATAAGACGGTCTCAACTTTTTCCTTGGTCTCAGCTTGACGAAAAATAGGCCTATTCAGTTTTACAGGTATCAACGTGTGATGGTTGGCAATTCTTTTTTCGAAATAGGAAAAATTGTTTCTAGTGTTCCGGGTACTGGGATTATGAACTTTAATCTTCACTCTCTAATTCGATTTTTATTACAATTTATTTAATAGCTTCTTGCGATAATAAAGAAATAAGAAAATTATATTCAGCTGGGCCGAATCTTTTAGACCCACTACGTTTATTTAAAAAAAAAAGATGGGAAAAACTAAATTCTGATAGGTGGGCGTGTCAAATTTTTTCTATTTTTATGGAATACTATGGAGCACAGCCAGCCATGAAATACTATGGAAAACATGAAGAAAAGCTTTCAGCTTACATTGTGGGCGTATCCTGTCATCAATTTGGGCTGTTTTCAATAGCAACGTAGATGAAAGAACTTTCAATGCTTCTGTGAA
Source organism: Glossina brevipalpis (assembly GCA_000671755.1). Taxonomy (NCBI): domain Eukaryota; kingdom Metazoa; phylum Arthropoda; class Insecta; order Diptera; family Glossinidae; genus Glossina; species Glossina brevipalpis. The sequence continues at coordinate 470,435 of KK351176.1, read as the reverse complement.
ATTTGAAGCCGATATCTTTTCGCGGGCAAGAGAATGTTTACCACAGACATTATACAGACAGATGGACATGCTTAAATGAATTCCAAAATTTGATGCTGATCACGGATATATACACTTTGTGGGGTCTTCGAAAATTCCTTTTGGGAGTTAGAAACTAAATCGCAAAATGAAATATACCCTCACCTTCGGTGGTGGGTATAAAAACAGATAAAGATGAGTTTTTTGATATTGAAAGCGGCAATAAACTGAGATCAATGGAGATCTATTTCGAACCCTAAAAATTGAAATATGTTAGAAAAAAAAAACAAATCAAAAACTGGATAGACGAAATAAAATTCTAATAATGTGTGATAAAATCTTTGGATTAGATTTACGAGATCAGTTTGAAGTCCGTGGACACAATTCCAAAAGACTACAAAGTTTTGTTTGTTGTGAATTATTATATATTTCTAGGTGAATTGTTACGTACGTCCGACTATTTAATTAATCTTTGGAAGGCAATAAAAAAAAGTAATTAATGAAATTAAATCTCAATGTAGAAGAGAAGAACTACTTACTTTAAGATTATATGGTTTTAAAAAAGCCTAAACATAGCCTACAACTTTTTAAAGCAAATCACTTCGCAAATCTTTTTTTGCATGATAATTAATCTAAAAAGTATTAAGGCTCTGGTTTAATTTATACTAAAGAACGTTATCACTATTATCAGGCACAACATTCTTAAACATTTCTTTATCAAATAATTGTATTCAAATCTAAAATAAAATATTGTGTTTACACAAATTTTTACAATAAAAAAAAACATTCTCACGTCATTCAATTGAACAAGTAAATATTTACATCGGATTGTGAATTGTTTACAGCAAAACGGCCAAAGAAATAAATAAATGAACGAAAGTAACAACAGTGTAACATACAAAAGAAAACTCAACAAAAAGGCGGTTTTTTTTTTATAAAAGTTCGTAATAACAACAACAAACTGGTGATAACGAAGGCATTAAACTTTACAAAGCAAAATACTGAATTGATAGCTAAATAATAGAAAAAGTAGATATTAAATATTAAGACGAATCATATTTGTTTGATTGGTTTCGTTAAAAGCCTAAGCCGTCTTTCTTTAAAACAAAGAACAAATTTTCTACTGATAAGAAAAATTTTTGATTTGTAATTTATTACAAGAACGCAAATAAGTGTCATATATATATATATGTATGTATAAAAAGCCTACATATTCAGGCTATGTTACATTATAAACTTTCAGATAACTGATAATTACGATTTTATTGTTAAACATCAAAAGATGAAGTTTGTTGAGCAGACCATTCCGTATGCACATCTCAGAAATGCACCCATAAAAAAATCATAATTATAAATGCGTTCTCAAGAAGCTCGTAGGAATTAAGTAAAAAAAAAATAATGAAATATTATTAGGAGTACAAATTAGTTTGCCCCGATTTTTGTGGTCAAAAATGCATTTAATTCAAAACAAAATGAATGAATATATTAATCAAAATGTTGTCGATTGCTGGTTATTATATTCTCCGGCTTTTAGATATAATAAGAATTCGTTATAAGAATGGAAGCCACACTAGACCAGAAAATAAGCAATCGATCATAAACAGAAGTTGATCAGAAGAACTAATGTCTGCTAACATCAAAGGTGAGAGTAGCACCTTACGGATTAATGTTGTTAAAATTTCCCGGGCGAGTTCTACTACAAATTTCGTCGCGATGAAAACTCACTATGTCATATAATTGACATATTGAGTCGGTTTTCCTTCCCAACTTCCCTTCGAAATTGGCCGCCACGGATGTTCAGCTTTATCGTTCATGTTAATGGTTTGCTTGGTTTGCATTTGGATAATATACATTGTGAGAATTTAGCAAGACCAGCTTCCGAATTAACCAAATGACGATTGGTTAGTAAAGCGACATTTGAGAATAACTTTGCGATCCGAACGAAAGTGGACTTTTTCGATGGTGCTAGACTGACACATACCCCCGCTTATGCTATATATATATCTATATCCTGTCTATATCTATATATTTCCATACGAAACTAAAACCATTTATTGAAAATTGTCCGAGATAATATTTATTTTCAATATATATACACATTTTCATCACTCCACCGTACCAGAATCACAGTAGAAATGACTCATCCTCAAACGAGTGCAGAATTTCGAAAAAAGAAAAAAAAATTATCAAACGGTCACAGTTTTCTATAATTTTTCTTAAGAAGCATACAATAAATGCAAGTTTGAAGTTGAAAATATGTTTTCTACTTTTAAAATAATGATTAGCTTAGCTTGCAAATTGCAAACAAAGATTATTTATCAACAATTTCGTAACCCATGGTTTTATGGGTCATTTTCTTGAAATTTAAGCTATTTGTTTACCAACTACGTAAAATAAACAATTTCATGAATAATGACAGAACAGAAATGGGATTTGTAACACCAAACACTATAAACCAGAAACGTGGGGACGAGATGAAATGGAAATATTTTCGATCTGAAGGCACAATGAGAAAATTGAATGGCACAATAAGGAATTTATTAATATTTGAATGGCGCAATGAGGAGACTGAAGGCACAATGAGAAAATTGATTGGCGTAATGAGGAATTTATTAATATTTGAATGTCGCAATGAGGAGACTGGTTTGAACCAATCCATCGAACTAGGCCTAGTTTAATTGCCCATTTATTGTAACGTATTATCAGAAAACTTTATATTTATATTTACCGAATTTATGGTCTCATCCTACTGTCTGATCTACTATTAGCGATTATTTAATTCAGCTACAATTTCATCCTTAGAGACTAAGAAATTTTAACAAGCTTAACCATAACACAAAAAGAAGGCTACTGACAGATTGATATGTCTAAACCGAAAGTTTCTGGTTAATGGATTTCAAACATTCATCCTAAATCGAATTTAAATTTTCTATTATTATTCGAAGTTACACACTTACCTTAAATTGCTGCCATTCCTCTTTGTTGATTTCATTAAGGTTTACTGCCTGTGTCCATGCCACTATAGGCAAGATTAAAAGTACTAAGCGCATTTTTGAAGTTAATTTAAACAGTAGAAATCTAAAAACATATAAAAAATACACAAAATTAATAATCATTTGCACATCGATATGTTTCTTTGTAAACAACTTCAATAATATAGAATAAGTGTAGCAATCGTTGAGTGAATCACCACCTGATACTCTTTGATACTTGTATTTGTTTCATTTATCAAAACATGATCATATTCAAGAAGTGATTTATTAAACAGAGGTCTTTGTTAAATACACACAAAGTTTCATAAAAGAAAAAAAACAAGAACTAAGATATTTGCTTCGTCAGCAAAAGGATGCTTAAATATTCAATATTCCTAACGGTGCTAACGCAAAAATTTTTATAAATACGAAATCATTTCGTGTCTAGATAAAGAAGAGACAACATAAAGGAATCACTTTCTTCAACCTTCATACTTTATAATCTGCTATCTCATTTTCACTATCCAGAACCAATGAACTTTTGTTGCTTAAAAAAATTTCGAAATTTCTTTTTTTAATACTGCCTGTGGCCTTTGGATCGAATGAGAATATTGTTAAGCAGAATCTACACATTACTCTAATGGATTCCCTGAAAATTATGTTACTTTGATCTTTATGGCTGCTGCTTACGTTAATCATTCTCTATACTCGCTAACAGTAATTAATGAAGATATCCATGCTTACATGTGTGATATTCTATTATATATACCACATAAGTGGCATAAATTAGTGAAGGAAATCGTTGAATTGCTTGAGAAACTTGTTTACTATAGTCGACCACGTATGTCACAAAGGGAGAAAGGTATTAACAATATCGAAACAATGAAATTGGAAGGTAGACTTGATGAGGTGATTGCCTTAAGGACTTTAAAATTCCTGTAATCTGTTATCATTCCTTTAATTCATGTATTTGTCTTGAGATTTTTCGCATCGCAACTTGTTTAAAGTAAATTTTTTATGCATCCTTCTCCAGAAAATCGAATACGACCATCTATCTATATCGTTATCCCAAGGTTTAAAGTATCGCTTCCTGTGGAAGATAGTATGAATCATTTGATGATTAGTAAAATGAAAAAAAAATCCGAAGCATCTATAAAAACAGTTTTGATTGTTTTAAGCGTTTACGTCGTAAAGTACGCATTTCTTAAAAGATCACATAAATTATTTTCTAGCTTTTCTTTGATCGACGTCGTGGACTTTATTCATAATTCGAAGAGTATTTCTGCCTGTATATTAAAGTATAAAATGTAAAATGTTTTGATACATTTTTTACAAGGGTAATTAGGAGGAGTTTAGATAAGCATGCATAGCTAATGTTGTCAAACGCAAAAAACTTATTATTATTATTTACTTTAAAAACATATGGGTACTAAGTAAATGAAAAAAAACAAAAGAATTTTTAAGCATGATAATCGAAATTATTTACAAATTAATTAAAAGGCGTTTAAAATGATTTTTTTCATTACAAACACACGCTTCCATATACAACTTAATTCCTGAATTGATAAAAGTGTCAAACATCGCGACCTTAAATAAACACCCAATTAATTTGTTTACAAATTGGAGAGTTGTCAAAGAAAACATAAACCGATAGATGCTCTAATTGTTTTTCAATGATTTGGGCTCAACAAGACTATTATGGAATACCACACACAACTTAAATAAATAAAAGAACACTCTAATCTTTCCAGAAGTTCTCTCAGAGCAAAAACGTTATTAGAAAAACATATTCATATATACATATATATATTTATATATATATATATATAAATATATGTACTTACAGTTATGACTTATTTCTGCTTGAAAGTACTTTAGAATGTTTTAATACTCAATTTTTAACTTCTTTATACTTTTTTCATCAAAATTTAAAAAAGAACAATGTGATTTATAAAAAAAAAAACGAGCGAAAAAATCCCTTCTCAAAGCACGAAAAAAATTCTCTTTACTTTACTGCTTTTGTTAAAATTTGAGGAATACTATCAAATCAACAGGCTTTAAAAACACGCATCTAAAACAAAGGTTAATTAAACAACTTCTATGAAAAATAAAAATGCATTAAAATTCAGACAAAGCAACTATTAATATTTGTTTAATTGAAAAAAAAGTTTATGACGCAATTGCCTTTAGATAATAGAAAATCAGTGACATCTTTCTTACCACAAAATCCTAAGAGCACTTTGCTTAGCTATTTTAATACTTTAATCGGGGAATTTTTTATTTTATTTTATTCAATAATCACTATTGCGCGAAATTCTTGACCAAATTTCTTTAATGACTTTTTACTAATAATATTGGCGTAAATGAAATCACAATAAGAAACCTTCTATAGATATGAAACCACAGCTCTTCTTCTTATTTTTTGTAAAAACAATCATAAGAAAAAGATAACTTCAATAAGATAGAAGATTTAAAGTAACTGCTGTAATGGATAGTAATTGTAAATAAAAAGTAAACAAACAATTTATAAAAAAACAATTATCGACGTGAAAATAACGAAACGAAATGGAATGAATTCACATATAGGTGCATTTTGTAAACAAAAGATTTTATTTGTTAACAAATAATATATGTGTTATGTGCAATGCCATTAACACAAAAACGTTAATTTCTGTGATCCTAAATTGAGATTTCACAGAAGTTTTCATTATTGTGCATTGTACAAGTATTATATTGCGATGTGTATTATTTGAAGATTTTGTTATTTGAAAAATCAAAAAAGATTATTTCAAATTTCATGAAAATAGTTGAGTATAAAACATGGATTGGCATTACTGCTCAAACTAACTGAATCGTTTGTAATTCATGATTTTCAATTTTTTATCTAATACAGGGTCATTTGTTTATGTAGCTTACACGATTTCTTCAAAAATTATTCTAGACAACTGCCGATATAGAAAAAATTCAATAATATATTCTGATTAGCGCTAAATATTATTTTCATCTTTATCTCATTATTATTTTGTCATAATTACTTTATTATTATAATTTTATTTATCTTTCATTATTGTTTTATTATTGTCACTGTTTTCTTATTATTCGATGTATTTAGTTAGCAACAAGAGCCACAAAAAAATTTAAGACAAAAAACTTTGATCATGATCAGAAAAAATTAGATTCTTTCTTATAACGCTGTAGAGTGCTGTAGACACACTGCATTAGCAGTATGCAGCAAAATAAAATGGTACTGTGTATTTTCTTAGGATTTCTGTGATCTTTTCTCAGTAAATTACGTGAATTCAATCGTATCGTATTAAATTTTCTTTAAAATGCCTTAACGTTTTTCTCATTCGTCTCTTTAGTCCTTTTTTGATATTTGTAACGAACATTTTCTTGTTTATAACAGTAAAAAGTATTTCTGTTTTGGTGAAATTTTTTCTTTACACTAAGTTTAGTTTCAAAGAAAGTATATAAATTAATGAAAGACATTTTGGTCTACGAATTTACATTATTAGAACTAAATGTTTTCTTAAAGGTTAACTAAAAATTACTTTATCTAAAAAATGATATTTAATATGAAAAAAAATCCTATGCTATTTCAAAAGTGCTAAGTTTTCACGTTTTTCAGCCCACTCATTCCAATATCGATACGATGAAATGAAATGCCACAAGTCAGCGTTTTGCGTTTGGTGTTTATGCTATTCAAAGATTTAGCTCTCTTTAGCTACACTGTTCAACGGATTTATATTCTTCATTTATAGTGCTCAACAGGCAATGCTTGTTGTCCAGTGTTAACTTGCATGCACAGTGTTAACTTATATAAAGCTTTATTCTTTCGAACCGAAAATTCCATGTAGCGACATGTAGTAGAAATTTTTACGATACTTTTTATTTTTTCCTCTTCGTCATTTCTTACATTTATACACAAGCAAAGGCAAATATTTTAACAATAAGCTTTTATGGATGAGATATGATTGTAGAATGAGTTTACAATTTAATAGAAATTTAAAAAATAACTCAAATAAAAAAACCAGCGAATTTCCTAAATGATGAATAAAATCGATAAAAATTGATTTTCTAAGAGATCGGACAGATGAACTTGAATCGATTCATGGCGCAAACCATGATTTTCATCTAGAAGGATAAGTTTGCTCATCATTTAATCGACCCAACTGAGCAAGCTTATTGAATTACTTACATTTCGAGAAGAAATCGCAATAGATTAAGAAAAATTTTTCAAATTTTCCAAATTAAAATTCAATATCCGAATACTTATTAAAATTTTAGAATTAAAATGAACATATTAAAATAATACAAAAATTTCATTTGATGTATCCGATATATATAAAATCAAAGAAGAAGCGCTCTAGGGAGGTGACCTAAGTCCAACAACCTCTACAACTTTCAATTCGGATTTTCCGAATGCTTCAGCTCTTTTGGTCACTTATGCCGAAAGCCAATAAATGCAATATTGAAATACTTCAAGAATATCAATCTAAGACTCTTCGTCTTATTTTCAATGCCTCCGTAGTTCGTTAACAACGAAATTATTCATAATGACCTGGATTTTGCACATGTTAAAAGTCTAATCCAACGCTTTTCCTAACTCAACTTTGCCACTTACACATTTACTTATTATCTTCTGGGATACATTATAAATTAAATATGTAATTAAAGAAAAAAGAAAACCTCAAAAATATGTTTTGAAAAATTGTGAAAAGTAAAAAAGAATGTGATTCAACAGTCGTTCTGATATAATTGATACAACTCTTTTTTAAAAATTCTAAAATGTTTTTCATTTATTTTCTTCCTTATTATTTTTTACTCTGTTATTTTTAATCAAAAGTTCCTTTTTTTGGGTACTTTTTTTGAAATTAAAGGAGAGAATTAAATTCTTTTATATGAATCGGTTTCAAAAAATTCAAAAAGTTGACGATCTGCTTAGCGAAGGAACCGAATTATCAAAAGTAAGAATTTCGCTAAAGAGTACAATATAGAAATTTAATAAACTAAAAACTTTAAATTTTTATTTATTTTACTTAAATTTCGTTTATAAAAATTTCTCTCTATAATCGGCTCTTATATATTTCTTCGTATAATGTTATTTTAATAAAGCAAAAGAAAGAGAGAATAAATTTATATATAAAAGATCAAGAGAAATATTTTTTTATTATCATTATATATTTAACGTTTCCTTTAGTAGAAGAGATGTATTAACATCGTAAAATTCATGGTAGGCACTTTTTAAAACAACGCTGGTTTGGCGTGTATGTTTAGCCCGAAGAAAATTTAACGGTTTAATCGATTATAGTGGCTGCTCTTCTCAGGGGGGCTTTTGTAAGTCTTGCATACATATGAGTTAACAGTGTGCTGGCAGACGTCCTTGCTGGATTTTCTGAGTTCTTTTTTAGCGTTCTTTAAATAAAAGGAATACAATTGAAAGAGCAGTCTGTTGTGTGTGTTGTCATCTATTATAAAGATTTAAAAAAAATGAAATAAAATAAATTAAAATAAAAGAAAGTATTTTAAGCAAAGAAAAACTTTACTTACGTTCATATTAAACATTATCCTGGTGTTAGTGACCACATACTAAAAAGGAAAAAGTAACTTCTTACGTAAATATTTAACCAGCTTAAAATCTAAGTGAATTAAAAGTTAAAAAAAAAACTTGCTAAAAAACAACTAATTCGAATGTTCTGCCGGAACCAGTGATTGATATTAATTTGAATACAATTTTCCGCATAAAGATAATATTATTATTAATTTTCGTTTCATGTTTTTGTAGTCGTTAAAGTAAAAAAAAAAAAATAAAATAAAATTAGAGAATAATTTTCCGTGAAAATATACTATAGGTTTGGTAGAACTGCTCTAGCGATTACATAAGCTATCAATTCACTGTGTACAGCCCAGAAAAAGATCCACAAAACTTTTATATATGCGGAAAATTTTCCTTTTTCTTTTCGTTTCGCTTTAAATAAATTAGTACCATTTTTATCTAATAAAAACGCTTATAATTATATAAATTTCCTTTACATATATGTGTGTGCATTTAGCCTTTTTTTCCTCCTAACTCTCCACTTAACTAGGTCAGTTATCGAATTTCCAATAATCACAACAATTGTACGACACATAGTACTCTGTTTTTTTTTTTTCATTTCACTTACACTATAATATAACGGTAAACGAAATTGCTTACGATTCAATTCAACCATGTTTGATATTTTTTCTATTTCAAGAGATAAGGGAAGTAGGAGTGAATAATGCTTATATATAGTGCTTATAGTATCACACACAGTGCGAAGGTGGACTTGTAAGATTTAACTGGAAAATTTTTATATTAGAAATATAGGAAATGCATATCAACGAATTGTTAACGAGAAAAGGAAACGAAAAACGTTGTCCAAGTTTACTTTTTTTATTTTATCATTATTATTATTATTATTCTTTTATTTCTCTTTGATAAAGCTGCGAGATTGCATATTACCCGCTAGGAAAAAGGGAAAAAAGGCCGAAAAAATCAATTTTTTTTCTTCAAGTGTGTCGGTAGTATGTATGTGTGTTAGTGTGTATGCGTTTTTCATCACTTTGACTCATGTTGCCATGTTATAAAACCCGTTAGCTTAAAGAGAGCCTAAGAGAGTAAGTAAAGTAAGTTTTTTTTTTGTTCTTTTTCCCCTTTCACTTTAACACACAATAATACAGCAAATCCAAAAGCAAACAATACATTTCAATCCAATTAAATTGTTCTTTTACCAACAACAATAGAATGTATGAAGCAAAAAAAAGAAATATTCTGCTGACAAGATATATATAAAACGCTCATTCTGTCGTTATGATAGTTGTAGTTATAGTTGTTTCTCGCCTTTTTCTTCTTTATTAGCACATACATACAAACATTTAAGCCAATATAAGATGAATATATCTTAAGAATAATCACTTTTAAAGAATTTATTAGGTCGTTTATAGCGTCATCATTGTATCATATTGAGTTTAAAAAAGAAATACACAATTATCACTAGCACTAGCACTTACTGGCGCATATTAAACGTCAAAGAGCACGAAAAACCAAATTGCACTCAATAGGTTTTTGTTCGCATTTTGTTTTACATCAAAGAGCAAAAAAAAAAAAGAAAAAAAAATTGCATACTCAGAAAAAGAATAAAAATGCTTGTGCATACACATGTAGCATTATGTGCGTGTTCATGGTGTGCTCTTTTAACATATACTTTAATTTTGTTATATCTTTTTTTTTTCTTATTTGCGTTTATTTTATGTAATAAGTCTACACTATGTATGTAGTGCGTCCATCTTTTCGGCTAAAAGAACTTAAAGTACGCTGTGTGTGTGTATGCATGCAAGATTGTATGTGTGCACTATTTGTGTTACATTCATTCCGGAAACTAGAACTCGGAAAGTGAAAATTTCTTTTCCATTTCACGGCTGCTATCATTCATAACAGTTTTTTTTTATGAACACAATTATTATTCTTACTGTACAAACAAACATTAACATATAAAAACATTTATATTATTGCAGCTTTTTCAGCCACATTATTGTTTAGGGCGTCATGTTGATTTAACATAAGTTACGTTACGTTACGTGTTTACAAAAAGAAAAAAAATTCAGTTTTTAGCATAAAATTGTGTTCAAATTATTTTCAATTTACTACAAAAAGACAAAAAGCGAATCGTTACGTAAATAAAAAAAAAAACTTCAACATACACAGATAAATTTGTTATAAAAACAATACAAAAAATGTCACCTTTAATGGAGCGAACACTATTAGTGGCGGCTGTTTTGGGTTGCCTGCAAGGTAAGTGAAATATATTTTGTTTTTTAAATAAAAATTAATTTAAAATACATGCAAGCTATCGATCAGTAACTCCCGGAAGTAGGTAAGAAGATCCTTTTCTTTTTGGAAAATTTGAATTTAGTAAACATCGTGGGTGATACTAAAAGTCCGAAGATACCATAACATTTTGGTAACCTTCTTATACAACGATTTGTTAAGATCCACAAAATATGGCTCAGATACCACAATAATTTTATCATTTTATCCAAATCTTTTTCTCTAAAGCATACTTTTGAGCTATGTGAAGTGATAATAGTCGACGAGGGCCAAATCTGGACTCAAAATCGAAAATAATTTTCAATATTTTTTATGTCTTTTTTTTGCGTTTGACATGCTTTAGATATCATTCGTATTCGTACAACTTCGTTTAAAATCAGCACACCCGCAACAAATTGCTTTAGAAGGGTTGCCATTACATGTTTCAAGTCAAGGCGGAGTATTAACGCTTTTCTTTCTTATCAAAAAGTAATAAGGTCACCAAAATCATTGCAGTTCATAAATAAATAAATAATTGAAATTATATAAAATTTTGGTGCACATCAGTTGATAGTTGGTATTTTCTGAAAATAATATGGATTAGGAATTACAAGTCGATGTACTATATATATATATGCATGTTTCTTAAAATAATTTAAAAGTATTTAATAAATTATTTGAAGAGTATTGACCCTTTTGCTTTGAAAATAGCTACATTAAAATACGAAGCATTTAAGTCGCAATAGATTACATCGAATATCATTTCAAAGCTATCAATTGGAACTAACAAAGTTCCCTGTAGTATCAAAGTACATTCAAAAATGGTTTTCAAATTTGGTTTTTTTAAAATCACATACACTAAGCGCGATTTTGAAAAATGTAGTGGCAAAATGCGTTGCCAAAAGCAACCGTCTTTGTAAAGGGCGGCACTTATGACGTAAGTAAACGTTGTTCTGAAAAAAATAGTGCAATACTGATGTCCAAGCTGTCGTAACGTGAAGCAGAACGTGGAACGGCAAACGATGTTAAAACTTTGGGAGCCTTACCTTGATGTACCCAGTGGTGCAGCTCATTAAATTTGAAAAGTTAATTATCTTAAGAAACACTAGGAGGACTAATGGAAATCGCATTATGTATGAGATTGCACGAAATATTGCGTACGTAGTGATGGATGTCAAACAAGAAGCTAATGTTGGAAACGTTACAGTTCGTGTAATAAATTTGTAGCAAAAGAGTTTTGTACATAACGCTCTATCTGTGGTCGAATTTCTGGTTAACTCTGAATATATTTTTAAGGCATCAATTTATCGCATTTTATCCGAATATTTTGTCTGCCGGTGCCACTTTTGGAGATTTTGAATTGATTTAAATTCAAAAATTGCGCAGGAAAACCGAAGTCACGCTTGCGTTTAGTTTCTTAACCAATAATCATATTCTAAGCAACAATGGCTCGTTGTATTCGCCTTATGTAACATCCTGGGATTTTTACGTATCGGAAAATACACACTTGTCTATGAAAGATAAGCATTTTAACGACATGGATGTCATCCAAGGTGACAAAAACATCGTCACTCACTTGTACGTTTTATATGACTTCAGTGAAGGATGGATGCATATTGCAACTCAAGCAACAATTAATCCGTGGCGGTACTAACGTTTGTGATATTTTGCAAAACTCTAGTTTATCTTATATAAGCCTTTGCACCCTGCACCGTATGTGGTAAAGGATATATTTTGTGCGGATGTATGTAAAACGAAAAAGGCCTTAAGGTCTAAGGGCTTTTACAATACCGATCAATTCAGAATCACTTTCTAGATCGATTTAAGTTCACCTGCATGTTCACGCATTCTTGTGTTCAACTTACAGGTCACAATTTTTGTATTGAATTATATTGAGCAAACTGTCCTAGGGTATCTAATGGTCGGCTTTGTCCGGTTATAACGTTAGAAATTTTTTTTTCCGATAATGAGGTATATTGTCCAAGCTTTGACCTTACAAGTATTCAACATTTTTCTCGTATCGATTCTTATTTGCTAATCATAAATTAAATAAATTAAAATAAATTAAAAAGTAATTAAATAAATAAAAATAAAAAACGAATGTTTCGGATTTCAAAATAATAAAATGATTAAAACGAATTATAACGATAAGCATGATCCAAATTCTGATGCTCTTTTTTAATGGATATAAAAAGGCGCCTGCAGCCATGAACCTTGATTTTTAAAATAAATTAAGAAATTTATGAGACAAAAATATGACGTAAATGTCAAGATAAATTATTAGACATTTAAAAAACACTTTAAACTAAAGCACCAAAGAAGAATCGTAGAATAAGTAAAATAAATGGCCATTGGTACACAGAGACATTAAACATAATTTTCATGTTCACATTAAAGTATAAATGAATTACAAGTCGCAAGAAAGCGCGACGTTCTTATTAATGCTGATTTATTTACAAAAGCAAAGTACAAGTACAAGCAGACATACATATTGGCGTGTATTAAAATGAGTCTTCTCTGTCACCCCTCACTTCGAGCATATAATAGACGATGAAAATAGTTCGTGATGTTTTAATATTCAAACACATTTTAAGTGCATTTTTTTAAATCGAATATGTATTATGAAGTTGGAACATTTCGTATGATGTGCGATTGACTTCCCATCTCTCTCAAACAAGACATTACCTTACGTGGTATCAATCTGAGCTTTTGAGCGCCCGGATTTATGCAAATCGTAAAAGACGTTTCTTGGCCAATCCTTAAGAGTCCAACGAAGTCATGTACCAATCTGCTTAAATTTTTGAAAAATTATATCGGGGTCGGAGCGTGGTGCACTCTTAATATTTTCAGTGAAGAAACGTAACAGCATATTATTGCTGTTGATTTGGTTGAAAAGCATTATCGCGTTGATCGAAGTGGAATTGCCAAATATGTCGAAGCACAACTTCTTTCGAATAAACTAATAAATGTCACATTAAATCGCCGAATCTTTTTCCTGACACTAATATATAAAGTTCTAAAAAAATGTCGTTTGTTAATAGTAGGCATGTCATCCCGATTAGGCAGTATTTCCCAAAATTTTGATAAATGGCACGAAATATATTTATATTCTGATATGATATGTTATTGAGAGCAGCAGTCCGCCTTTTGTAAGTGTGCAGCTATCAACTAAGACTACATGTACCAAGCTTCAAGTGCTACGAAAAGAGAAGACAACCGGATTGGCAGACAGATATCGATCAAGAATATATATACTTTAAAATATTTGCCTCTTAACAGACAAAAGAGACAATTAGTATACGCCCATCCCTTGGGGATGGGTAGCATTCTAAATATTTTCAGTAAGGTTGAAAAAATTTTAAAACCCAATGAAATAGAAACATTGATCATCCCTATTATCATCAAAATATCTATCTATAATACTACTAATGATGAAATATAATTAACAATATATTATTATTATTAATATTGTATTGGGTTGGCAACTAAGTAATTGCCTATTTCTTCAAAAAAAAGGGTTTTTTTTACTTGAAATGAAGTTTAATCTATAATTTATTTTTCATTTTGTTCGATGATTTTTTGAAAATTCTCGTAGAAAGTCTGATCCTTTTTGGCCAAAAACGGAGTTAAGTGAGATTTTACAGCGTCCTCATCGTTGAAAGTTTTACCACAAAGGGAGTTGGCCAGGGATCGGAATAAGTGGTAATCCGATGGCGTAAGATCAGGACTATATGGTCTATGTACTATCAATACCCAACCAAGATCCATCAATTTTCGCCGAGTGGCCAAAGAAATGTGCGGCCTAGCATTGTACCGGTGAAAAATGACATCTTTACGATTGACCAATTCTAGTCGCTTTTCGTTGCCTACTGCATTCAATGTGTCCAATTGCCGACAGTAGACCTCCTAATTAATGGTTTGGTTCCCTGGAAGCACCTCAAAATACACCGGACCTTTCCAATTCCACCAAATTGACAGCGAAATCTTTTTTTGTTGGATATGTGCCTTTGAAGTGGTTTGCGATGACTCATTAGGCATGCACCACGATCGTTTTCGATTGACATTGTTGTGCATAATACACTTTTCGTCTCCAGTGATGATTCGTTTTAAAAACGAATCGAATTCATTGCGTTTAAGCAATAATTCGCAAGTGCTACTGCGCTTTTTCAGATAAATTTCTTTCAAATCATGCAGAACCCAAACATTAACGAGACCGACACGTTTTAAATGTTTCTCAATGGCTGCAAGTGAAACATTTAACTTCTCTGCAATCTCTCGTGTAGTTACATGACGATCCGATGCGATCATGGCTTTGATTTGATCCTCATTAAGCTCAACTGGTCTAAAACTGGATCTAAACGTTGGTCATCTTTAAGAGAAATATCTCCAGAACGTAATTTTTCAAAACTAATTTCGGTATTGCCTTCCTTTAAGGGCTTCATCACCATACACATCACGTAACTTTTTGGGGGCTTCCGCTGTGTTCTTTCCTTTACGAAAATAATAAAGCAAAACATGCCGAAAAAGTTCGCGATTGTACTCCATATTAATGTTGAGGTAAAAAAAAACTTTAAGAAAATATCTACGCTAGATAAGGATGACAACTGACCTATATAAGAAGAAGAAGAGAAGAGTGAGAGACATCTATAAGTGAAATCGGCGGTTACTTAGCTGCCAATCCATTATTATGCTTAAGCCTTAAAGCCACAGAAGGATACACACACAGATATGATGTAATCGAAATCGAATTTTATATTTTGGGAAATTTCTAGGGCGTCTTTCGGGTTACTAGCAACGCATCTAGAATTATCGACCAATCTAATAAAACCTTATGTATGTTTATATTATATTTTTTACAGTTACCACAGCTCTAATGTGCTACGATTGCAACAGTGAATATGATCGTCGTTGCGGAGATCCATTCGATCCCTATTCGATAGGTGTTGTTAACTGCAGTAAACAAGAGCCCTTAGAACACTTGAAGGATAAATATAAACCTATTTTGTGCCGTAAAACTACACAAAAAGGTAATGTATTTGAAAACTCAAAACAATCTGTGTGAAAATGTTACTTTTGAATTTCTTGTTATTCTTGTTATTTTTTCTTATCTTCCAGTATATGGTAAGGTACGCATTGTACGCGGTTGCGGTTATATACCAGATGAACGTACAGACGATGGCGAGTGTCTTAAACGATCGGGTACACATGATGTGCAAGCTATTTATTGCGCCTGTACAAACGATTTATGCAATCACGCTGTATCAACACTGTTAAACAACAATGAAAATTATTTAAAACTAATTTTCGCGTATACATTAGCTGCCCTAACTGTAATGTTTTCAAGTAACACAATTAATATGAATTTCATACAAAATTCATAAATTTTTATGAAAAACAAAAGACAAGTACACGTAGATCGCTGAGATAAAACGGTATTAAGAGAATTAAAAAAAAGGTTTAGAGATGAAATTATATAGAAACCAATGGCTAGAAAAAACAAATCTTACGCTTGAAGAATACAAAAGAAAAAAATAAATAAAAAAGAGGATAAAAAATCTAAAATAATATGTTTTTAAAATTGAATAAGAAAAGAAAAAGAAAAGAAAAATTTTTGTGTGCATTCTGTTGTGTTTATAAAGTTTTGAGTATGAAAGTATCGATAAAAGAGAAGTAAGATATTTTGGATTTTTTTTTTCTGTAATATTTCGATTGAAATGTATTCAAATTTTCAATTTTTTTTATTTATTTCTCGTTTTATTTTTTTATAATCTTTTCGTATATACACACTAAAAAAGAAAATGACACAATAGTAAAACTGCCTCAACGATTTATTTAAATTTTCTTAAAAAAAGAAAAGAAAAAAGAAAATGGAAAAATTCATGAAAAAAAATATTTTGAAATTGGCTTAAAGGAAATCTTTACAAATTAACTGGTTGTAAAGTTTAACTTTTAAAACACATACACACATTCACACAAAACACACGCGACAGCGACCGCGCCCCCACACACACCCATATATATATATACATATATATATATATATATATATATATATATATACACGTAATACACCGAAAATTAATTAGATTCAAAAATCCTCGATTCACTTCTTTGATTATGTTATGCACATTATTATAACACTAAAGAACACACAGCGATTCGAATTTTCTTAAAGATTAAAACAAAAAAAAAACGATAAATAATTTTTTTAAAGTTTGAGAAAAATGATTTAAACAATAACAACAAAAAACAAAAAACGTAATATAAAAAGAAATTGGTTACTACTACAAAAAAAAAAAAAAATAATAATAATAATAAATAAATATAAAGAAAATTTACATTTAATGTGTACTTTAAGTAAAAAAAAAAAAACAGACATGTGCTTCATGATTACACAAAAAGGAAAAATTAGTTTAATTTAAAAAGAAAAAATTACCAAAAACAAAAAAGGAACTCGCCTAAAGGCGAGTCTTTTTATACCTGCCACCTAGGGTTCCATAAGATAACCGTTAGCATTTTTTTTTTTTTAAACAAATCACTTACTATAGGTTCTTAAGAAAAAGCAATTTTATTCTCAAATTGCTTCCAGATTTAGGCCGTCTAAACTTATGATTGTCTGTCTCCAAAATTTCAGTTTTGAAATATCTCCTCAGACACTTCTTAGCATTTCTAACGCTAATACATTAATTAAGCAAGATCCCCTCGTCTCGATTCACTTCGTAAAAGAGAAAATCGTAAAGAAAGCAGTTAGAAATAGATAGATCAGTTATTCGGTTACATCAAGTTGCCCAAAATTTGTTTGCAGGAAATAAATTTTCCCAGTTTCAACTTAAATAAGAAATAGTGTCCAAGAACCAAATTATGAATGTAATGCCTTGACTGTAAATGAAAGCAGTTACAGAATGCATTTGTAAGTAGTTTCTCAATAGAAAATAGTTATCTGTTACGGCATTGATTTTACTTCACTAAATTAATGTGCGAAGAGAACAAAGTGACTTAAAGTACCCTCAACGTGTCCGTTCCTATTAACAATAGACCGAAGTAGATTGTTGAAGAACATATCTGTGATTCTTACTACAATTAGAATCGGTTACATCGATTTCTTAAATACACAATATATATAAATATGTTCATGTGGTAGGTACAAAAAAAAACATTTCATTGGTATAAAATTTAAAAAAAAAATTGAAAAATCTTCCTATTAAACATAAAATTAACATAGAACATTTACTTGCAAACATATGTCATACTTATATATATATAACCATGTAGATATACATATATATATATATATATATATCTATATATATATACAGATATATATATATATATTGTATATATATGAAATACGTTTATATATATAGACAAGATGTTAGTCAAGCAGCAGTTACACAAACATCCACATAATAATACAACATTTAAAGAAATAATTAATAAATTTAATAATTTCTTATAAATATATATATTTATCACACATCTACAAATACATATATACATATATATACATATATATATATATATAAAGAAATATTTATTGTTATCTATTTACAAATTTTTCTTCTATTATTATTAATTATTACTGTGTATATTATGGTTATTATTATTATTATTATTATATTGTCTAACGCGTTTCCATTATTATTGTTATTATTATCTTCTTTTGTTTTTTTTTTGGAAAAGTCATATTTCCGTATACAAACATATAAACGCAAAAAAAAAATTATAAGTGCAATTATAAGTAGTAATTTTTTAAAATTTAATTTTAAAATTTTATTATAATAGATTCTAATTCTATTAAACAAATTTCTCTTGATTTTTTTTCCCTTTTTTGATAAAAAACTATTTTTTTTTCTACACCTTCAAAGTCATTCCCTTTAAGGTATTAAACGTGCAATTATATAAAATTCGTGGAGCTCGCAGTTATTTTGATATTCTTTCACTTCTTTCTATATATGGTTTTGATGATATTTTGATTATCATGACTTCAAATGAGAAGGGTCGTTTTCATTATGTCCCAATGTTGGAGCAAAATTTTCTAACTAAAAGAACATCGTAATTTAAACGTTAGATCGAACTCGACTTTTTGTGAACAGAGGCGGACTGTTAGTCATACGTTAAAAAAGTCATTTGACAAGCAAATAATGAAAGCGTAATATAAATAGAATTGTTACGCATGCTCAGCTCAATAACTAATTGAATCGTCTTGTCCTGATTGATAAATATTTACTGATGAAATTTTGAGCTTTCCTTTTTTTTTTATTTTTAATTAATCAAAGAGCAATTTGGAATCGTAATGACAATCAAGAAAAGAATTGAAGAATTATAAATTTATGGTTTACGAAGAATTTGTTCCTAACTTTAAAGTGGAGGAGTTGTCCTCACATTTTTTTTATTGACAATTGTTATCGTATATCAGGTGCTTGGAACCATAAAAGAGTATAGCTTTTATGCCAAGAAGAGGTGCTCATGTGGGGCCGTGGGAATATTAGTATTGCTGTGTCGCTCTGTGGAAAAATGAGTTTCATAAAACGTTTCAATGAGTAAAGAATTTCAGCAATTTTTCAGAAAAGCCTCAAAAAAAGTTAAGACATTTTTTCGTCGGAAGGAAAATAAAAAACCTTATTTCAGTTTTCTTATAAATAATTCAGACGAAAGAAGTAAGTTCTTATGCTAAAGCAATCCGAGCACTAATTTAAGACTATTAACTGATAAAAAAAAACTTTTTACAAAAACTGCAACTCTAACAAAATAAGATAAGATAAGATTGTATTGTGAAAGTATTAAAAGTAAAGTGAATACTGCTGATGTCAACTTAGATAGGATTTTGTGGAAAACTTTATTTGTTTTGTAATTTTTCGGACGGATCTTGTTGTAGCTCTTGTTGAGATACTACAGATTTTATATAATCACGTTGCTTTTTTGAGAAAATGAAACCCAGGAATTGCATTCGACCATGAGAAAAGCTAAAAGCAATAAATTGATCAGAAAGCTAATGAATCAAAATAGTTTTCATTTTTATTAATACCACCTAAGGATGTGGAATGGGCGTGTACATGAACGTGTAATTCCCTTTAAAATATGTATCATGCACGCACATATATCCTCAGCTTATAGCCGCGTGAAATTTTGGGGCATTTAAGACATGTTCATCTCACTATGTTTCTATTGTAAAAAAATAACTTTGGCGGTCGTACGAATCGGCACAAAAAACTAAAATTTAGCACACATATGCTATTAGTTCAGAGCATTTTGAAATATTGGGAAGTTTTTTTTTGTGTCCGTCCGCCTAATTGGGCTAGAAAGCTGAGTTTGATTTAACAAATGCATCTAAATTTTAATGCAGATTTAACTTTTATTGAACAGTCTACACTCCAAACATTTGCTAAAAATTAATGACGAATAATTCACACCTATGTATTTTAATAGTTATTTTACTTATTATTTAAGAAAATCTTAATAATATTCACGAGAATTGTTACGAAAATTAAAATTGAATAATCAACCGAATAAAAAAAAAACACTTCCATTATCGACACACACAGAACCTTTTATTTTGGTAGCAATATGAAGATGAGAAACTTTTTTTAAATTTCCGAAACATACCTACGAACAACAAGAAACTTTATATAAATTTCATATATTTAGTTAAAAAGAGAGAAGCAAAAAGTAACTAAAAAAAATTTATTAAAACTAAAAAATATATAAAATAAAGATTGAAATACAAATAATGTAGATAAAGGAAATCTATCTAATTTTTAGTAATCGAAAAAAGAAGGAAATTATGATAAAAACCAAAACACTAGCCGAATATCTTAAAAGTAATAACAAAAAAAGGTCATATGTTAATAAAAAAAATTTATGAAAAAAAAAAATCGTAATAAAAATTAATAAGTAAAAGAATAATAATAAAATAAACAAATAAAGTATTGAATAAATAAAATCATAATAGTAATAATTTAATAACAAAAAAAAAAAAAGAAATAAACTTTAAATTAGTTAAAATTAATTTAAAAGAAAAAAAAAACAAACAAAACAAGCAATGCGTTAATATTTGAACAAAAATTAATCCAGAAACTCTCAACAATACACGAATTATAAACAAATATTATAAAAAGAAGACATACACACACACACCACACACACATCCACCAAAAGGCTTATATTAAAAAAAAAAATAATAAAAAATTATAAAAACTATATAAAATCATATACTCCGCCCCTTCGATACATTAAAAAAAAAACAAAAAATAAAAATTTAATTAACTTGAAAAAGAATCATAAAAACTTTGCGTATCTATATATATATTTTATAAATATTCACACATACACAGACATAAATTCATAATAAAAACACAACCACACTAAGCCTAAAACCATATCATGAGCTTTGCTTTGACACCTTCAAAGATTTCCAAATATAAAAAAAAAAAAAATAATTTAATAAAAAAAAAAGAAAATCAACACAAAATAGAAAAATTCGTAAATTATATAAAAATATGAAAATATAAAATAATTGAAAAATCCTAAATTTATTTACTTTTATGTATAGTGAAATATATATATTAAAAAAAAACAAAAAAAAGAAAAACATACACTAATATAGACAAAAATTTCTGCCATTTAATATAATCAAAACCATGATTTTATTACGTTAGACAAATATTTTTCACAACTGTGTTGCATTCATATGCATATATGGCTACACACACTCACTCGAGCACACACGCACACATACAAACACGCCTGCAGTCATACATCTATACTTACTCCAACGCTCTCTACTCACACTCTCTCGATCTCTTTCTCTCTCTCTCTCTCTTGAATTTCGCTAAATATCAGTTTTTGTTAAGATATGAAAAACGGAAAACCAAAATAGGAAATTTAACAGTAAAAAGCTTTTGAAAATCTCTCATAAAAGTTATTCCATTTTTATTATTTTTTTTATTCATTTTAAAAGTGTAGAGTATTTATATTATGACGAAAAACTGAAAAAAAATTAATTAATATAATGATGTTAACAATAAAAAAATTTATTATAATTTTTGTTTATATTTTTGTCTTTTCGTCTTTGTTTAGTTTAATAAATGATTTAAATTTGATTTAAAAATAAACAAAAAAAAAAAACTTAAAAATTAAAGTAAATTAAAATTAACTTAGTACTTAAGTCTGTAAAGCTCCGCTTGTAGAAGAAAAACCAATAACAACAATTTAAATAAAATAAAAACTAAATAAAGTTATAAACTTTCACAAAAACAACACAAAACGAATAAATTCATGTTTTTATTTGGCACTGAACACACGGCAGGTAAAACTTTTAAACTAAACAAGCCTTGAGATAATTTATTGAATTGTTGTTAATCATATGATGTAATGTTTTCATAAATATTATGGCCATAGAACCACAATTCCTAGTTAGTTAAAGCCAAGGATAAGGAAAAGCGAGATAGTGTAGTTTGTAAATTAATGAGCGCTTTCCAGCCTCTAATTAGAAAAGTTGAAAATTGGTTAATAAAATCCAAACGTTAGATATAACTGAGGTAAAATTATTTTTTATTAAGATCAAATATGAAGTACAAGATCAAGTAATGTGCGCTGGAATTGATCAGACAGATAGATGCAGATTTAGCTGTCAAACAGTAGATACTGTAGTCCATCGAGACGCACAGCTGTAGAGCGCATAAACCCAGATATGATGAAAGAAAACGAGATGTTTACCATGTACTAGGATGAAACAGTCTTACTCGAAGAATTGATACTTCACATTAAGACCAGGTATCGACAGAAGAGAACAAATTGTACACCATTTATGATTTCTCGATATCAAACGATACTGAGATCCATACTTGAAAAAGTAAAATTTTGCACTGAATCTGTATTCAAAATATACTTCTTTTAAATTCATTTTCTTCCCGATTTAAACCTGTCATACAATTTCGTTTTCCTTCTATTTAGGTCTAACGAAAGTCCCGTTTCCTACACCATGAATTCGAAGATTATTCTTATATGCTGATTAAGTTTATGAATTATTGAGTGCTAGCCATTAGGCAAAATTTTGAAAATTTTGAATTCCTTCCTTTTTACACTCACCATAAGAAATATACCAGACGAAGGATATATTTCATTTTGTCATTTGGTTTGTAACTATCAAAAGGAAACTTCGGAGACCGCCACAAAGTATATGTATTCTTGATCAGCAGCAAATTTACAGTCGATTTAAGTTTGTCCGTCCGTCCGGTTGTGTAACGTCTCCTGCTCGCAAAAATAGAGATATCGGCTTCGAATTCGGTAGAAACATTGGAAGTTCTTGCACGCAGGTTGGTATTGAAAATGGGCCAAATCGGTCCAAGGAAGCGCCCACAGTACTACGTAGACTAAGAAAACCTTTGCTTTTGGAATAAAAAAAAAATGGAGTTTTGCTCATTATTCGTAAACCATGGCAGGTAGAGAGAGAAATTTTCAAAAATGTGCAAAATTTCAAAGATCGATCACGCCCACTCAATATAATAGAATATTGAAATTTAATTTTGTTTGTAACATTAAGAAAGATGCATCTGGAACCACATAAAATGTATATATTCTTGATTAGTGTGAAATTTGGAATCCACCTCGACGTATCCATATGTCCGTCTGTCTGCTTATATGTGCAATATCTGTAATAAACATTTTCCTAGCCACAAAAATGAAAATATTGGCTTCGAATTTAGTAAAAACATTGGAAATTTTTTCACATACGCTGCTATTGAAAATGGGCCAAATCGACAACAGATCACGCCTACAGCATAAGCTGAAAGCATATCTGTTTTCCACGGTATTTTCTGGCTGGCTGTATTCCAATGTACTCCATAAAAATAAAAAAAATCTGCCACGCCCACCCATTAAAGTTGAGGTTTCTTACTTTTTTTTAAGATAGAGGCGGCGGGCATAAAAGATTCAGTACAGCTGAATATCTTTAAAATGTTTACTTTCTTGGTGATGATGTTGGTTTTTACAAACAAGGAACACATATTTTACAAATAGTTATACTTCGCAAATTTTTATACAAAATTTATCTTTTCAATTTTTTTTTTTTTGACAAGTTTATTGTTACCAATTAAAACTGTGAACAGGACGCTATTTCTTTCCCACCAATTGACTAAAAGGTAACGTGATAATCTTCCGAGTTCAAGCTAATTAAACATAAATAATGCATAAGCAAGAACAAGAAAAACAAGAACAACAATAACGGTAATGTATATGTTGTATGTTGCAGGTTTATTGAAACAAATAAATCACTTGAAATTTATCTTTACCTCTTCTAGCTATGCAGGCAGGTAATCCAAAGGTACGCTAATGCGGTAAACTCTCTGATGTCTGCGCCTTATTAAATGTAACGTAACATAATAACTTGAATATGCTAATTGATGTTGTATTTAAGTATCCAAGTATCCTTGTACAAACACGTACACACATACATATGTATATATGTCGGTCTATTTAGATTAAAATTCAAAGAGATTATTAAGTATTCAGTCGAATGGAATTAATTATTATTAACTCTGTACGTAAACTTCATACATTATTCGAGATATTGTGCTAAGTTCGTCAAAGACGTGCTTAACCCAAGGAATGAAATACAATTGTATATAACCTATTAAATCATGAAATCGAAGAAATGTAAATAAATTAAAAAACTAACAATAGTAAACAAATATAAATTTAATACGTTCATAGCATCTTTCATATTCTTGCGTAATAATATTTTGCTAAAGTCATTAATTCGTTTGTTGTTGATAAGCTCTGAAACTGTTTGCATTTCCAAAGGTTTTTCTAGCAAAGCGAAAAGGATTAACGTAAGTCTGTTAGCACACAGGAATTATAAATATTTTATTCTTTCTTTACTCTGAATATATTTACGTTTTTAAATATTTGCTCTTCTTAGCAAGAGAGTTTCAAAGGGAAAGCGACTAAACAGTCTACTTTAAGTCATTGAGTAATCAGGTATGTAAATTTTCTCCAAAGCCGCATTAAATAAAAAAAACATATTTTTACTGAACAATGAACAGCGGTATCAATCTAAGCATAATTGCTATTATATTACCATAAGGATTTCAATAACTTGTGTATGCTGGAAACCAAAGTGAACCTCAGATAAATCATGAAAACTATAACTTTCGTTTTCATCGTCTTATATACGAACCAAAACTTTACTTATTTAAATTTTCAGAATGAGATTAAAAATAAAAAATCTACGACGCTTTCACAATTCAAGAATGAAATTCGTCTGTAGCTTTAGGATTCTTATGAATCCAGCCACTTCCTTTTCTTCCGGGCATCAAACTGTCTCTGGTGTTGTGATATATTCACCAAACATGTGATTCTACAGATGGCTTTGGCACAAGATGTAATGGGTCGTTTCCACCGCCCCTTTGCAAAATCTGTCCCAATCGAGATCTGAGACACGCATATTTTTCAAATGATATCTGAGGAAGTTGTGACCAAGTGAAAAAGAAAATGACCATTGAAAGAACTGAGCAATCCTGAATTGATACCGTACGAGTGGGCAAACATTCATAACCCAATAAGGCTCTATTCCGTCAAATAAGAATATGACAATGTCTTTTGAAGGCTAGGGTTAACTAAAAATCATATGGATTTAATACTAGTAGCGCCATCTTTGTGTCAGCCTACGATATTTTCAGCCCATCTGTTAAGAAGGGTGCGAAAGCGATTTTTTCTTTAGACCAGCCACGGGCCAGCAACATAAGCACAGACGACAGTTAAAACACAAAATGCAGCCCTTCTATGAATGTTAGCTATATGGAACTCTCACCGTGTTGCTTTTTTGTACTCAAGAGAGTATTGAGCTTGAATGTCATTTGGTGACAAATCTTGGTATTGTATTGCGTAGTGCTGACATTATTTTATCTTCGCTCTGTAACTAGCGAAGCCCGCTAATTCCCTAAAATTTATTTTCTGCTTGTTACTTATGCTTTATCACAAATGTGCAGGCATTTATACTAAAATCGAACTTGCAACCTATGAGAAAAAAAGAAAGGTAAGAATTAGTGAAATATTATACTTTTCCCTAATTTCTTGCTTGCTTCTTATGCATATTACACGATTATACACGATTATATTTGATTATGTTTATATTCAAAAATTAAGTTAAAGTAAAGCTTGACATTCTACGCTTACTGTAGCGTGAAGAATCATTTCATTGTTAAATGAAGTTATAACAACAGCTATGACTGAGATGAGCCTTTGATTTGAACATTTGATTTTAGTGCTTGGTCGTCCTAGACCATAATAATTGTACGGCCTAAGATTTAATTAAAGTCATGCAAAAATTTCCGCGGGGCATAATGAATTTTGCTAAATAATATAAACAAATCAATTTTAATGTTAATATGTCCTTTTCACATGTCCTTACTCATCGTTTATGAATGGATAAGATTTAAATAAACAAAATGAGTTGAAATGTTTGTTTGAATATCGTAAGCAATACAGTGTTTTAATGCTGGTCAGTAAGGCTTGCAGGCAATAGTTCCCAATAGTTATTATTATTATTATTAAATTTCTTAAAATACCGTTAATTAATATAAAAGCGATGCACATACTTTCCTGAATGGTTTTCTCCATAAATCTTATTTGAATAAGAAAGAGGAGTACTTGTAAATGCCCGCAATATAATTAAAAAACTAATTTCATATCGAGATACAAAAATCAAATATTGATACATTTTGCTTATTAACTTAAGATATCGACCGACGTATTAATCCGTTTTGCATAAATATTCTTTGCAAGTACGAAATCTAAGAACTAATTCGCAAACAAAAAGAAATTGTTCCTTTTTGGCCTATGACTAATCCTTCGTAGTGTAAAGTGATGAAATCACTTACATATCAACTTGACTTCTGACCGTAACTTGTTTACTTTTCATATGCTCCCCGTGAATGAATTTTTAGTTCACTGTTATTTATCTACTAAAGAAAGTAACAAATTTCCCCAATAAAGTCAACCTACAATAGCTAATGTATAATACTAAATGTTTGTTTACATTATATTCGTATATATGTATATGTGTATATATATATGAAAGTTGCTATCCTTAAAATGTACTCCGTAACGTAACAGTTTAAAATGGTATCGTGTGTGAGTTTGTTCAACATATTGTTGACATTCTATAATAGTTGCATTCGTGTTAGTAGTTATGAGTGAGCATGTGAATGTTCCAATTGCCAGGATGTATATTGAATGCATATATAAACTGATCTAAAAAATATTGAGCCCATAATATGTAAAAAGTCATATACTTTCTCATTTATTGAATTCATACACATAAGTTTTGAGATTTAAGATTACGAATAAGTTAAGTTTTAATTATTAGGCTCAATAGTTTTTAGATATATTTATATTTTGTATATATAGATATAGATAAGTATACGTACATAGACGTACATTTGACAGGTCGTAAAGAAAACAATATGAAAATTGTTTACTCATCATATTTAACAGTATTTACAGTTAGCTGCTACTCTTCTTTTTAAAACGAAAAAAAAAAACATGCAGAAAGTCTGCGTGCGACCTATCAAAGTATACACCATAAAATATAAACCATAAATTGAACGGTTCATTACATTAAGAAAAAAAAGACCCTTTTTTCTATAGCCACTACCGAAGGATGTGAGTATACCAGATTTGTGCTTCCATTTGTATAACACAGAAGATATTACTAACAACTTCCTAAAGCATAAGTAGTCTTGTTTAACGATTCGGATTTGATTTAATGAGGTCCGACTGTCTGCCTATCTTTCCTAGAAATTGACTTTAAACGGTAAAACTTGTCATAAATGATCTTAAGTCAAACTTCAGAGTAGAGATATCTGCTTACAGCTGCATGTCGACAATAAGCAAGAAATTGTAACTCAGAACTCATGGCAGCGACGAGTTTCATGCCTGATATTCTCTACATGTGTATATACAAAAAAGTCACTTAAAATCTTAGGAAAAGATGATCGTGTAGAGAAAAGATTTTAACTCGCAGTCTTTAAGAGACATTGATCTATAACTCAGTTTTAAGTGTTTTAAGAGTGTAGACTACAAAATCAAATTGTACCAATTGTCTACATCGATCAATTGACACAACTTGTTCATTGGCTTGAGTGTGCCCAAGTGTATGTCTAACTTTCCTAATTTTTATGAATAAAATATTTCTCAATTTAATATAGATATTATTATCATTGTTATGTGTAAACAAACCTTAAACCATTTGTTTATTATTTATTAGGGTTTATATCTCTTTGAAATATGCGGGTGGGTATTATACCATTTACTTATTAAAATATATTGGTTTTGTGCTATCCATGCATGCGATGAAATTATATGTTTTTCGTTGTGCATAAAGAAGTTAATTGTTAATGATTAATTTAATTTAAAGGGAATCACAAAGTTTTCATAATATTTTAGCGTTAAACGGCATAAACTTTCCTATAAAAATATGCATAAAAAGTTATAATAGTGAGATTGTAATGAACATTTTTTAGTGCAGCAAAGTATTTATGATTGGCTTTGTAGGGTCATGTATGCTTTTGCATTTGTGTGTTTGTGTAAATTAGGAACAGTGAATGCCTTTAAAAGCAATTACTACTATTAAAAGTTGAACAAATAATTTAAAGTTCACCCATTAAAGAATTATAATTAATTAAGTAAATAACAGCCATGGCCGCTTAACATCATTCATTTGACCATAAGAGCACCTACGAAAGTTTATTGGAAAAGTTTGTGAAAAAAGAAAATACGAAATCGAAAAATATTTTAAAATGTTTAGTAAAAAGAATTCATAGAATAAAAACATTTCCGAAGTTAGGAAAACTCTTGTCAATGAAGAACCATCATAAAATCTGAAGAACCATTATCCTCTTGTCTGAGGCTGCTTAGTAACAATAGTTGAACAGTAAATAATTTTTCTTTATGACTCATACAGTATTTCATGCTACAAGACGAATTGTATTTTAACCTCCTGATCCGTTTATTTGCGAGCTAGATTTCTAACTTATTTCTTCGTATCTTCTTCATCACAAATTTCTACAGATGGTTGCATACAAAAAGACAGCTCTCTCTGCTTGTACGTCAAAAAGCTGCTTCTGCTTCAGGCGCTTTCTTACCGATCTTCGAGAAAGGCTTGGGGTCAATTCCTCTTTGATTTCATTCTTTATTTATCTGGTTGAAGACTTCAATGGTCCTCACTTGGCTTTTAGAAACAACGGCTTTGACTCGAAGTTTTTCTGAGGAAAAAAATTAAATATAAACAAATGATGCTTACGTGAACGTGAACGAACCGGTTAACCTGCCAAATAACAATACGATAAATCATTTTCGAAAAATGTTTCAAACTATAGATAAGATAACCATCTTTAAATCATTAATTTTCTTTTTAAGAAATCCCGACTTTAGAAAGTAACAAGAAAAAGGTACGATTTGGCTCGAAGTGAGCTAGCAAGCTTGCACTCGTTGTTTGAAGATGCATCATAAAGCAAAAATCTATTCAGCTGATATAAATGATGAAATAAAGTATTCGTTATATCGTAAATATTTTAAATTATGTATTTATAGAGCTTGCCATGTTTATTTAGTCTGCCTAGTTTTTATAGCGTAACTTAAATGGCACTCCAATTTAAAATGAAGATTTGGTTCGCGAAAAAGTGAAGGACCAATTTAAAACTCTAAACTAAACGTTTTACAATTTTAAAATTTATAAGAATGAGAGTTTTCTGATAACTGCGGGCAGCTCCGCAGATCGATTTAAATAATTTCTGAAGTCAGTTTCGATCGTCTAAATAAAATATTGTAATCGTAAGGGTGATATAAAAATATATTTAAATATATACTTAAATTAATTGCCTCTAAGCATCTATCCTGGAAAAATCAAGCCTTACCGACTCTTCATATCGTTCATAAACCTACGTTAGCCAGACCGGCATCATCAGTTAGCGAGGCCAGCTACGCTACATACGCTAGCCAGACCAGCATCACTAGTTAGCGAGGCCAGCTACGCTACATACGCTAGACAGACCAGCATCACTAGTTAGCCAGGCCAGCATTACTAGCTTAGCCAGGCCAGCTAAGCTACATACGCTAGCTAGAACAGCATCACTAGCAAGCCAGGCCAGCTACACTACATACGCTAGCCAGACCAGCATTACTAGTTTAGCTAGGCCACTCTCAGCTAGCTCCTGTCATGTCATTCCTTTTTTTTCTTGTTTTCAATTATAATTTCAATCAACATCATCCATTTCTAATATTCACGTACTTTAACAAAGACATATCACTTTAGGCCGAAGGACGAAGCAATATAAACGAAAGTTTCCAGAATGCAAAAAAAAACAAACACTAGAATGGAAAATTTAAAAAATTTGAGCATATGCTTGAGATAATATGAAAATAAAGTTATAATTCAACAAACATACAAGGACACATAAAAAATGTTTGTCGGCCAAACCTCTCCATCGTCTGTTTTTGTTGGATATGAATAAGAGAAGAGATACGAATAAGAAAAGAGATACGATGTCTTTATCATGTTATGATGTTTAATTTACAGTTTGTAATACAAAAACTTTTTTTTGACATATTTCGACTTTTTTTTCTTCTTTGTCTTTCTATTTTTATCTCTTGTTGGATATGTACGTACATATGTAGATAGACAAATGTCCATTTGCCGAAATAATGTTGCTTTGACCCGTATGAAAATGTTCCAATCTTCAACATTTTAATGAACATCCGTACAAAGCGTACCTATCAACCACATTTGCATCGATGTGAAAACGTTCAACACATTCTCTCGTCACACTAAAATAAAACCAAATAATTTACATTCAATATAGTTTCTGAAATCTGATGGAATTTTAAATACACATCGATACGAGTTTACCTAAGTCCATATGTACGTATACAAGAATGTTTTGGATAGCTGTGTCCGTTGAGAGAGAGAGAGAGATGCAGGCATATATATTAATGGGGAAACGTTAGTCTAACACATCATATCTGCGTGTAATAATCGATTTGTATTTGACTTTGTGAACGCATTCATATTTAGACATATGTTAGCAAATTGATGAAGTTGATTCTTACAATCTTATATTTAAATTTCATTTTTAATCGTCTTCACTATTCTCTTCCTCGTACTTCGTCAGAAAAGTTTAAAATAATATTTTTTTTAAATTTTAACTTTTACAATACTTTTGAGAGCTATCAAAAACAAAAAAAAAATAAGTTTTGAAAGTTAAAAAATATGAATTCACTTCATCGCGAATCTTGGATATGCACCATCTCCATAACGGAAACTTTCTTAGACGTCAATAAATGTACAATTATCTTCGGGCAAAACTAGCGTACTCATCACTTCAGTAACTATATCCTTTACAACTACACGAAGAACCACTTTGAAATGAATTTAGGTTATACTTCACACCGAACAAAACAAGTAAGACAATTACATTCGGCTGTGACGAATCTTTTATACCCACCACCGTTATTTTATTGGGCGTGATAGATTTTTTCTATTTTTATGGAATACCGTCGAACACAGCCAGTCATGGAATATCATGAAAAACGGCTAGAGCAATAGACAAAAAGTAGACGTGCTTTCAGTCTATACTGTAGGCGTGGCTTATACTCGATTCGGCCCATTTTCAATAGCAACATATGTGAAAGAACTTCCAATATTTCTGCCAAATTTCAAGTCAATATCTTTATTTTTGCGGGTAAGAGAATGTTTGCCACAGACATCAGATAGTTAAGCAGCCAAACAGATGGACAGACGTAGCGATGGATACGTTTAGGTGGATTTCAAATTCCATACTGATCAACAATATGATGATAATGATTCCAGAAGCATCTTTCTTAATGTTACAAACATTTTCACGAAAAGAATTATATTTCAATATTCTATTATATCGAGTGGGCGTAGTTGACCCTTGCATTTTTGCACCAAGAATACAGGATAGCTAGCGCAACTTTTTTGGAAATTTTTCTAATTCTATTTGCTATGGTCTACTAGTAATGAGCAAAAATGCAATTATTTTTTTGCTTCCAAAAGCAAAGATGTTCTTAGTCTACGTCGTGCTGTGGGCGAGCCCTTGGACCGATTTGTCCCATTTTCAACATTTCAATGTTTTCAATGGGTGAAAGAACTTCCAATGATGAAGATGATAGCTTCATTTTTGAAGGCCAGGAGAATGTTTACCACAGACATTACACAGATGGATAGACTGAGGGGCGGACAGACGAACATGCTTAAATCGATTCTAAATTTGATGCCAATCAAGAATATACATACTTTGTGAGATCTCCGAAGTTTCCTTTTGGTAGTTACAAACCAAATGACAAAATGAATTATACCCTTCACTTTCGGTTATGGGTATAAAAAAAAGAAAAAAGGCAGAAAATGAAAAGAGAATTGAACTTTATTTTAAGCTCGTGGACTTATAGACAGGAATCCAGGGGGAGAACTTCCTATGCAAAGATAACTACTAACCTTTAGGAAACTTAATGTATGCCTCCAGAATTTGTGTGCAGCAGTGCTGAGTGTGTTATTTAAAGACGTGTTAAAGAACCGCAAAATACAATCCTAACCGCATGTATAACTGCAACTCTAGTCCAAAAATCTGTCCAAAACTAGTGATATCATTTTCTTTCGGCACGGTTTTGCTCCTTCGCTCATTGCAGCAACGTTGTTTTAATTATTAGTGTCACACTCAAACAAAAACATTCAAAACAGGGAAACAATAAAGTTAGTAAATATAAAACAAAGTTCAGTCTATTAGGACAACGAAAAAATTATCTTTTATGATTTTTGCTTCAATGTTGAGAAAGCAAACTTTAACGTATTTAATGGATAGAAAACCAAAAGTATTAAATGAAAGTAATCAAAAATTCAATAAAGCTTCGTGAGACCACACATTCTACATTTAAAGAGAGACTTGTAGTTGACCAACGCTACCGTTGAAGACTTTTTTATAACTACATAAACCGCATTTTTTCTTTCAGGATTGACAAGGTCTTTTAATGGCCTTAGTTTACTATTAGCATCTTTGATAAAAGTAGACATATAGAGAGATGAAGGTATAGAAGTTTCATTTTTGTTGCTTTGTCTTCGTGAAAACTATTGTACTAAATTTTTAAATAAATTTACTGAAATGATCCTATTTTTACTGCATACGAAGTGATATTATACTTTAAGGAATAGATATAAAAGATATAACGTAACTTCATCACACTTTTCTTTACCTTGCGTTTTCGACACACGAATTTTTCCACGAATTAATATTTAGCTCATATATTATTTTATTTTATGCTTAAAGAGATTTCTATTCTTACCCCAACGTACGACTTTTGACCGATGACGTTATTTTGTTTAGAGTTTATTTATAATTTTTTCTGCAAAGATTTCGTTGCTGCTGTTATACTTATTACTATTTGCTTCACTTAACCTGATTATCATACTTAAAAACAAGCTAAAAGCCCAAATTAGCTTCAAACAAATTTTTAGCATTAATTTTTAGCATTAGCATACTCTGTTGTTTGAATTCAACGGATAAAGGTAAAATTAATTACGTGACTCTGTTTATAATGTCGCTTCACATACACTAGAGTATATAGACATATATGCTTTGAAATCATTCAACGGTGCCTAAGAATTTTGTTTGTTTGCGAAATTGTTGTTGTCATGATCGTTTAAAAATTTTCTAAAATTAAATATTGAAGTAGAATTCTTTATAAATATTTCTTATTGCAGTCGAATGGATGATTCATATTTTTAAGTCCAAAAGACGTCCACTTTTCTGAACTAACAAAGAAAAAAACCCCTGAAAATCGAAAGTGAAAGACTTATAAAGCTCGTTTGTTTGAAGTTACTCACAAAAATCTGCATAAAACTTAGCTTAAGAGTGACACTGACTATTCTGTTCAAAGTGGCTGTCGCAGGGAGCTCACAATCGACTAAAAGCAAAACCGAATTGATGAATCTAAGTAGTGCTTGGAGCTGTTCAATCGTAATAAACCCGAATTTTTCCGGCGATATGTGACAATGGAAGAAACATGGCTCTATCATTTCACACCGGAGTCCAATCGACAGTCGGGCGATTCGACTGAAAGCTTATTTTGATGTGTTGTAAATATAACGAAGGTTTTTCAAAACCAAAAATTTACCTCCTAACTGTACCTTCCTGGCAGACTTAAGTTTTGCTTGGACTTGTTGCTGCGTAGCTATGTTGCCTACACTATTCTAACATGTTACGCTTGCAATATTTCCTTCAAAAAAAAAAAATAAATAAAAAAATAGCAGATATTCGCATCTGAGGGAAATGCAAACATTCAGTGCGAAGTGTACATCCTGTATTTTTTTTAAATACTAAGTAGTGTGTCACACATACACTCCTCGTTGAGGTGGGGCTACAAAATTTTTTTTATAAATAGTATAACATGCTATCATGTAGAGAAAGTTAATTATACGCTGGTTTGTTGTTATGCAAACCTTTTTAGTGTGCGGCTTAACTAATTAAGTCTAATCTAAGTGCATGAAGTGTATATCGGCACTCTACTGCTAATTATTAAAGCAATTTGTTTGTGTTAAGCAAAGCTTAATGCGCATTAATTAATTATGAATGCATTATGAGTGCATACAAGAGTAATAGATACCAGAAGAAATTATTTTGCTTTTTTTCTCTTTTTTTGTAAATTTGAACCTTTCATTATATTTAGTTTTGGTCTAGGTAGAATAAGAATCTTGAATTCAATTGTTTTACTATTGTATGCAATGAAAAAACAAATATGCTCAGATAAATTATGCAAAATTTTATTCTTTCTTTTTTATTTGTGATTGAATAAGGTTGCAATGCCAAGTGCTAAAAAATCAATTAATTTAAAAAACTTATTTTATTTGCCTGAAATAATTGAAATATTTTCAGATTAATATTGAAAAAATCCCAGTAAAACATTCGATTTTTTTGTACAATTACTTTTTTATTTTTTTTTTTGAAAAATTCCTTTTGCCTCATCATACGTATTTTATATTAAATATTCGTTCATATGCAAGATGCGTTATATTTAATCTCACTGTGATGTACGAGTGCATAAAAAATGTCATAAACGACTTGACATTTATATTTTTAGTAAAATATTTTTTCTCTTTAATAATTAATAAAATTTTTTTGTTTATCAGTATGTTATGACACGAAGTGTTAAGTATGATATACAACATCTGTCGTATGTTTGCAACTTATGTTCATTTCTTTGATCAAATTTTTCAAAATGTGTTAACTTAATTATTTTTGACAAATTTCCGGATTTTTGATAGAAATTCTTATACGAGATCCTTAATTAGTTGTTTGTTATGGAAGACTAAAGTAAATCATTATAGTCGGGGAAGGATTGAATACGCTACGGAGTCTTACATAATAAATTCTACATGAAATGAAAATCTACATGAAATTCCTATTATGGACTCATTTGCATCATGAAGTATTAAAACTAAACCTTTTTGTCATAGAAAAGCTTATTGTCACATAACAACTCTTATATGTGGAGTGGTCGAAAAAATAGATCAACCTGGTCTACCAGATTTGTAATCATTTAGTTAACTTTTAATGCAAATTACTATTAGAGAGTGATTTTCATCATAAAGTATTAAAATTTAAGACTTATTACCGTATAAAGGCTTATTTTTCATACAATCGGTAACATGAAAGGTGGTCCTAAAAATGGTCCCATCTGATCCAAAGTTCTCACATTTATTTTATATGCCAAAATATTAGTTTCTACCGATTCTTGTCACGAAATATTAGATTTTGCCGATTTTTTGTACAAAGACTTTTCAAATGGTGCGTTCTATAAGGAGTGGTCGTAAAATTAATCCGATCGAATGCATTTTTAATGGCGTTCGTCTTTGGATGAAAGTAAATCAGTATACCAAAAGTTGTTGTAGATTATATGAACAACCAGAAATATAAGCTTCAGAGAACGAGTCTGATTCGGTCGATATCGTAAAAAATGCGTTTATCTTAAGTCCTTTTGGGTGTTACACACATTCGCACAAACTGAATATACTCTGTACCGCACACGTACATACACGCAAACATTCGGGTCTATTACGATTGAGTAGCTACAAAGACTGCTTAGAATCATCAATTCGTTGCTATTTTTGGTTGATTTTGAGCTCGCTGCGACAGCCACTTTGAACAGAGCTTTCGCATATCCAAATATTCATTCACGATATGTTCAACACGTTCCTTTGGGTCTCGGCTATCTCAATCAACTTGACATTACGGTTATCCGAAATTATTTTGTGGACTTTTTTGATGTTTTCGTCGGTAACGTCCTCTTTGGGGCGTCCACTGCATGCATCGTCCTCGGTGCTCATTTCGTCTCGTTTAAATTTAGCAAACTACTTCTCTGCGGTTGATTTTCCTGGTGCAAAGTCCGAATAATGTTTATCAAGCCAAGTCTTGCTTCAGTAAAAATCCTATAACTCACATACTAATAGTGCAACAGACGATTTTTGTAAAATGATTGGCTCTTACAATGTTCTTTTGTGTTTTTGTGAATATTAAAATCACTTTAGTTTTTTAGATAAAATGGTGAATATTTTCCATTTTGATATTTTTAGGATGGCGACTGTTTCTTGCAACTTAACTTTTCGGTTTTCGCGAATAAATTTAAGAATTGTTTTTAAGTTTCCTGCTGGGCTTCCATCAATTTTAACATCATATCCATACAGATGCGCTTACAATCAACAGTTCATTAACATTTTATTTTTTTTCAAAGGTGAGATATTCTCTTCAGTCAGTCAGTCTCTGCAAGGCAATGTTGAATTTTAACGATTTTCTTTTGCACTAAAAAGAGACGATAACACATTCGAGAAAGTGCATTTTTTATAACAACATTCCCAGTAGGTGAAAATGTTCTTTTCTTTACTGTTTAATGAGCATTTTTATACAATATAAGATGTTTACGCTAAAGATCAATTGCTTCGCAACTAATTTTTTACAAAGAAGATGATCGCACTCCCTGTCGCGCAGGTCGCTATTTCTTGTAAGCATTAAATCGTAATTTTCATTATCACTGCTGCATTTTGGTTCACTCATTTGTGGGACTAAATTCGATTCCGAGTTTGATACGGATTAAAAATATATAACACTTTATGGCGTCTCTGAGGTTTCTTTTTTGATGTTTCAAAGGTTTTCACAAAAAAAATTTAGTTTCAATACTCTATTATATCGGGTAGGCGTAGGCGAAGCACAAGTACTATAGGATAGCTAACGCAATATATGTGGAATTTTTTATAGATCTAATAAATAAATAAAAAATCAAAAATGATTTGGACCATCTTGAATAACAATTTGCGTAAAACAATTTCCAATGCTTCTGTCAAATCTGCGGCCCAGCGGAATGTTTACTACGGAAATTACAAAATGAATGTACCCTATCCTTCGTTGTGGGTTTACAAAAAATTTAATTTTACGTCCAGAGGAAGAAACTATATAAAATTATTCGATTAGTCCAACCATGTTTTGTTTTAAGATGAGTTCTTAGATATGCATGTGTATCCGCATAAAACATATGAGAAAACAGCATAATTGGAGTAAAGACACATATTTATATATGTAAACAGTTATTCACACGTGTATATTTCCATTATTATACATTTATAAAATCCTGTCGACACGTTTTCAATCAACATTAAAGAAAACATTGGTTTTCTTTGCTTTACTTGTACGCAACATCTTAAGACGTGCAAAGGACTATCACATTTATAAGAAATAAAGACAGAATATGTATTCGGTTTAGATTGAGTATGAGAATCTGAATATAAAACAAATATGTTTAGGTGGTTTCCAAATTTGATACTGAAAAAGAATATATACACTATATGGGGTTTTTGAAGAGCCTTTCTTGATTTTACAAACGTTTTCAACAAAAAACAAATTAAATTTCAACACACTGTCTACGACGTACAGACGGACACTCAAATCGACTGGTAGACGGGCATACCCAAGTCGATTCCAAAGTTGATGCTTGTCGAGAATTTATATAAATTATCGAAAATCCCGTGCATACCGCGATAAGATTTAACTTAACTTTTTCGAATTTAAAAAATTCGAATTGAAGCTTGAAAATTGTGGAATTGTGTTCAAACTTTTGTATTCTGTTATAGACAAATTTTTTTATTACAATAAATTTGTTGTTCTTTTTTTTTAGTCCATAGGCTCAACTATCGTTTCAAGTTCAAATATTTCTTTTAGCTTTCTTTGCTCGACTTTTTACTCCATTTTTTGCTTCAAAGAACTTCTTCAGAGCATTTTTCGAAGCCATGAAGTTACAGGTTTCACACTTCACTTCACGCGAACTAATAAGCAAAACGGCCAGAAAACGTATAATTCTATATCAAGAATCGAAACTTCATTCCAAACTTTTAATTTCTTGGCAGAAATATTGAAAATTTTCAAATCGCTCTCAACATCTTAGCGATTATCTCTATAAAGCTAGACTCACGCATTTTTGTTTTAAATGTATTTAAATGAACATAAATGCTGAAGGACATTTTCCTAATAGATTCTTATTTGTATGAATCTGGTACTGATTTGGAAACTTATGCAACGCTTGGAGAAAAGTTTGAAAATTGGGAAAAAAATTTTTCTTCCTTTCCCCGCCATATTCTAGAAGGTTCAAAACGTCCGTTATACTAATAATAATAAAAACTTATTTTTTTTTATAGAAAAATTTACAAAAGTTTTATTTCATAATAAACTTTTCAATTAAGCAATTATTGGTGAACACAAGACGATATTATTCCTAAATTATAAACTTTAAAAATAATAACTGAAGCAAAATTGAAAATTGTATTCGCCCTAAGGTAAGTCTTGAATATCCTTTATTTCTAACAATTAAATCGAATTATAAATTACTTTTTTAATTATGCTTGTGTGGGCTTGTCATTCAGACTGTTCACGAATATTATTAAATTTACGTTTGATTTCACAATGTATGATAAAAAAACTATTTTCTTATAGATACTATATAGAAATTAGAATACTAGAAGCAAAAAAAATTGTCATCCAAAGCAGTCAGTACTATTAAATTTATAGTCGCAATTATAAAGGCTGAGAAACATAAATTCAGACAAATAAAATTAGTTTGTTTCTAAAAGTATAGTACTTGCCCTACTGTGTTGCTTATAATATTTAAATAAATCGGATTTTACTTACACCAACATCGTTGGGAAGTTGCATTGCAGATGGAAAATGTTTGCACAGGCAAATACTGGTTATATAGAATTGCTGGTGTGGGGTAGCTTTCTTTTTTTGTATCGATATTCAAGTTGTTTCAAATGAATATTTTTATGCAAAAGTATAAATATTTTACACTTCACTAAACTCTTGAATTTCATTCCAAAAAATCACTTCACGTATTTATATTAATAAATTATCTTCAATGCATTATGATTGGATTCTATTTATGATATATTATTGGAAGCTACTCTAAGCTTTTTTTCACTTACAGAATAGGTCTCGTCATATATGATACAAATCCATAAAGAAATGGAAGTATTAAATGTACATTTTTGCAATTAAAAAAGTAAAGCCTGAACGGTACTGATAAATGTTGCGGGTAAAGAGATCGGAGAATCTCGCATTCACTTGATCGAAATCAATGGAGGGTGTTACAGAGAGTAGCACCTAGATTTTTGGCAGTCTTTACTGTGATTATCCTTATATAACATTTAAAAGCAATATCTGGTATAAATTGTAAGTTCATCCTAAAAATCTTTCGAGATCTTTTTTGAATTTTTCTTAAATTTTTCCTTACTATGCTAATTTACCCAAATGCAGCATGTATATCTTCATTTATGCAATTACATAGGGTGGACGGACAGAGACACGATGCTAAATTAACTCAGAATCTAAAACAAAATGACAAATCAAATGTGCTCCTACTTTTCGATTATAAGAAAAATATTGTAAATAAGGGAATGGTTCAGTGGTAATTTGATTGATTTAAAATCTTTTGAAAAGCAAGTAAACAAAAAAACTTTTTTTTTTTCTCAGATGAAAAGTCATTAAATACCTTAAAAGCGAACAACAGTGAATTTAAAATTTACGTTCAACTGTCATATATGTGTGAATAAGATTTAACGTGTACCCAAACAGTCTTCAAAAGTGCAAAGAAGAAAAGTTTTTTAAATTAATTTCAAAGTATATTACAAAGCCATAAAAACATTTTTTAATAGAAACCTGTTACGGTTGTTTAGAAAAACTTGGAAAGACATCTTTCATATACCCATGTTAACAAACAAACTTTTGTTTTGTGGTAATCAAAATACTTTTGCTTATTTATTAAAACTTATGTAGAGTTTTTAGTTCAATACACAGTTTTCAGCATTTTTTAATGATATTTATACTTGTACATCGCTTGAAATAAATGTATGTCAAGTTCTTGCGAATGTATGCTATTTTTAGAAAGACTCAAGGCAGCCGCATCCTTCAGTACTTCGGTACCTATTGTTTGATGTCTGTCCATATAATTTGTTTGTACAGATCTTAACTTTCGAGATATATACAGGACAGATAATACGCTGACCATGCCCACGGCAAGAAAGTTTAATATTTGGTTTTTTATGACGAAAGAAGGCATAGGAAGTTTAATGGCGTTTTTGCCCGACTATGATGTTTAAATTTTTCTTTTTTTTTAATTGAAAATCGTCTTCTTTTTAGACCTGGAAATCAGATCAAAAATATTGTGTTGTAGGTGAATTAACAAAACTAGAGATTTTGACTAAAAATAGCTTTACTTTGTCTAAGTTTTAGTGCATATCAACTTAAAATGAAAGATCAAAGTATAAAGATTACGAATTTTAATTAACATTTTATAATAATTATAACGTTAATCAGTACTGGATCAAGAAAAAAGTTCACAGCTTTTCTCGCTTTAGATGGCTTAAGAATCAGGTAATTTTTGTAACATCAACCCTATCAAGCTATACGCTAATGTGTATGAAATGGGGTACACTATAAAAAATTTTAAGTATTTAAGGAAAAATTCGATGTGCGGACGAATAATCGTTAAAAAGGTCGATAAAATTTTTGAAAAAATTAAGGAGGTGCGATGCTCTTTGTTTCATGACATCGTTGAGGATGTTGATCAAAAACCATTTTACAAAAGCAAGCTCGATATTCGTGTACAAATTAAGAAAATCAACCGTAAGAAATTTAAGGGACATAATTTTCATTCGAAAATGAGAAATTTGTAAGGAGATAAAAAACCGGCGAAAAACTGGAGAAACGATGGCAAAGGCCGGATGACGCCGTGAAAGATTTGTATTCAATGCGGTTG
This sequence comes from Glossina brevipalpis, assembly GCA_000671755.1. NCBI lineage: Eukaryota > Metazoa > Arthropoda > Insecta > Diptera > Glossinidae > Glossina > Glossina brevipalpis. The sequence continues at coordinate 429,254 of KK351176.1, read as the reverse complement.
GCAGGAAGTCATGTTTCATGAACTAAATTCACTTGCCCCGACTATAGATTATAATAGACACTGTCAGCAAATAAGGTGATTAAAGCGCGCAATAGTGGTAACATGTCCAGAATTAGTCTTTAATGACTCAGCAAAAATTGAGAGAATTTGGCTGAGAAATTTTGATGAATCCACTCTAAAGCTGATACCAAGAGATGTCAGTGAAAATGAGTTTTTCATTGCGAAATCTCAGGTGTGCCCTTTACACTAAGTGGTAATATAGGGTAAAGAAAGTAAAGAAATGTTCAAAATATTGGAAATAGGGTCCTTGTGTTTTAAAATCTGTTTAAATATTTTTAGTTACATTTACTCTTAAAGGTTATCGCCGAAAGATAAGTCGCTAATATACACTCACTCTCACGACAGTTCCACACGGTTCGTTAGTGTAGGAGTTATTACTTTTGTATTCTATGCGGGCTGCCTCCGATTCGATCACGGATAAAAAGTTTAAAAGTTTTATTTAGGATCTGGGAAAATAAGGTTTGAATTTGGTGAATTCAGTTTGTGTTTCTCTTGCTGAAGACTAATTCTTTAGAAGCCCCGTAAAGTCTTTATATTCTTCATCAGTATGGAATTCGGAATCCACTTAGATGTATCCGTCGGTACATCTGTCCATCTGTCTGGCTGCTTAACTATCTATCACAGTGTCTGTGGTAAATATTCTCCTGGCTTCAAAAATGAAATATTGGAAGTTATTTCATTGCCACGCCCACCTATGACAATTTTGTTTTTCACCCTTTTTAAGAAAAGAGTGGTGGATATAAAAGATTCAGCACAGCCGAATATAACTTTCTTACTTGTTTTCATTCGAAACGAGGTACATTTTGCTTTATGGGATGTTTGACGTGTATTTCTATCTATCACATACTATTACAATTTGTGGTATAAATAATTACTATTTTTCAACAGGATATAAAATTAGACATTTTTTCAGAGGAAGCGGGTATATGTTTAGCCTCGAGATGATCTTCTTCTGAGTCCTTAATAGTTTTTCTTAATATGTTTGTTTCACATAGGATATAGTCTATGGAAAGGTTTGCTCGATTGAAGCTTGACCATATATACACTAAGCACTTTTCTATGTTTGCATATCTGTCTTTTTAAAGAGTGAAGCTAAAGAGATAGAGAGATAAAAAGAGGTGGAGAGTGAACAAACTGCGGAAAAGCAAAGAAGTTACGAATGTCTGATATTGTTACGAAAACTGCCTTTCGTGTTTTACCTTTAAGGCACAGTTCGTATGGCTAGATCGCGAAATACTTAGATTTTGGTTATGTACAATTTCCTTCATTTATTAAGAAGTATTTATAACCTCAATTATTTTACAATTTATTACAAAGGAATTATTTCCTTCAACTCTTATTTACTCCTCAAATATTATTTACCGATTGTCCCGGGTTAAGCAAAATTCTCTGCTTATAAACCCTACGAATATCACAAACTCTGCATACCCTTCTGATATACCTGGGAATACGTAGTTTCATTAATCCGATTCTTGTCCAATTTCGCGGAAATTCTTTGCCCACAGCTGAAAATGTGCGTTTTGTTTATGACCGCGACACGTATTATGTTAAAACAATTTTTGTTGTAGTTGTATTCTACAGAGTTTGTAATTTTCGTAACAATATTATTGGTTACTGCTAACGGGTCCATACTGATAATCAGAGATTCCAGTTTCCCGTATTGTGTAAAACTGACAACGTAGAAAGTGGAATGCTTGCTTACATATCAATCGGAATTTCGGCCTACAAGAGCAAAATTCCTCATAAATTTATCACGAAGCGCTTAGTGTCCAGAATAAGTTTATTATTCGTGTTTTTTCTTATGTTTTTGATTTTTAAGTATTGTGCTACACACACAATTGGTCTTATTATGATAATCTAACTTCGAAATGCATATTGAATTGAAAATCCTTTCACATCTTCTCAATTTTTAATAATAAAAAATGTATATTTTTCTCTGTATAAAAGCTTGACACTTTGACAGATTCTGAAGACATTTGCTACTCGTTTATATTTATTGAGTATTAAACAATTGACAGCATAAATGTTTCATATTTTATTAAATTTTCATAATTCATGTTTTTCTTGCATACTATTAGAAAGAGTTGAATGTGAAGAAACCCTAAAAGATCATCTTAATGCGTTTTGTTTCTTCGTAGTGTAAAAATAAACAACTTGAACGACTTGTCTTTGTATCCTTTTATTTTTCCTCATTTTATTTACGTCTTCGCTTCTTATCCTCTTATGCTCTTATTTACAAAGACATTCTTGGAAAGTCTACTTCTTAATCGCCACGACAGAGGAAACTCCTAAACGCAATTGGTTTTTATTGCCTAGAATTTATGAATAAAACCTTCTATTTATTTATTTTTTTTTTCGCACATCATTTAGTTCTTTCATAAATTAGTGTATCTTGGCTTTAAAACCCAAAATAAAATCTCGATTGCTTTTCAAGTTGAAATCCCAGGAGCACTTAAAATAGTGCTTCCGTGTTTTTTAATTAAATTAATCCTTTTTTTTTTATTCAATTGACATTTTGGAATTTCAGTGCAACAGTTAAATATATGTGAATGCGTCTCTTTGTATGTCTGCTCACGTAGTTCGCATGTCGGATGAATTTTAATTGACATACGCGTAAATACATAAAACATTAAAATAAATGTATTTTTACGAGATTGAAAGCGAATAGAAAAGGAAGAGGAGACTTTCAAACACCTCTCATTCAATTCACTTCAGATAAATTGTGTGAATATGGATCTAATATTTAATCGTTTCGATTCGATATATAATTAAAAAGGAATTTCTGAAATATCAATTATTCGAAAAAATTATTTTATTAAGTTTGGTTCTCTTTCATCTTTTGAAATTTCTGGTTTGCTGCAAAGTGAAACTTATTCTAACAGCTGTCCGAAGTGAATTGAGCTCAATTTCAATTTTGATAAAAAAGAATGAAACAAAAAAAATATGTACAATCTCTACCATCTTTCGCTTATGAAATTCCATCGGTAAGCAAAGTCTTAGATGAACTGATTCTGATTCAAAATCTGAATAAAAAATCTCTGAATCTGATAGAGATCTAGATAGTGAAAGTGTATTTTTTAATGCTATAAACGAAATGAAAAAATCATTAAACTTCCGTTATCTAAGTAAAGATGCGTTTCTATTAATGCTGGTCGTATGAAACTTTCATTTGTTTTCATAAAATTGTGTTCAACGCCCCATTAGTTTTAAGAATTTCTATAGAAAACTGAAACAATTTCTTGTGTACTTTAATTTGCACAAAGTTTTGAATTTTTTTAAAAATTGTTTTCTATGTAACTTTGATGCTGACTTTTATTTAAATGCTAGATATGATATTTTGATTGATTTTAAATTGAGAAATTCCTGTTGAAGACTTGTTAGTGATTTTTCATTTTAAATGTTTCAGTAAAACCGCAACTAACTACGTTAAGCTGAGTTATGGTTTTCATGGCAAAAGTTCACTCGCTGTTTGTAACATTTTTCAAAATAGTTAAAAAAAGAAAGAAAAAACAAGTTTCAACGCGATAGCTCATCAAAGTGGACTTTCAAACATGCTACACTACTTCGAATAATATATGCCCTTGATTGTTTTCGTCGTAAAATATCAAAAATGAGACGTTCTTGACAGGGAGAGTCTTACTTTTTGTTTTTAAATATACGTATCCTTATATAGTAGAGGTCTTAATGTGGTTATCAAAGTGATTTAAATTTTCTAAAGTTAATTTCTTTTATCAAAGACCTTGTTACACTTGATCCTTCGGCAATTATAAAAAAATAAAAATTAAAAACTCTTATATGGAAAGCGGTCCAAAAAATAGATCTATGTGGTCTAAGCTGAGTACAATAAATTCAGTTGTCATATTAGTATTTTGATATAACGTTCAACGCAAAATGAAAAAAACTACACCTTACTACCATATACACGCATCTTTTTTGTGAGAAGCTTCATATGCAAGTGGAATCAAAAACTATTACGAATTCATATAAATTTTACAAACTCATTTACTGTATCCAAAATTCCGTTTTCGTAGATTCTTGTATAATATATTTAAAATTATGAATTTTTTTTCTACAACAATTCCTCTAAATAAAACGTTATTTAGAAAGTGATCATAAAAACAGACCGATCTAATTTTTTTTTTGCAATAGGCTTCCTCTTTGGGTCGATATATATCGTATGCATAAAAGTTTATTAAAATCATTTGAAAATTGTATATTGAACGCAATAATCTATGAGCAGATGGCAGTGGGACAGACAGACAGACGAACACACAGACGAACACACGGACAGATAGTCGATTCAGAAAATGCTTCTAAATTGATTCGATTAATAAAAAACAAATGTATGTTAAGTCCTTGTGACTGTTCCTTATATACTTTTAATTTACTTTTATTCCTCCAATGTACAATGTACCGTGTAAAACAAAAGTGCATTTACATTCAGTTTAGGTTGAATTTTATATATTACTCAACAATAGTTTGCCTTGAAATAAGAAAAATATTTCTTGAATTTTATTTGTATAGTGTGTTTATATATGTGTGTGTAGAAAGTTTTACTACAAAATGGTTAAATTGAAAATGACATTTCGTTAAAATTTGGCAACGTCTTTTACATAACTGCATCTAGTGAAGATTTATTTTACGCACTGCATTCCCTTTACAAATCACGCACATTAATAATGAGTGTGGAATGAAAGACAATGACAAGGATTTAGTTGAATTTTTAATTTAATCTAAAGTTAATGAACTAATTGAGATCAAGTTTACTTCTCGTACAAAATTTGAAGTTGTGCTTATAAAGGTAAAGGCTGTGAATCAATCCGCTGTTCAAGGTGAACAAAAAACAAATACAAAGAAGAAGATATAGAACAATGATGGAAGGGCTGATTTTGTAATTTTTAATTTTTTTGGTAATTTTGAGCAAAACTATAAATAAATTTTTTTTAAATTTTATTAAGTTCAAAGTGAAAAACAAGATCTTTTGCCTGGAATTTTGGTGAACATAAATTTGGACTGAAGTAATAAATTAAAAATGTTTGATAAACTAAATGCTAAATGATTTCACAATCTAGAGTAAATTTCATACAACTTTGTGTACAAGAAATACATGTTATGTCGTTTAGTGGAACAATTTGAGTAAAGAGATCAACTATTAAGATGTTAAAGCTTCTTTCTTAAAACTAGTAAGCCTTCCTGACTTGGAATAAAAAGCTAGCTTTGAGAACACGATTGCATTTTTTCATCTTATGACCAAACAACTTCAATTTCTTCATTTTGATTTAAAGGAAATATCCACATTTTAAGGAGTTTTTGTATGACACGCATTTCTATGCATAACTAACAGACAAGTTAACAAACATAGTATGCTTCTGATAGATAGTAGATAACACAATTGAGAAAAACAAAAAAACATCGGGAAAAGGTCAAATGCCATTAACATACAAAGCAAATATCATCAAAAGTTTCCTTTAGCTCTTAGGAGGGAATTAAAAAAAATTCTTACCACAAACACTGTTATCGAACGGAGTTTCACCATTTTTGTTTCGTTTTCTTTAAATCCTTTAAAAATCGTAAAATCAAACGAAGAATTTTGTAGAAATACATTTTGAATTTATCCTATAGTAATAAAATTTCAATTAATTTACTTTATTAAATTAAAGCAAGGCAATGCATGCATATTAATAAAAAATAGCCTTAAAGGAATTTATTTCTGTTGATTTAAAAATTGATGCTTAAGTCATTCAGGCGCAATGTTTGTGTTATTCATTAAGGAGAATTTGAATTTTGAATTTTAATCAAATCAAAGCGAGAATTAATTTGACATTAATTATATTTTCATAAAATTCCAATAAGTACAGATTTAAAAAAATTTCTTTTTAGATTTTAATCTTAATTTTTACTTATTTACTTTGTAGCTGGTTATGGTTTTAAATTAATCCTATAGAATTGCAACATCTGAATGCACAAAGTGATTTAATATGATTTGAATGACTTGACATTGAAATAAGATAATAACATTTAAATTCAAAGCTTAATTTTGCTTTGAGAAAACAGGAAACAATAATTTTTACTTATACCCTTATTCTGGTGAATTGAGAGGCATCATGAATACAAAATTCAATTTTATGATTTTTGTTGTTATGGTGAACTCAGAAAAAGTATTGCTTTTGTAATTTATTTTTGAGTGGATTGTGAAAAATATTTCTTTATAAAATTTTATAAATTATTTTTAAGAAAACTTAAAAGAAATGATTATCCCTTGATTGCCTTTAGCAAAAAATATATATTAAGTACATGCGTCAACTTTGGACAGCAATTTCTAAAGGTAAAATAAAGAAAGCAATGAGAAATACCAGTGTATAGAAGGGCTAAAGTCGATGATTTTGACTTTCCTCTACCTAAAATAACAATTTTTTCATTTAGTATTATTGAATTATTCGGTGTGTATAGACGTTAATCATGGCACACTCAAGATTGTATTTTCGATATGACGATTTTTATTTCAATAACAAAACACGGCCGGGAGAATGAAAAAAAGTTTGAAGACAGTGAATTGAAAGACTTATTTAACTCAAATCCAGCTCAAATTCTCAAACAACTTTTGAACAGTTCAGCAGTTGATGAACCAATTATTTTTAACCGTTTACATTCGATGCGGAAGATCCAAAAGGAAGGAAGGAAGGCTACCACGCGAATTGATTGAAAACGCCATTTCAAACCGTTTTAACATCGAGATTGCGTTACTTGCCAGGCAAAAAAAGTAAGGATGTTCCGTGGCATATCGTGACGGGCCATAAAAAGAGGATCTACTACCACAATCCCTAACCAGTTAGTCCAGACGAGCCATACGCATCGGCAGCAAAGAGGAATGTTAATGGGCATGAGGTTTTGCTATGCATTTGGTGGGATCAGCAAAGTATGGTGTATTACAAGCTACCAAAACCGGATGAAACTGTTACTGGGCAGATCTACCGATGTCAATTGACCAAACTAAGTGAAAGGCTTTCATTAAGCAGCACAATTTTGTTGATAGTTGCAGCATACATACATACATACCTTTTCTTATTATCTAACTGTACCGGTATTTTTTTTCCTTTCTTTTCTTTTGTTTTTTCACACAAAGTTTCCACAAAAGGTTTAAAATTTATTAAGGTGAGTTTCCATTTTTATATCCACCAGGTGAAAGTGAAGGGCATATTTCATTTTCTCATTTAGTTTGTAACTACCAAAAGGAAACTTCGTAGACCCCACAAAGTATATGTATTCTTGATCAGCATCAAATTTAGAATCGATTTAAGCATGTCCGTCTGGCTGTGTAACGTCTCTTGGTCGCAAAAATAAAGATATCGGCTTCAAATTCGTTAAAAACATTGGAAATTCTTTCAATCCCTCGCCCACCTTTACAATTTAGTTTTTCCTCATTTTTTGAGATAACGGTGATGGGTATAAAAGATTCGGCACAGTCGAATATAATTTTCTTACTTGTTCTTATTAGAATCAATATATTATAAACTATCGAATATGCCTGCAATGCATTCTGAATATTTTCTTGACATTTTACTTAAATAATGTTATTCGTTGAGTAACTATGCGTACAAATAATATTCTGCTATGTATGTTAATATATTTGTTTTCAGTTTTGTAATGTCATCTTATATATGATTACATTTATGCAAAATAGATAGCTAATATTTCCATAGCATGTTATGTTAATAGTAATTGTTATAAAAATAAATAAGCAAGCAAAGGATAGTTCTCATTAGATTCGCTTTAAATAGAACATAATTTCGTTCTCGTTAATTATAAAAAAAAAAAAAAAGCGCACACTCCACACATTACATTACTTATGCAATTCAAATTGTTTACAGAAAAAGTTACAAAAGGTAGGCAGTTAGACATACACTGGTGATGCTATAAATAGCAACAAACAAATTACAGTTACATTATCTTCGAAATGAAAACAAGTCCTCTGTAACGTACATAATGTGAATTTTGCTTTGTAAGCATTGAAATAAGAAATAAGTTGAAAGGTATATGAGAAAAAGTATATAAATTTCATAAAATCCTGCATCTAAAGACAAAATACAGCAAAAAAGGTCTATTTACCTTTTGCTGCTGGTTAAAGCAAAAATGCTCTGAGTAAATTCAAATGCTCGGCTGAAGTATGTTCATTTGAAGCAACGAATAATGTCCTCTTCTGCTTGAGTATGCTTATGTAAATGAACAGATAATAAGTTCAAACACTAATGCATAAAGCGTTGACGTGCACTTAAACCTGTATTTATATCGTCTTCGAATGCCATAGAAATCTAATTAAATATATTTAAAATAAACAGAAAATGTTTCAATTAAAAAAATGTTGATTTTTAAGTTTTCAAATTCCGAACATAATATTTATTTTGTAGTTAATAATCGAATTCTATTTTTATTATGTATAAATGAATTTTATTTTGTTGGCTTTCTTTGCCTGACTTGGGTTCTAATTATTATTTTTTACTTCATTTATATGTAAATTATTCCACTTTTTAATGGTTTTGCATATTTCTGAACTTTTTCTTAGAAAAATGAAGAATTATTAACTTTCTTAGTAATTTTGTAACATTCAAGAATGTTCATCATGCATCTAATTATGAAAAATGAAGACCAGACTATATTTCATAGGAAAAAATGAATGTAGTTTTCTCTAAATTCACTCCATGCTTAAGTATAAATAAGAAAATGTTTGCAGAATATTTTGGCAAAAAATTCTATTTAATCGTCATAACGAAATTTTACGAAATAATCAATGCCTGCCTTATTCCATTTAATCGTTATTATGAAATTTTACGAAATATTCTATGCTTGCCTTAATCAAATCTTCGAATTGATTGACTTGGTTCTTATCTCTCACTGTGTTTATTTGTTAATTTGATGTTTAGTTTTATGTAATCATTATTTTTTCTCGGAGGACTATGTATGATAAAACCACATCCTTTTTAGTTTACGCTGATTTCAAGCCTAAATAGCGTTTGCAATATAAAGACTCATTTTTCATGAGAACTCTTACGTACCAGATTTGAATTTTCGTAGGAATGATTGCACCGAATGACTTTTAGAGATGCGAAGCGAATTATTCATACCAATTTAGTGTGATGAAATTCTATCACTCAGCAATTTTTGCTAAAATGTTTTGAAATTTTCAAATTATTTCCATACAACGACTTTTTCAAAGAAAGCCATTACATAGGGATTGATCCGATTAAATTTATTTCCAATAAGATTCGTATTCGATGTTCCAAGTTTCACTAAAATATATCAGAAATAGCAATCTGAGGATTGAGCACAAAAACAGATCGGCAGACGTCAGTCCGATAGACTAAAAGACAGACAGAAGGACAGGCAAATTGATGTGCTCGAGTTATGATTTAGAAAGTGATTATGACTCGATTGATATATAATATAAAGTAAATCTTTTTTAAGTCCTTCTGAGGATATCCGAATTAACTGTAGTATACCCTAGGCTATGAAAACTAATAAAATGATAGACGAGCACAGGGTTGATTTCATCACACTTGAAGGACGTCATGTTAATGAAAAAAGTGATTCTTTGCAAAAATTGTAGAAATTGCTGACCGATGTGTTATAAGAATTCACTATTAACCAAAAAAGCGTTACGTGCCTTTTTGGACAAATACTGGATGCTTGCTGCTTGAAGTGAACACAATAAAGTTAAACGACGAAAACGATGAGATTACTGAAGAATTCTCTTTTTTTAATACTTGCCGGTGGATTACCATAAAAAATTGTATCCAAGTAGAATATATATTTTTTTTGTTGCTTTCTTAAATTACCATTTCAGTTTGTGAATAGCTCAAGATTAATTTCAATACGACTATAAATCTCTTATTCGTTTTTGTTTTGTTTGCCTAAATTTCATTTAATTGAAGTTTAGAAAAAGTGTTTGTTTTGATTTGTTTAAAGAATTGCGCAGTTTTTATCAAATAGGACGTATACTTTATACGACATTATCAGCTACATTAGGCATATTAGATTTGTTAAATGTTTCCAACGTGGAGGGGTTGACATCAAGAATAGAATCGAAGTTGCGCTTTCAGAACTTTATGTACAAGAACGATTAGAGATTTAAAACTCGACTAAGCCGGGTACCTGTCTACAATTAGCACAAACTCCATGACTTCATCTTTTTCTTAAATTTTCTTATCGAAGACCTTAAGTTTGAACTTCAATTTTTCTGTAATAAATATTTTATGTTAAGGTCGGTACTTATCAATAACCAGTTATTCGACAATTACCTGACGATTCTTAAATGATACGATTATTTAAAAAGTATTGCTAGAGTACGGACATTACTTATACGATATACGATATATACGATATACGATACATACGATATAAGATATATATGATGTACGGTAGATACGGTATATGATAGAAACGATACGCTATACACACGATATACGAAATAAGCCATATAAGATACATATCATGTACGATACTTACGATATATGATACAAACGATACGCGGTGTGTAGAATACATATGATGTACAATTAAACGAAAGCAAATTCGAATAGGTATTGAAATCCAAATAGAACTGTTTTCTTGTTTCTTGTTCTTCTTTTACATTTTAACCTATTAATTGTTTGCAAAAATCAAAGTGAAATGTATGTAAACAAAATATACATATGTATATATGTAAATACAATTATTTCATATGAAGTCAGAAAAACGTTATTCTTTCCTATGCATATTAAATCAGCTGAAAATGTAATACTCTTCTATTGCATATTATTTTCATATTTCATTTATACAATGTAGTTATAGTTCCCCAACGTATTAAGAAAATGTATTCAATCATTTTTTGTTATATGAAAGTTGCTTTGTTCATATATATTCTATGAGAATGCAAGCATATTAATGTTGTTTATCCATTTGTAACGCTCAGAAATATGCATTGAAAATTTCATCAAATATCAAAACTTTCGAGTACTTTTAGAAGTCTCATGGTCGCATCAAATGCAATAGAAAACTAAGATCAACTTCTTATATACTTACTTTCGAATATATACACTGTCTATTCCTAATAAATTGAATATAGAATTTTAAATATTGTTGTTAATGGCCTGGGCAGCTGATATTAGTTGAAAGCAACTTAAAACTTATCAAAAAAAAAAAAATTCATGAGAGCAAACATGATCTAGCTTCACCAATTGAGGCAAAGAATTTTGTTTTGATATTTGTTGGATGGGTGTGTCGTACTAAAGCAAAAGTAATATGAAATTTTACGAAAAGATTTATATGAGACATACATAAAATTGTTGTGATATTATAGCTGCCAGCTCAGTCAACATAATTCAGGTAATCAGCTAATGATTTATACGAATGGTCTTAATAAACTGAGTTAAAGACACAGAAAATATTTTTTAACAAATTTCTTTTCTTAAGTTTCTTGTGCCGGATGTGCCGGATATTTCTAAACAATTTTAATAGATTTCGTATCTTCTAAGATAAAGAATTTTCTTAAAATTATTCGTTTCTTTATGTTATTGAATCGAAGAACTTTAATATTCAACAGCAGTCACCGTTAAAACGAAAAACTCTTTCACTAAATTATGGAAATTCTATCGTATCGCCAACTATAGAGAAGAAATAAATATATATATTTAGATGTCAGTATGTAAATAGAATTCTATTATATTTAATTGCAAGTCAAGAAGAGAAAAAGTACGATAAACGAGTCTACAAATATACGATATTTAAACAATTTTTTAAACAACTTGGTAGCACTTTGTAGTGAATATTCAGAACTTCATACACATACTCCTACAATATAAAGGTTACTAGAAGAAAATTATCCATACGCACCATCAACCATGTGCGTAACACATTAAATCAATGACACAAAATTTCAAAGGAAAATTTCAAACTCAAGATTAAGGCATGCCCTAAAAGATAAAATCTAGTCAGAAAAATGTAGCATCCACCCTCTAGTGAAAGATATAGAAATATTCTAATGCCAGCTTGTGTACACATGTTTTCTTATTTTTCCTATTTTAATTGCATTTGCCACACTTAGAAGGAAGCTTCGCAGCCCCCACAAAGTACATATAGTCTTGATCAGCGTTAAATATAGAATCGACTTAAGCATGTCCGTCTGTTTCCTTCTTAATTTGTCAGTCTGTCCGTTTGTATAATATGTGTGTTAAACATTTTCCTGTCCGCAAAAACGAAGATATCGGCTTCAATAGAAACATAGGAAGTCAAAGCGCATGCCTACACTACAACGTAGGCTGAGAACATCTCTGCATTTAAGAAGAGAAAGTTGGTTTCTTTGCTTATTGCTTATATTGTCCCAGCTGTCAAGTAATGTCTACGCAAAAATGGAAAGAATCAACCATGCCCACTCGGCGTAATGGAGTATTGAGATTTAAGTGTTTTATCAAAATTTTTATAACATTAAGAAAAAAGTTTCGGAAACCCTACAAAGCGTTTATATTCTTGATCAATATCAAATTTGGGATCAGCATAAACGTATCCATCCGTCCGTATGTCTATCTGTGTCCCTGGTTATCTGTGTAACGTCTGCGATAACCATTTTCTCAATCGCAAAAACTAAGTTAATTGGATGGAATTTGGCAAAAACACTCAAAATTCTTTCACATACGTTGATATTGAAAGTTGTCACAGGCCAAGTTGAAAACACATAGATTACACGATAAAAATTTCCATTTCATAAAAAATCTGCTACGTACATCTATTGAAAGTTAGCTTTTTTTTACCGTTGTTTAAGATGAAGGTGGTGGGTATAAAAGATTCGGCAAAACCGAATATAATTTTCTTGGTTGTTTATTTATTTGTTTTTTGTTTTTTTTTGTATTAAATTCACATAAAGTAAAGTTTTCCTTTTCAATTAATTTAAGCGTGAAACAAAGTTTTCCTGTGGTCTGAGATTCAAAACTAATATGTTAACCAAGTGGTCTATGAAAATAAATTTGAAAATTATTTTCTTTTCACCATAAAACACGATTCATCTGCGGTTAACCAGCAATATATTATATGCGTTTTAAAATCAATTTTGTAAAAATTGAAAAATATTTGGTTTCTCGTCCCTCTTTCGTAAGAAAATTAATAAATTCAATAAAAGCTTTCTTTTTTTTTATTCATTTGCGGTTAAATGTTATACATGCATGCTATGATGTGTGTTCAAGAAATTTAATTTATTACCTTAGAGACGTAACACAATTAATGTTCGGTAAACCTTAAATGGAATAAATGATAAAAACATTGTCACTGCTGTTGCCGATGTGGCCGTGATGTTGAAACCGTTTGCACACCGATATGAATTCCAATGAATGTTCTTTAATAAGGGTTATTATTCAATTGCGATTGTTTTTAAAATTTTTACAGTTTATACAAAAGGAAACAAATAAATTCTCCTCTAAAAAGTGTTATTGTTTAAGGTATTTAAGGTATTTTTTCTTTCTTCCGAAAGCCAAAATGATTTTGAATAGAAGTCAGAGTATATTTAAAAAATAAAATTTTTGAATAATTAATCCCTTCTTCAGATGTAGATATTTATGGTTTCGTTCTAAATATTAAATATTAAATATATTTAAAATTGAATGTTAATTGTCTACTAGCATGCATTATTGTGTTCAAAAAACAAGGAGAGTCTGAATTTTATAAAAAATGCGCCAGAGATATCAATGTAAACTTCTTCTTTCTTTACAAAAGTTTTATTCATTTTCTTACTTTATAACTAATAGCGTCTTCTTTAATTGCAGGAAGTTCCTGTCAATGCGCTTTTAAAATGAGTAAACCTATTGAATGAAGAATTTGTTCTAAACTCCGCTTAAAAAAAAATGTTGTACAAGTGCTACAAATACTGGAAAAGGAAATCAAAACCAAACTCACTTTAACTGTCTTATGGTTGTTTTGTGATTCTAAACTTCATTTCAGAATTTTAAGTAGCTAATAAAGCATATTATTTTAGCCCCCAAGGTCACATGCATAAGTTTGTTCATACAAAACGTCCTAATGTTTGGGAAAATAATTTCTTCTTTGGGCGTCACGATAACACGTCTTCTTATGCTACCATAATTATTGGTTAATTTTTCAACTAATGGTTAATGACCTTCCACAAGCGATGTATGCACTTGCGTATGGCTTCGAGCAACTATTATTTTTGCTCACGTTTGCTACGAATACCATTTCGGGGTAATCTTTTTTAATCAATAAAAGCATTTAGAGAAGGCACGTTGGCGATTTGGAAAACTGTACGAAAAACGATACTCTTTCTAGCTTAAAGACGAATAAAAGCAATGAAATGAAACGTTTGTCAACGAGGTACCAACTAGCAAAAACGTTTAAATTGATATTTAATTAAAACGCGTATTTTTAAAATAAAGATTCTCCTTAATTTTTGAACATATCGGTTTCAAATTTGTAATAGATTTGCAATATTAAAATGTTTACAATAGTTCAAAAAACTTATTTAGCTAATTTAAAAAAATGTTTTTTTTTTTAATAATTAATTACAAGAGGCGACCTGATCCGTTATTTATATATGAAGGAGCAGAGATAATGATTAAGAAAAAAGTTCAATTTCACGTATTTTTCTTTAGCTATGTATGGTATCGTTGCGGGTTGAATATGAAGTTTCTAGAGCATTATATAAGTTAAAATTTGGACCAAACACATGCCATTTGTTAATGTCACTCTTAATAAACTTCCAAATAAAAAATTTGTTTTTAATTTTACATTTGATCGTTGATAAATATGGTGTGCTTACTAAGCTAAAACTGCTGCGTACAATCTCAGGCACTGAACGTTTCACAGGTATTTAAAAAAAGTAAGACCGTTTACAAGTTGAAAGTACTTTTCTAAAATTGTAGGCTAGACTTTTGAAACGATTTAACTAATATTTGTATCTGAACAGAAACTTTTGTTAAGAGAAGATTTAAAATCGAAGTCATACTCCCCACAGAAAAAAATTTCAATTCTTTTTTTCATTAATTGTGGATGGGTCTTCGCAATGATTTTGTTAATGTTTCAATTTAGCTTAATAACCATAGAACAAAAAAAAATTTATATAAAATTTGTTATCACATCTGAATAAAAGTTCTAGCATTGTAGTCTTAGAAAATAATGTATTCGATAATTTTTTGCTAATTACAGAAAAACTTACAAATTGATCTTGAGCTTAACTTTGAAAAAACAATTTAAAGTGAATTTGACAGGTAAACATTAGACATGACTTACCTTTATATGGATTTGGTGTTTTCTTCAACTTCTTTCTACATTTTAGGATCATGAAAAAAAAAACTAAAATCTCTCTTAGAGGCAATATATCTCTTGGGAAATGAAATAATTTTAAAAATCTCCCCCTAAAGCAATTATCAGTTGCAAATCTGAAGTTGAATTTGTTGAGACTCGCAATTAAGAGAAAAAACCAATATTTATTTTATAGATTCGTCCCAAAAGTAAACATAAAGTCATATAAAGGCTAATAATTGCATAGAATTTTCTCAAACAGATTTACATATACGACATACAAAAAACAAGTGAGAAAATAAAACGTAATCCTGATAAAACGATGTAGCAACACATTTATATGGTCTCTATAATTGTCAGATTTTTTTTTTGCTTTAAAATGAGAACACGTAACTAACTATGTACATAGTTTTATATGCATTTCTCTCTTATATTTTAATGTCACTATTTTCTCTGTGAATCTGTTATGTGAACATCGTAAAATAGAAATCAAGGCACAAATATAAAACGTGCTCTTCAACCCACACAATTGCACGTGAGATATTCAAGTAAAATAAACACAAAAGGAAAAACAAAACATCTGAAAAAGAAGAAAACAATCATAAAACCCCAGAACCGTATAAATATCTAAAAATTCCTCAACATTTTTATGTAGTTCTCGTAGTTCTCTCGTAGTTCGATGTAGTTCTTTTAACGTTCTATTTCTTTCTTCAATTTCAATTTCTTTAAACATAAAAACAGTAGAAGAATTTTCCATTTCATTTCTTGTCATTTCTATACCTATTATCGATATTGATATATCCATTCCGCCTTCTCACTGGCAGCGTCTAGTGATAGTAATGGAAAAGATTTCCTCAACAATATTATTTAGCCGAAAAAAGTTCGTTCGTCTCGTTATCCGCTATAGTAATTCTCATTCGTAAGAAAGTATTTCGCCCCAAAGAATAGTTAACTAAAACTAACAAAACTTTACAAATGTCAATATATTTCCAAATATATTTATCTTAAAAAAGGGGGAAAATTAGATTCTAATAGGAGGCCGCCGCAGATCTTTCTCTATTTTTATAGAATACAGTGGAACACAACCAGCCATGGAATAACATGGAAAACATCCAGAAAAGAGACGTGCTTTCAGCTTACACTGTCGGCATGGCTTGTGATCGATTTGGCCCATTTTCAATAGCAATGTATGTGAAAGAACTCTGCCGATATCTTGAGTCGTGCGGCCAGAAGAATGTTTACCGCAGACATAACTAAGGACAGACGGACATGCTTAAATCGATTTTAAATTTAATGCTGATCCAGAATATATATACTTTGTGGGGCATATAGAATTTCCTTTTGGTAGTTACAAACTAGATGACAAAATGAAATATACCTTTTACTTTCGATGGTGGGTATAAAAAGAACAGCCTTCCCTACAAAGAAACAAAATTCAATTTAGCTGCCAGGCAATTTACCGAAAGTGACAAATCTTCGTACGTCTTCCAGTCTACATCTTTCAGTGAAACGTCTTCACATGACTTAAACGTCGTGCAACAAATTTGCAGGACATTTTGGTTGTACTTTTTAAAAAATCTTTGGTTTTATTTTCTCCCATTACTTGGAGCAGATATCGCTTTAGCAATTTCAAGTGATTTTGTAAAAAATGTATTCAAAAAGCATCAAAGACAGAACTTCGATTCTACTTTTGAAAATATACTTTTAATTTCCTTAAAGACTGGATCGTTTTTATTCTGTAATTGCATTATAAAACGATGGACTTTATTCTTATATTTATTCAATGCAATAAGCAAATTTTCTCGCATTTTACTCGTATCATTTAAATTTATTGATTTCTTTCTTTAATTTCGAGAAAAATTTTATAAAAGTTTCTGCAAATTTCTTAAAACGATTTGGAAAGTAGCAACATTTTACAACAACTTCTATAATTTTAAAAAGGAAATATTAATAATAATAAAATATAAATAATAAATCAATTTATCCATCTTCAATAATCTATCGAAAAAGTTGGATAAAGTCTTACGCGTACGCTTGCAATGTTTCCATAACTTTCTCATTCGACGTTCGTCTGCTAGATAACTAAGTCTAAAGCAAATTTCCTTTAATTGAAGTAAAGATTAACTAAATGTTAGACTTTGTAATAAAAGGTAATAGCAAATACACGTCCCTGTATACATACAGACGTACGTATTTCATTTATTGAAAGCTGAGAGAAAATTAAAGCACAGAGCTTGAGCACAACTAGATGTAGTTGTTATTTCCAGCCATAGCTGAACATGTACACACATCGAGAATAGAGGGATATTCAAAACATTCCAACTAAAATTGAATCAAAATCAATTGTCTTGCTTTACAGGGATTGCGAACGTGACGAAGCTTGTTTGTGAACATTGTTTCATTTTATGCGTTTGAACTGTAAACCGTGGATAGAAACAGCTTTGAGTTACGAAAGTAATTTACTTCACATTCATTTTTCTATTAATTATGATGATCTGTAGAAATTAATTGATTCGTTTTTCTTTTATGCGTCTGGCTAAATTAGGTGCTAAGGCATAGGAAGAGTTCGTTGTTAAATCGATTTTTTTGATTAGAACAAAGATTAAACTTGCATGAAAGGTGGTCGTGGTCCATGTTATATTGCCTATGCCGACTCTTTATGAGATGTAATGAAGTTATTAATAACATAGTAAGAAAACTATTGATGACCAACAAGAAAGCTCCTATCTAAGGGGTATCTCGATAAGAGTGCACTATTTAAATTTTGTGGCAAGTGGCAGATTTTGGTCAGGCATCGTGATGGAGCTTTTTCTTTCTGAAGATAAGTCCATAAATACAGTGACTGTGAACAGCATTCGTTACAGGAGCATGATAACGGAGCTCTTACAGCCTCAGCTGTACAGCATGAATTTGGACTACATATGGTTTCGCCAGGAAGGCGCCATCTGTTTCGCCTGAACCATTTCCAGACCAAATTATATCACGTAATTCTGATGTGAACATCAACATCGTGCGATTTAACTCCGTGTGACTTATTCTTTTGGGGTTTTCTGAAATCTAGGGTTTATATAGGAATGAACCAGAAACAATTCCTTAGCTCAAAGCCGAGAGCCAACGCGTCGTCGACGTGATACAACCACATCTTAATGAAAACGCTAACGTAAATCTCATGAAGACGCGGATTCCATTTACCGGATATTTCATTCCATACTTAATCGGAGCATGTCTACTACGCAATGCAATAAAAATATCACAACTCACTCAAAATATACGCGCTCTTATTGAGACATCCTTTATCAGCTTATGTCGTCTTCGTTGCAGGAGCAGTAGTAGGAAACTTGGTAGACTTCTACAGTCTTTTTTGAAGCGCCTCCCATATTATCATTCCTATGAAAAGTAGGCGTTTTTATGGCAACGCAGTACAATATTAGTGTTTCATAGAGAAAGTTGCTTTATAAGAACGAATTTGATATAAAAATAATTTGATAAGTAGCAAATTTGAACCACTTAGATCTATTTTTTAGACACCACCACATATAAGGATTCTATTGAAAAATAAGTCTTTATAGAGCGACAAGTTCAAAATTTTAGTACTTTATGTCACAAATAGTAGAAAGATACGATACTTGACTGAAAAATTAAAATTGCTAAATTTTGGCTACGTCAGTTGGCGTTAAAGGTTCTCTTCCCTAAAACAGTTCTAACGAAAAGCAAGGCTTTATGTGGAAAGAACGTATAATGTGTATTATTTTCTCACGAAAATATTAGTTTGGGGAAAAAGAAATCCATTATTTTTATATGAACTTCAGGACTTTATTTAACATGCTTCGGATTGTCCGATTTGGGTCAAATATGCACCGTTTTGTTGTATGATTTGTTGCCATTTTAAAGGTAACTTCAAAATGCCTCTCTCATAGAAGTCCTGGTCTCTATTTGCAAAAAACTCTAGTAGTCGATTTTCACCATCCTCCCTAGATTACAATTTTTTATCATTAAAGAAATTTTGCAATGCAAGAAAAAGATGATAATCGCTTGGTGCCAAGTCCGGACTGTATGGCGGATGCATTAAAACTTCCCAACCAAGCTCCCGAAATTTCTGGCGAGTCACTGTAGATGTGTGTGGCCTAGCGTTGTCCTGGTGGAACACGACATCTCTCCTGTTGGCCAATTCCAGCCGTTTCTGGTCAATCGCTATCTTCAAACGGTCCAGTTGTTGACAGTAGAGATCAGAATTTAGCGTTTGGCCATATGGAAGCAACTCATAATAAATAATCCCCTTCCAGTCCCACCAAATGCATAGCAAAACCTTCCTGGCCGTTAGTCCTGGTTTGACCACCGTTTGAGGTGCTTCACCGCTCTTTGACAACGATCGTTTTCGCACAGGGTTATCGTATGTGATCCATTTCTCATTTCCAGTCGCCATCCGTTTAAGAAATGGGTCTATCTCATTCCGTTTGGCCAAGGCTTCGCAGATAGAATTCGAGAATTTTCTCTTTGTTCACTTCCATTTAGCCAGTGTAGCCATCTACCGAAAAAATAATGGATTTATTTTTCCCCAAACTAATATATGAAAAATTGTGCTATCCAAAATGGCGTAAGGTATTTAATGGTCGACTTGTTCCGACTATAGTGTTTTTACGCATGAAATTATTTAACTCTCAGATCGCTTTAATTATATCAATCAATTAAAAATCATAATTTTTCATGTTTTCTCATGAAAGTAGTGTAGGGTATTGTATGGTCAGGCGTAGCCGAATATAATGTTTTTACGTTTCTTCTGTTTCTTATGTTCAATAATCTTTGTAAAGGAACAATCTACAACACGGCAAGTCTTGAAAAAATTCATTTCAAACAATATAACTCTCGCTCTCTCTCTCTCTCTCTCTCTCTCTCTCTCTCTTTCTCTCTCGCAGCAGCATTTTTTTTCATTATAAAAACGAAAACTTTTCTTAACCCGCAGCTAGAAGTAATTTAAATTATTTATAACGAAAATTAAATGCAAAATTTTCAAGCGATGCAGAAAACAATACGAAGGAAATATTTTTAAAATTTTATTTACTTTTTCTCCATAATACTCCTCTAGCGATTAAATCGTATTTCTTGTTCTTTTATTTCGTAGCCTTTAACATTTTAGCTTACACTCACTTTATTATCAAAAGAATATAGCAGCAATTTCATAGCACTCCTTGCCTTACGCTTCGCTTTCATTCATGCCCTTTTCTTCTTCATGATTATATTGGATTTTTTCCGTAAAAATGCAACCAAACCATAGCTTCTCTATCTGAGATCTTTTTCGTACACATACATGTCAAGCTTTTTACTTCTTCAACACTCTGCGGTTTATAGTGCGGTTTAGCAAACTCGTATAGAACAGTAATTTTACTCCTGCTTGACCTTCAGTTATAAGTTTTTCTTTCATTTGTGCTTGTTTTCATATTCTTAAAGAAAAAAAAGGAGTAAAAGTCCGAAAAAGAAGAAAAAATAAACTAAATTTTCTTAATTAACATATAATTGCTTGAATATAAGAAAGAAATTTTTGCAAAAAAAAAAAATTAACAGATAACATTATCTAGAAGAAAGGAAAGAATTTAGTTTTTAAGAAAGAAAAATTAGTTTTTGAAAGGGAAGAATTTTATTCTTGCCCTGTAATGAGTCTTACTTATCCCCAATAACTGAAACAAATCACAATCGCAAAGTCTACTAAATGTGGGTCGTGAAATGTATTTTCTTATCTACGACAAGACGCTATCGTAATTAAACTATAGTGTACTGTGCTCGAAATTGAACCGGATTGATAGTCGCCCTCCTATCGGTTGTGTGGTTGCGCAATGAAATTGAATGACAATGGAAACGTATCTATTAATATAAAAAAGTTGTGATCACATTTCCGCGGTTCTTAACTTCTTGGCTAGGCGGTAGCTTCAGTAGATGCAGTAAAATGATGTGATGCCTTCCGCTACGAAACAACCAGCATCAATGGATCAATTTAAACACGTCTGTTCTCCTGACTGTTAATCAATGTGTTTCATCTCGAGGTATTCCGATAAAATTTCGCACACCGGCATGTTTTGATGTAAGGGCTGAACGCTATCGAAAATGGGCTGAATTGGACCATTTTTGCTATCATTCTCTCAGAAAGCTTTATTTTGCAGTGATGATATGAAAAAAATATTTCATTATTTAATACGACTTCACAAAAGCTACTTTTTAAAATGGAATGAGACCTTGTTTTGAGCTCGCTGCCACATAAACTTCTTACAAAAAATACGGCTTTACTTGGCAATAAGCCTTCCTCCTCCCGTATAAGAAGAAGCCTTCACATCTTAACAAAGTATAATTGTTGATGATTTATAACGAAGACAGACGACATATTGTTTGATGTAGGCTGTTTAAAAGATCTACTTAAAAGATCTTGATTGTTAATAAAGTTTTAATTTATTTTATTTGCTTAGCTGGTTTAAAGTACCATTGTACAATATACTAGTTGATAAAAAGGAATATCTACAAACTTTAAAAACGAATTAAAAAAACTTTAAATGTAAAACGTATAAAAATAAATTAAAAGCAATAACGAAACTAAGGAAGTATTAAAACTTACAATTATTGCAGTTTTTGCATAACATAGTACGCAGCATTGTAATCCCATAGGTTATACATGCATACTTTTAGGCGGTATAAATGGTACGGTTAGCATATTCCCAGCTACATGTAACCATTTACACTAACCTGAGTATTTAATTTATGATATTAAGATCTAGGAAATCATTGTTGTTATCGCTGCTGTTGTAACGAGGTTTTTGAGTAGTGTAGTGATAATGTTACACGGGGCGCCATAATTGGTTGTCATCGTAAATTTCAGCGTTTAATTCTTCATTTTGCAATCTCCATTCACAAAAAAGGTGACAATCTTTTGTAATGATTGCCCTAATCAGCAAGAAAGAAAATTTGTCGCTACATGAAAATAAAGCTTTTTCTATTAAGGGGGATACGCGCGCGTTTTAAAATTTGATGAGAAAAGACTCGACATATAAAAGTAAATTATGCTTTATTTTGAAGCTTAGACATTGTGGTTATGCTCCAAACAAAATATCATGAAAAAATTGTTGCGATCGTCCTGAAACTGACACATTCAGCTCTTTTTCAGTACTGACTGCCATTCCTATGGTATTTTCTTCACTTCGCGTTGTACTTTGTCTTCTCGGTGGCTTCTGGTCGTTTAAGTGAAATTCTCCTCAAACTTTCTGATAGAGCGATGTATAGCCAGAGCAGAGGCTTAGTGACGGCGACCGAATTCTGTAGTGAACGAACGATGAACACTCACATCCAAGCTGCTACTTTAATAAAGATTTTTAATTTTTACTTTCAGTGCATGATGAAACTGCAAATATTTTCTCATCTCAAAGCAAACAAAATAATTTATATTTAAAACTAGAAATTAAAATTTGAAAAAGTATCATTTTTAACGAAAAACCCCGTTATAATTCATTTATGGAATATACTTTCTACTTCGCATACACTTTTGTGCATCATTTTTATTTCAATTCTATTAATCAAAATGAAATAAATTTATTTTTTATTATTATATTGTCGCTTTAGTATTTATTATTAGGAAAATAATATATATTCTCTCATCAACTGTTATGGTATCCTAAAAGATGTCTATGCGGTCTGGAAATGATATCTGTTCGTATATAAACATCATGGCATCATGGCACGTTTGAGTTCTACGATGGCGAGCAAAGAACTCTGCACATTAAATTTAATGTTAACATTTATCGAAAATGTCATAAGTAATACATGCGGTAAATATCCCCCTTAGCTTTTATACAATAATTAATGTAGAGTATTAGAAGGTATTGTTTAATACATTTGTGTGGTACAATTTACTTTTAGAAAGAATTTTCAGCAAAAAGAAAGAAATTGCGTGCAAGTTAATAAGAAAATCATTAGTCGAAAACATCTCAACGTTTACGAAGAACATAAAACATTCATTTTATTAGACAGTAATAGAAAAAGTTGTTTATTTGCTTTATAAAACTGCGCTTCGATGGCAAATAAATGCCATAAAAATTTTTTTTTATATTAACTTTGTCTTAACTGCCTTATAAAAAACTCAAATTTAATGATACAATAGAATCATTAAAATCTACTCAAAGAAAAATTTTATGACTTGCATGTATGACTATGTATAAATTGTAACTCGATTCCCTATTACAACATATTCTTTTATGACTTCATTTTATTTTGAAAGCATGAATGAATTACTTTAAGACGAAATCAAAGTTAAAGAAAAAAGAAAAAATTGTTTTCATTACTTTTTCAAAAAATGAAAATAATTATTTTGAAGGTTAACTTTCTGTGTTTTTGTATATTTTCTAGTTCAAACTTTTTATAAAAACAATTAGAAAGTTTTCAACACCAAGTTTTTGTTGTACGTACAACAGTAAACAATAGTTGAAGCAATAGTGGTGTTAGTGTGTTAGTGTACAAATAACATTTAAGAACAACATAACACACTATTATTATATATAAGACATTAGCTTTTCTTATGAATTTAAATTAACAAAAAGTATAAAAGAAATGATACAAAAAAAATTAATTAAAACCCATTCCACAATCATTTTATCCATTCAAATTATACGCATTCAGATTTGGACTTAATTAATGAAATATTTGTTATGGAGATCAGTACTTTTTATTAACATCCCATACCTGCTTATGTAGTGCAAATATAAGCATTTTATAGCAAAACTTTGCTCCAACGTGCATACGATACTACGGCGATATCTTCTTGCTTTTATTGTTTTAGAACCGATCCAAGATTAAAATTTAATTTTTTTGTGAAAATATTTGTAACATTGAGAAAGATACCTCTGGAAATGCATAAAATGTATATAGTCTTGATCAGTATGAAATTTGGAATCCACCTAGACATATCCGTCGGTACGTCTGTCCCTATGTCTGGATGCTTAACTATCTAATGTCTATGGTAAACATTCTCCTGGCCGCAAAAATGAAGATATCGGCATCAAGTGTGGCACAATCATTGGAAATTCTTTCACATACGTTGCTATTAAAACTGGGCGAAATCGGCCACAGGCCACGTCTACAATATAGGCTGAAAGGACGTTTATTTTGTGGCTGCTTCCCACCGCGTATCAAAAAGATAGAAAAAAATTTGCCACGCTCGCCTATTAACATTTAGTTTCTCCATTTTTTTTGGTGGCTATAAAAAATATATAGGACAACCGCAAGGAAAGACTGCACATCTAACGGACATTAAAAAATCAAAATTCTCGAATATTATCTTCGGTTAGTACTTGTCCATCAATAGCTTCAAGCTAAAGGCATTTGATTACTGCCGGCGTGATTTAACGATCTCTGGCAGTCCTGTGTACTACGTCAAGTTTTTGCTCCGGGAGCAGTTGGACGAAACATTTGGAAATTTCATTTCGGATCTGCGCTGGTTCGTAGCAGATAAAAATGTTTAGCAGATTGTCCAATAAATAGAAATTATTCGGCTGCATACTCCTTCAAAACCACTATAAGTTGTCACTAGTTTTAGAAATTTTGCATTTTTCTATATAATTTCTCGTTTGGGCACAAGCGTTTTAGTTCGCGTTTAATTCGCAATAATAGCTTTAAAGAATTGTGGAGCTAGTAATACGGACCTGCATTCCAATATCTTTGCGCTGTACGATATTAAAGAAATAAGGAGCAATCAATATACGACACAGTACCGCAAATTCTCAGCATTGCTATGCAAGTCACATATGGCTGACGATGACGCTTTGTTAACTTTAAATTGTATTATAAAACCAACGGTTATTAAATTTAGCACCTGGTAATCTCTTTGCATTCCTGCATGTGAAAAACGTGCGTCCTACACAGAGATTTCCAACATCCAAAATAGCAATTATTGTAATTATTACAACATATCATCAGCAAAAGAAAATTTGTAACCGATAACGCAATTCTTGTAATAAAAAAATTTTTTTTTTTAATCTTTAATTAATTAATTGAATAAAAAAAAGGAATTTCATTCTATATGCAAAGTTATGTTTTTAAAGCGTTTTTCATTCTTGAAATTAAATGAAATTATTTTCATCAGAATTATTATTTTTTTATTTTACGCAAATTAAACTGTAATGTTATGTGTGCAAGAGCAAAAGTAAAGAGCAGCAGAAAAAGAGAAAAGAGAAAAAAAAAACTTCATATAAATTGTGATATTAAGTGTTATTTTAACACGACTCGAGCGAATTTCATCACACGCTTATATGACATAAGTGGACAATCGACACAAAAAAAAAGAAGACTTAAACTCTATTTAAAT
Organism: Glossina brevipalpis; assembly: GCA_000671755.1. Classification (NCBI taxonomy): domain Eukaryota; kingdom Metazoa; phylum Arthropoda; class Insecta; order Diptera; family Glossinidae; genus Glossina; species Glossina brevipalpis. The sequence continues at coordinate 403,588 of KK351176.1, read as the reverse complement.
AATCTTTTTTCTTCCGTTCTTAATTAATGAACATTGCTGGGTGTTTTTACTCGCTTAAGTTGCTTTACAAACAATAAATATTAAATGAAATAATTAGAAAAGAAAATTAATCGATAAACAATTCATAAGAAATTATAAAAATACATAATTGACCTAAGCTTACATTAAATCATCTAACACACCTCAGAGATTAATTACTAATCCCTAATTCATTTATTTGTAGTAGAGTTCTCTGCAGAAAATATTGTCATAATCCTACTTAAGTTACCAATAATCGAGGTATAAAAGTATATTTAGTCATCTTTGCTTTCAGGTAAAAATCTTTATTTCACTATCAACATGAAAATGAATGCATAATAAAGCATGATTTAATGCGAATGAATATACTCCTTAGAAAAACATATAAAGCAAGGAAATCTTCATTTTCATTGAAAACTAGGAATACATTTTGAAAACGTAAAATTAACCTGAAATTGTACAGAGAAGATGCTAGATATTATATGGAAAAGGTAAGAATGTTCGAATTTCGAATATTCATTATCTTATGAATGTATGAATTTTGGTAAAATTAGAAATAAATCGGTCAAACACTAAAATATAAAACCTAAATCGATTCATGTTCGTAAATCGTAAAAACACGTTAAATACAGGTCTTCCTGTATAAATGTGAATTCCCCATAAACATAAAGTCTTACTTATTTGCAACATTAAACTACATTTATCGAATATTTGTAGCGCCTAAAAATATGTGTTGCTTTACAATACGTATAGTTTTTTTTTTATAACTTCGGCGTGTAAATTATTTTTTCAAATGATTTTTACGACATCGAAACAAATATCGAATATATTAAATATAAAGAATCAGGATTATCTTATATTCAAATACAGGAGACGAGCAAAATAATATGAACACTAAGCGATACGGAGCAAAAGAGACAAGGATTCAACACTCGTTTGAATAAAACTGTTACGAAAATGACAAGCTAGTAAAATACGGCTGCAATAAGTTTCGAAATCTATGAGAGAGGAAACTCCTTCCTCCAGCATTAGCTGCTGCGGTCATAAATGGGCAGCGTCACTAAATGCAAAGATTGATAAACAATGCCCGCAAAATTTAGTATGCAATGCACCCAGAAATCCAGCAGCAAAAGAGATTAACAGAAAAGGAGATCATCAGGCATCGCAGAAAGGGACGTTGAGTTTGTGATATTCGTAGCGTTTATAAGCGGAGCATTACGCTTAGGAGGGATCAGTCGCAAGAATTCAGCCGCAATAAGCAGTCGAAAGAAGTTAGTCGCAATCTACTGTCGTAAGAACTCAATCGTAATAGAGACTTGTATACTGATAGCTGTAAACTGACACTTGTATACTGATGGTTGTACTTTAGGAGTAGAAAAATGCTATTCAAGTCAAATAAGCGTTAGAGAAACAAGTTGCTATAAATAATTGCCAAAAATCATTGAGATTGTAATTATAACAATGCTGCTTCATCCTGTGCAAAATGGAAAGGATCGACCGCGCCCACTCGATATTACTGCAACTACCTTAGTATTTGAAATGGGCTAAATCGATGAAAGGACACATTTCAAATGTAAAATGTGCTGAGAGCTCTGCTTTCTTGGTGTTTTGCTTATTACCCGTAGATCTCCTAAAAACGGAAATATCTATATAAAAATATTATAAAGTATCAAAGTTTAGAATTTGCCGACCTTTTCTTTAAGATAAAGGTGGCATAGCCGAAGGTAATTTTCTTATTTGTCTTACTTGTTTTTATTACTTCCATCAGGACCAAACTTAGTGAAAAAGACTTTAGGCGAATAGTGTCACGTTTGAAAGCAATTTTATACGATACGTATGCCACGATACATGATTTATACCAGGATAAATCATTGGTGTTATATGATTTATTTGTATTTGAAAACAAGTATTTATGGATTTTTCAAAGTTCATCCTAAATGGCAAATAATTTCTATCTTCCTTCTTTTTGTAGCCAAATAAATGCGACATCTTCAAAACTTATACATCTTTGCATAACAATTTATTCATTGGCAATATTATCAGATATGTAAGTATATGGTTGTTAAGCTGCGAGTAGTTGTAATAGTTCAACGAAATATTATGTCTATCAACTTTTCATTGTTTACAAGCAGACATTAAAATGACAATAATCATAACGATAACAATAAAAACTCCTACTGATGGAAATCGTTTACAACACAAATTGAAAGCAACAATTCTATAAATATATATACATAGGACATAGGACAGGATGATTTTTCTGAGCATTAGTGTCGAAAGTACAAGAAAAGAGAACAACGGAAGTAAATGCAAATGCTTTCAGCATCCATAACAATAAAAAAATACAAAATTTATACAATAAAACATGAAAGCCTGGTATTTATTATATATATATGTATGAAATATTTTATTATTTTTTCTGTACGTATATATGTATATTAATATATGGCCGCCCAAGTGTGTGTGCGCAAGTGTATACCTGTACGTCATCAATGTTAATGCCGGCTCGCTCATAATAATAAATGATTTCCATTTTTATATCAATTCGACAGAGTTATTAGTCACCACAAATAGTTCAGAAATGTCATAAAGTAATGAAAGTTTCTTATTCTTAACCGTCTGCCATCTATTTATTTCCCTTGTCATTGAAACTCTACAAATAATCATCGCCGAAATAATTCTGTCCTTGTATTACTACTGCTTATTTAGTATGCTTTCGAAGAAAATTCGCATTTCTTTTTTACACGATATTCTTCAATTTTACACGGTTTTAATTTTTGCTTGATTTAAGTTTGAAGGATATTTTTGTCTGTCTAAACGCAATTGCCTAATTACATCCGAAAGATATCTCAAAAATTGATGCATTTTTGGCTGGTTTTTTTTATTCAAACATTATATTAACGCATACATTCAATTTTCACGACCAGAAAAAGGCTTATTACAGTCATTACAATAATAAAGAGGCAGATAGATGGACAAACAAACGGAAAATGCTTTCACAAAAAAATGAATCTGCAGTATTTTCGTTTGTCTGTTTTAACTGATTTAATCCATTCTCACTGGCAACCTGTGCACGAAAAACTTCCAATGTTTTTGGATCAAGGAAAAAGTTTCCGGCAGACATTGCATAGACGAACTTTACTACTTTATGAGTTGTCTGAATCGTCCTTGTGTGCGTTCTAAACAAAATGATAAAATATGATTAAAATACACTAAACCTTAGATGGTAGATATAATATAACACTATTAAGAACATAACAATTAGAATTAATTAATTGCAAACCTTTCGAAAAATTCAAAATCACGCCAGATGATATAAATGTTTTACACAATTATAAATTGGAATCGTAATGAAAAGTTTGGGTTGTTGGTGTATTGTAAAACTTATCGGCATGCTCAGGCAGATCATTTACAAAAAAATCATAGCCGCTACGAGCATCGTTTAAAGACAAAATCAAAAATTTCATTCCTATAATGATTATCATCCACTAATTTCAATAACTTAAAGATTAAAAATATGGACTCAATTAAGTCAGAGTAAATTGAACACTAAAAAAAAACAAGAAAATCGTTCCCAATAGGATACAATTCTGTCTGATCTCACTTGGTACTATTTTTCTTTGTTACTATTTGAAAACAATGTAACGTTACAATAAAACTAATTAAAGATCTTAACACCAACATTCGATATTTAGAGAGGGGGAGAGAGAAAGAGCGTATAGCAGTTTGTTTTTTCAAAAATTAGCGGTAATTATGATAAATCATTTTTCATACATAGTCGGCATGAAATCAGTTATTATTTATTTTTTTTTAATGGAATAATAATTCTAACTAAATAAACTATTTGTTTCTTAATAAAGATTACATGACAAAAACATCCATAAAGAAATTTGATGTAAAAATCATATCAATGTGTCCTTTACTAGAACAAAGTAAGCAACATTTTGCGATTTTTACATATTTTTCTAAACTAAAACTAAATGTATGAAATTTCACAAAGTAAATACATTGTGCTTTTTTTACTTACTTAGTAGACTCATCATCGTAAAATGGTGATTTATCACTTTTATCGTCCTTGTTGTAAACTTATTATAGGTTGAAATGCAAATGTAAATGCATGTAAAAAAATTTGAATTAAATAAGGATTTTTCGATGAGTATTTCAAATGTATTTTTGTGCAGAAGATTGCAAGTAAACGATTATATCAAGCTAAAAATTACGCAAAGTGGGTGGGATGATAAAGAAATATTCTATCGATTTTGGAAGAGTAAACATCAAGTGGGACGATCTATTAGGCGAAATTGGGTTCTAATTGAGTTTCTAAACGTTTGGTTTCTGATTAGCCCTCGTCGCAGGTCGAAGATAAAAACATTAAATTCAAAGAGACTGTCGTTACAGCTACCGTTTTCCAAGACAAAGTTGGATTCGTGCATATTAATAGGTCGATATTAACATTTTTAATATAATTTCAAACTTGCTAATCAATCTCTATGATACAACCTTGTCCGCTAGTTGTTATTTTTCATGGAAATGAATACGAAGAATCTATAATCCAGATTGAATTCTATTGACCCAATTACTTCCAATGCAAGCTGTAACAGCTGAAAAACTCGTAATTGTATCAGCCATCAGTAATAATTGACATTTTAATTTAAACGACACAAACATGGTACTGATCGAATCTGGCAATAATTAATGGAAAACGGCAAAAAACTGTCTTAAATCGTAGATGCTTCAAATTTGTCTCAAGCCGTATATAATTTTCCTATTTCCTGTCTAACGTTTGGCGTTCATTTAATATTACTGGGCATTAGGGATGCGTAAATAAGAATTTTTCAAGAAGAAAAACGCATTGACGCATCATCGCATTGACGCATCAACGCATTGATGCATCAACAACAAAAAAATGACGGCACGTCAAAAAAAACGACGGCGCGTCAATAAAAATGACGGCACGTCAAAAATATGACAGCACGTCAGCACCTGAAAAAAATGATGTGCCGTCATTCAACGCATTGACGCGTTCATTCACTTTTCTAATTAACAATCGGAAAGTCCTCACAATAAATTAGGTGAAATGAAGAAATATTTTTAAATCTATTTACGTCCTTTCGTTCTTTTCTATTATTTACGGGATACAAATGCGTACTTAATAATTGTAATATATCAAGAATAACGGAATCCTTTCCAGAAAATCAAAACAGAAGAGAGGGAAGAATTTCGTTAAAATTATTTAAAAAATGTTCTTATATTTTACCAATTTGAAGGAAGTTGTTCTAATTACAATTAGCAAGAATCCTTAATGCATTTTTACAACATTGGGAGATTTCTGTCAAGTTCTAATAAAGGACTACCTTTTATTGTTGGTCAGTATAAATAATGGAATCGATGTAGACTTCATCTATCTATTGATATCACAACGACTTTATCTAGAAGCTTTATCGAAAAATATTTTTCTATATAACTTTCTATTCAAGTTCGTAAAGTGGGTAAAACGATGCAATTATCCGCCCAGAATTAGCAAAGGAATTCAACCATAACTTTTTTTTTTCTTGGTTTATGAATTCAATGCTTTGCTTAGATAGATCTTATTAATTTCTTTATCGACATCTTCAAATCGAATTTTAAAAATTAAACCGAATCAAGGGTAATTTGGTAATGATCAGAGTAATTTATAGGACATTCAGTTATTTTTGAGAATGGTCTAAGTCAACTCAAACTTCAAAACAAGTTTATTCATAATAAATTTCAATTAATCAAGACTAAAAAAATTCTAAAGCAAAATATCGAATAATGTAAAAATATTTCTTTGATTTATTTAAACGCAATTCATTATATACCTCGGAACAAGAAAGAAATTTATGTGTTAGACCACTTTCATAATTATGTGCACATATGTGCTTTTATTCCGTAGCGTAAACTATATATTAAATGCTACGATTGAATCTCATTCCAAGACAAACCATTAGAGTAATAGAGAATCGAATAATAAAAGTAAAATTTAATAGTTTTACTTTTTTTGTGTTACACCATACGATTGCGGTAAAATTGGCCATAAAACATGTTAATGCATTTCTTTATTATTTTCCTTTTACAATTTATGGTTAACTTTGATATTTTCGAATAGAACGTCATAAACATTTATGTACAGTCAAGCTTCCCACAATGCGATCGATTCATATCGCTTTATATGGACACCGCGTTACATGAAACTTAAGATGAGATTAAATCCGGAAATGTGGTGCTATTGAAATCGCATTCCAAAAAAACACAGGAAAAGGACAAATCACATTAATTTTTTGTGGAGATACCGCTATATGAAATTCAAATTAACGCAAATTAAATAAGCACTTCGTACACAAAACTCAAACCAATAAAGATCTACATAAAAATTGTATTCGCAAAGCTTGAAGATGTGACTGATGTGATACAAATTAGGATTAAACCTACTATTCATTATCGCAGTCAAACGTTTGCAGTCTAATCTTTTTTCTCTAACCGGCCAAAAATCCTTCTTACTTCTTACTGTGTACATTTTCTTTTTGTTTCCCAAAAGACTGCTATTGAAGTTCATATAGAGCCAAGCAATTTACAAATTTGTCTTTAAATTTTGCCCAACGAACAATTAACGGATCATTATGAATTAATCTCTAGTTTTTTAGTTAAATTCATTTATAATTGGAATTGCGAATATTTCATAAACAAAACAAACAATAACAAAAATTTGACGCATTGAATAAGTGCAGCTCTAGAACATTTTATTCATATGAGTTGTAGGAGCATTCTTGTAAGCAAGACGTGTGTGTTTTATGGAGCTGTCGCTTCGTTTTATGTAGAAATCGCGTTATAAAAGCACGGCGCTCTAGGAGACTTGACTGTACAAGAATATTTTATGACAAAGGAACAGTCGCATCATTGAAAAATCTATTTCAGAAGTTACCAGTTACAGTTACAATAATAAATCATAGCTGCGTTTTTTAAATCCAAAAAGTAACTTTTTCAAGCGGCCAATAAAAAATATTTATTTACTCTATTGTGTCCATCGCTTGAGTTTCACATTTTTGTCACCTCTCCGAAGGACCAGAATTCTATACCGAAGAGATAATTGACCTTTTGAGGCTATCTAAGTAAGTACTTAGTATTTCTTTTGGTATTCTCAGGAAAATGGAAGCAATAACAATGCTAAGTAAACATAGGGGGGCACAAAGGACGGGAGATGGGTGACGGATGTTATGGAATAGTTCAATATAATTCTATTAATGTTTTTTCAACTTTCTTTTGCATTATCAGACAGGGACTTAAATACTATACCGTCTATTAGGATATTCGTTATGCCAACCAAAGCAGCATAAGCGGCATCCAGTTTGATTAGTGATGTAAAGGATTATTCTGACCTACCTGCCGGTTTTTGCTTTTATGATATTTATTTATTTTTCATCACTCGTTATACTTCGGCAATACCTTCCTTTGGCTAGCACGAGGTCGTAGTTAAGGTAGTGCTTGATCGGTAAAGGCATAACACTTACCAATCGGTCATAACGCTCCCATGCTATGGCCATTCTCTATCACTTTCTTTCATTTTCGCTGTCAGTACCATGTACGTATACATGGGAGCAGTGATGGGTCAAGTGAAAAAAAATTGATCTGGAAAAAATGACGCTTCTCGCGTTTGGCACTTTTTTTGGTGCAAAACGAGACTTATCTGAAGCTTTCAAAAACTTTATATACACTCTCTTAAGCTGGTTACCTTATGATGTATTAACTTCTGCTGCGTGTAAAGCTTAAGAAATGGAAAAGTTATAGTTTGATAAATGCACTTACATTTGTCATTGCACGTCTGATATTTACACTGCACATGGTTAATAGATTAAGAATTTTTGAGACGTTATAGCACTTAATTATAAATTATAGCACTAAGCACTGCATTCTTCAAGCTGATGATTATTATCTCGTTCATTGCTTGCTTGCTTTGATGTCTAAAATAAGGCAAAAAAAAAAAAAAAAAATTCTTTTCCATTTTCGCTCAATCATTGCTTTCAGTTGTTGTAGTTGTTGTATTTGTGGTATTATATAATAAAATGGACATCAATTCTTCTGCTTGTATATCTTAATTACAAACTTTGTACATTTAAAGTTAATAAAAAGGATTTAAAGAACATATTTTTCTCCTTTTTTTTTTTTTGACATAAAAATAAAGGTAGTTTCTTGAGTTCGTTTTCACATCGTCGTCGCAACATCAGAGCCGTTATCATCATCATTATTATCATTATCATCATTATTATAGGGTAAATCATTACTTATTCAGCATGTAAATGTTTTCACATAAAAACTGATAATGAACTTGTGTGTGCACATTAAAAGTTCATTACGTGGAAAAACCATAGAAGAAAATCTAAAGTAAATGAGAAATTGTTGTATTTTGTCGCAGAAAGTTAACATTAAAAGAACTCAGCGAAAAGTAATTTAACACGTTTCGTGTCTGCTTTCTTGTATTCATTCTAACGGAGTGCACACACATAAGCCTTACTTTCGCGTGTTTGGTTAGTTGAATAGCTGAAATGAGACGGACCACCAGCAGGAATGTATGCGTGTTTGTATATGTGTGTGCGGTTAAGATTCAGTTGGAGAAGTTTACCGTCAACAAATACGTTATGTGTGTTTAGGACAACACAACAGAAAATAAATGCTGGCAAATAAGTCAAATGAACGAATGCTGCTTAAAATGCTTAAGCTTCGAATTATTTAAAGTTAATAAAAGATTTTTCTTTTCACAAATAAGACACACACAGAAAGAGAAGTGAAAAAGGAAAAAGAAAATTAAATTCAAAATTTAATTTACAATTGATTTAATAGTTAATTACTAAAAACATTAACAGATAGAGCGGAGTAACTCCGTGTAATTAAGTGAAAAATCTCTTCAGTTTCTTTGTTTTTGTTTTTTACACTTCAAGATATAAAATATAAAGAATATTAAATGACATTAGCTCGCATATTAATTGAGAAACTCTTTTAACGTTTTCTTAACGATTCATTAGAAAATAAGTTGATATCTCCAAAACACTACATTCGAATGTATTGGTGCATTTTGATGGCTTAAATATTCATACTTCTAGATAAGTTGCTCGTTTTAGCAGTTGGGAATAAGAAGAAGTTATTAAGAAAAGAAAATTAGTACGAAATAGTAGAGTGCTCTTCAATGCTATGTCTGGAATACTGAAAAAATGCCACTGACTTATAATGATTTATAGATACTCGTAAGTGCTTAGCGAACAGTCCTTCTAGCCTTTGCTTATATTATCTAAAAACATTCGACAAGGACTAGTTGTTCACCAATCAGGTTAACTTGTTTAGGCATTTTCTGCTGGTCTGACGACCAAATTAAATAATTACCTGATCACATGGTATGCTTTTAGTCCATAAAGGACAATACGGTTTGGATTCTTCTTCAATTTGCTGTAAGTATCTGTTAAGAATTAAAATAAATAAATAGTCAAAGAGTAACATATCTCAAGAAGAAAATTTCTAAGTTCGATACAATGAAGAAAATTTGCTCTGGTGATGATTTTCATAGCCTTCAATTCATTTTGAAAGACTCTCTCATAGAATCTTATTGATCTTATTCACCGCGTGTCCTCAAGAAGCGTACAGTCTTAGAAATGATTCAATTTGAGACCATTTCTTTTTCCTGATCAAAGTAAACATCGTCAAGTTATACGTACATTAGTACAGGACGTTGTTTACTCATACTGTTACCTCAATCTACGAGCAACTGTCTCCAACTGTCTGCTTTAAGTAAATTCGCCAACGAATTATGGTTGTAACTAAACCTGCGATAGTCTCTGCAAACTAATCACTAAAATTAGTGATCAATCACAATATTCTTTTACGTATCATTCTTACGTGTTTTATTACTAATTAAGTAGCTTCGATTCTTTAACAAAATATCCAACTGCCCGGTTATGAAATATCCGTACGTGTAGAAAGAATCTTTAAATAAAAAACATAAACTTCACAAGCTTCCTTGAATAGGACGTACTTAAGACAAAGTTTTTCCAAGTCTTCGATACAATTGGTTTTCAAAATTTTTCTTTCACTTTGATCCTTTTGGTGGACTGAAAATTATATCTCTGGAGTTATTTTTTGTAGTCCGACAGTAGTAAAAAATCAAGCTGAGAAAAATAAAACAAACGAACCAGTTATGAAATGATATGAATCGAATTTCTGTTAATAAAATCTCGAAGGACAATGCGTGAGAGCGCACTCGTCTCCTTCAAAGTGAACTACCTTGACTGGAATGCATTTAAACCAACGATTTTTCCAGCCTTGGAAGTAATCGTTAAGCTCGGTTTCGAAAGTTGCCTTTAAAAATCTTTCGATTTGGCTTTAATTCCTTCAATGGAGTGAAAATAATATCCACGGAGTGATTTTTTTTTCGGAACTCAGATTGAGGAAAATTAAACGAATGAGGTGATTACGAAAAGATATGAATCGAATTTCTGCTATCAAAGTTTCGAAGAGTCAAACAATGCGTAAAGGAGAACTATGCTGAAGAAAAACCAAGAATTGTCTGTCCACAATACTGGCGTATAGTTTCAGGTAGAGGATGGAAAACGCTTAACTAATATTGTTTATTAACATTCATAAAGTATTCATAAAGCATCCTACCGCGCTAATCGAATAAAACTTACTCGTATAAACTATTGCGTAAAATGGAGAAAACATTAAAAGAATTTTAATAATTTACGTTGTTATTAAAGATTACGGCGTTTCAAAGAACACTAAAATCTTATCAATAATATCACAACAAGACCGCAAACACAGCGCACAAACGTGGGAAACGAAGCAGAATATATGAAATTTATCCCCAGGCAGCGGCATATTTATTACTCGTTTTCTCAAAAAAAAAAAAAAAGCAAAAGTTTTCTTGATATTTTTTCAATACTAATGGATACTAAATGATTCGACACGAACATAAACATTCCCCATTTTCCTATCATTCCCAGTTGATTAATGTCGTTACGATAACTTTTGCATAACTTGAATCAAATCAGTTAAAGTCGAAAAAGTTTCACGTTTAATTGCCCAAGAAAAAGGTTTACATTCTTCAGCCATTCAATATAATATACTTCGACCATATTTGTTACCTTAACAACTTTTGTTGTTGAGTTCTCGTTATATAAAATCAATTTTTTCTTTTTCCAAATTTTGTACATCATCGGAACATAACAAAACTATATTCGCTTGCAGGCGAATTTTGAATACCGTTTACATGTGATAAATATGTAAATCTTGCTTGTTGGACGCACAAGAAAAAAAAACATATTTACACTACTTCGAAAATCCACCCGTATTCACGGATGATGTGATTTTCGTATAGTTCTTTGAACTCAAGTTGCGTAAAGCGTAAACGTAAAAATTATGTAATCGATTAAGGTTAATACGTAGAGAAACGTAAAAAAAAAGTAGATTAAAACAAGAGAAGGTTTAGTTAAGAAAAAATATTGTTTTATTCTTACGATTTTTCGCGTAGATTGGAATTATATTTAATATGTGCTTCCTTCTCTAACATAATCGAGAAAATGTTTGCAGCGTTGGTAACATAACAATACACTTTGATTCGATTCACTTACGCCCCTCCCTCCGTCCACCTGTCTATGTGATGTCTCTCCTATCGGAGCCACAGTGCTATGAGGTATAAAGATATATGAGATTTGGTCGTATGTCCTTAATGGTTTAACTCATGGTTTTTATAATGTGAGATGAACTTCAGTGTTCTTAATCATGTTTCTAGAGACTTACTTTCTTACTTACTTACTTTCATTGAAACTTTTTTCAGAATTTTTTCCCAATGATGTCTATAACTTAATGTCAATATTGGACCATAAAGTAAATAGTTGCTATTAGCTTTAGGTCTATGTCGTATTTAAACTAATTTTTATTCCCTAATTTTTCATATGGTGCACTAATAAGCTTGACAGATATAAGATATCTATTCCTTTTCATTGGGCTACCCAATCTAATCGATACCCCGCGCTACTACACACAGCGTCAGACTATGCTTTAATTACGGTCGGCATGTGAACAAAGCTGTAGTAAATAGTCGATCGGCAAAGACATAACAACGCACCGATCTTGCATACATCTCTTCGGATTCGGGCAGATCCTGTCTATTTCTACACATTTCTTTCTGACCATCACTGTGCTTATACATGTATAAGGGATTCTAGTTCTCCTATTTGCAGACCATTGCTCAAAGAGTATTCACCAAAAAGATATTTAAAAAAAAATAATTGTCGGAAATTTATAATTTTGTATGAGTGTAGCAACAATCAAAAATAGTATAAAATTGTAACCTTTGGTTGCCATAAACGTATCGACGAATTTTATGTATTCTCAACCTGTAGACAATGATGATGAAGACTAAAATATTTTGAAATTTTTGTTTAGTTAAAGTTAGAAATTTTTACTCAATATATAACAAAAGTTTCTATCGTTTTCAATTTTACTTTAAGTGCTTACGATAACAAACGAAAGAATTTTAAAAGAAACAGAATATAAAAAAAATAAATAGTTACTTTTAACTTTCATTTGTTTAGTAAGCAGGCTTTAACAACTCTTCACTCACTTTATACATATTTCTATAAATAATACTTAAGTGTGTAACAGCTTTGTGATAGTTCGCTTAAAACGCGTAGAGAAATAATCTTTGAAATGTAACTTTTTCAGTTACTTGGCTTCTTGCTATCATTTTATCGAGCAGCTATACAAATTTGAAGTGTGAATTTGAGAAACAGATCGCACATGAATGCAATGTTTAGTATAAAGATTTAACATATTTAGCGCAACAACAAGTGTCAAACGCACGTAAGTAACAAATTATGAAAGTGCTGACATAATATTGTTTCGTCTAAATTTGCAGCATATCAAGAGTATTAGCAGATAGCGATTTTTTTCTTTTGATCCTCTTCAGAAAGGAGATTATTTTTTTATCGCTTCCTTACTGGGAATGAAAACTGGATTTATTTGAAAAATCCTAGGCTAGATGCATAATTCATATCGAACGTAAGGCGAAGCTACTTTAGCTCTGTGTTTCTAGGGAGAAAGCTGTGGTCTGTGGTCTATTACAAACGGGTAATACCAAATGCCGCCAGTATCGAAAAAGATAACACAAAATCATTTTTTTACGTAAAATTTACCAATCGACGGCAAAATCAACACGTGATGCGGTCGGAAACACTCAACTAAGAAGTGCTGGCCCATGCAGCTTAGTCACCAAATTCAGCTCCTTATGATTATCATTTGCTTGCATTTATGGGTCACGCACTCACCAAATGGCGTTTTGATTCCTATTAAGATGTGAAAAAATGCGTGGTCGCTGCAAAAGGCGAACAGATTTATTGGCTTCATACCTAAACTTTTACTTTCACTGGGTTGGCAACTAAGTAATTGTCGATTTCTTCAATAAAATAACAGGTTTTTTCTTACTTGGAATGAAATTTAATCTATAATATGTTTTCCATTTTGTTCGATGACCTTTTGCAATCTCTCTGATAACTTGAAAATTCAATGCTCTTAGAAAGTCTGATTCTTCGCGGCCAAAAAATGAGTTAAGTAAGATATTACAGCGTCCTCATCCTTGAAAACTTTACCATTGAAATAAGTGGTAATACGACGGCCCAAGATCAGGACTATATGGTGGGTGTACCATCAATTCCCAACCAAGCTCCATCCGAGTGGCCAAAGAAGTCTGCGGCCTAACGTTGTCGCGGTGGAAATTGACACCTTTACGATTGACCAATTCACCAATTCTGATCGCTTTTCCGCTGCATTCAATTTGTCCAGTTGCCGACAGTAATCCCACCAAATTGACAACAAAATCTTCTTTTATTGGATATGTGCCTTTGAAGTGTTTTGCGTTCACTTATTAGGTATGCACCAGGATCGTTTTCGATTGACATTGTTGTACACAATCCGCTTTTCGTCTCCGGTTATGATTCGTTTTAAAAACGGATCGAATTCATTGTGTTTAGGCAATAATTTGCAATCACTAATGCGCTTTGTCATATGAATTTCTTTCAAATCGCGCGGAACCCTAGTATCGATAACGAAACCGACACGTTTTAAATGCATCTCAGTCGGCTGTTTACCTTTTTGTATAATTTACGTAGCATCGACAGCATATAACAGTCTATAAGCAATAAACAATCAAAAAATTAAAAGCTAATTCTCAAATTATGTTGTACTGTAGACGCCTCCTTTAATCGATTTAATTCATCTTCAATACAAAACTGAGTCCAAAAACTTACATTATCTTTGATACATTTGAAGCCGATCTTTTACCTATGGGAGTCTTTTTACACATAAGTTTATACATAAGCAAACATACAGATGGATGAAAGTAGGGACGGACAGCAACGCCAAGACCGATTTAGAATTTGATACTGACTATATCTATGCAGACCGTTCTTTCGGTGTTGTAAACATTTGGACAAGTAGCAGATATGAGTGCTAAAGAACCCAAATGTATTGTAGGTTGAGCTCAGTGGATAACCACTTCGAGTTTTTAGCAATATCTCAAAGAAGGTGAGCTTCAAAAGAGCTCCTAACGTTTCGGTTCAGCAAACCTTTGAATAGAATACCTTTCATTCTTATTTTCTTTTTTTTTTCTAAAACGTTCAGTATTTTATTAAGAGAAAAAAAAAGCAAAAATTAATTTCTTTGCCTATTACTTTTCTACGGATTGACTTATTCTCCCTTATTCTATAAATAAATTATAAGGGCAGATGATAATTATACTAAGAAAAATTATTTGAAATCGAATCGATATTTATTTATAAGATTTATTGCCGGCAATAAATAAAAAAAAGCTTAGGAAAATACAATAATTTTAATTACTTTGTCCTTCAAATACAATAGATTATTGCCTTGGAAAGTCATAAACGTTATAAATGGTAATTGGACAACTGATACTATGTGAGTGATTGTCTACTTCACATAAAATACTTTTTTTTATTACCTTTTAAGAAATAAAATACAATAAGTATAATAAGTTTAACGATGGCTTACATAAGGTACATAAGGTATTAATTCTCTGCTTGAAAATAAAAGAATTAATGTGGGCGTAAACATTAGATATTAGTCATAACAAATTACTACTTTACGTGCAGAATTTAACTTTTTTTTCTCACTAAATGGCGGGCTACTTTCACGATGGTTCCTCTCTTTGCTAACATATATTTTATAATAATATTTTGTAATAGTATAATATAGTAAAACATAAACACAAACATTAAAAACAAAATTGTACGCTAATAGATGGGTTGAGAAGTTCGTAGGCTGACACACAGATGACGCTACTAGTATTAAATCCATATGATTTTTAATTAGCCCTGATCTTCAAAAGACACATGTATAAATTTGACAGCTGGTGCACTATTAGTATGTGAGTTATAGCATTTTTAGCGAAGCAACTTTTATTAGTTTGAAAAAATGGATAAAAAGGAATTTCGTGTGTTAATAGAGCACTGCTTTTTGGCGAAAATAATACTATTGAACCCAAGGCTTGGCTTGATAAACATTATTCGGACTTTACATCAGGACAATCAATCATAGCGAAGTGATTTGCTAAATTTAAACCAGGCGAAATGAATACCGAGGACGATGCACGCAGTGGACGCCCCAAAGAGTCTGTTACCGACGAAAACATCAAAAATGTCCACAAAATAATTTCGGATAACCGTAAAGTGAAGTTGATTGAGATAGCTGAGAACCTAAAGATATCAAAGAAACGTGTGGAACATATTGTAAATGAATATTTGGATATGCGAAGGCTCTGTTCAAAATGGGTGCCGCGTGAACTGACAATCGACCAGCAACAACAGCGAACTCATGATTCTAAGCAGTGTTTGAAGCCGTTTCATAAAACCGAATTTTTACCTCGATATGTGACAATGGATGAAACATGGCTCCATCATTTCACATTGGAGTCCAATCGGCAGTCAGCCGAATGGAAATGAAGGCTGTTTTGAGGCTAAAGAGAAATCGTACTATAGAAATGGTATCGAAAAATTGTATGACCGCTACAATCGTTGTATCGCCCTCGAAGTCAATTATATGGAAAGGAAGTCAATTATATGGAAAGAGGAATTTTTCTATGTTAGCCTACTAACTTTTCAGCCTACCTGGTATGTTTACAAAAATACAACAACAAAATTACTGTTGCTATCTATCATGCATGTATACATGTACGCAACTGGAGGAAAGTATGAGAGTGCAAAGCATATTATAAGAAATAGGCACACACCAGATTTGTGATATATTTTAAAGGACATTAAAAGCTATCAGAGGAAACGGAATTTATTGCGATGTCGTCAACATCGTTACCAAAATCATCCGTATGTACGCATAACAATAAATTAATTGTAAAGAATTTAAAAGAAATAAGTTTTTCTGACAGCTTTTAATGCTCTTTAAAACATTTAAAGCAGCGCGAATTTCGTTATAATCCTCTAGCATTTTTATAACGAATTTTGTACACTGTACGCTTACTGCATGATAGTTAGTTGTAATAAAGTTTTTTTTTCTTTATCTGTTCTAACATAAATATAACGTAACATAAAACTTAGTTTGTTTTATATATACATGTGTGTGTCGTCTTCTTCATTTTTATTTAATTTTTATTTTATTTAATTCAATTAATTTTTATAATAATTTTCCTGATTTCTTTGCCCTTGTGGATAAAATGTAATTTAGTAAAGACGTAAAGTTAAAGTGCAGTTATATTCTGTCCGCAAAACTGTGTCTTACTTTTAACTTCCGTAAAGCAAAATTTGTTATATAGAAAACCAAAGTGAAATTAAACTTCTTAACATCTTAAACAGGAAGCTCAGCTTCGTACTTTCAAACTCGATTTGTAACTATGAGACAAGAATATAACGGAAGTGGGCAGTCTTGGTAACAAGAATAAATCAAAAGGGCAAACAAAACTAAGAACCACGGAACATCGTAGCATCAAACCTTGAATGTTGTTATGAATGCTGTTTCCTTAAGGGGTAACATCACTGGAACAGCTTGAAAAAAAAATGCTCATATTCTTCGGTATACAAGCAAAGGTAATAGAGTATTCATATTTGAGATAGTTATTATTTAAATATAAACATACAAACAAGTAAGAAAATTATATTCGGCTTTGCCGAATCTTTTATGCCCATCAACTTTATATTAAAAAAATATGAAAAATTTTAATAGGTGAGGCATGACACATTTTTTCTATTTTTACTAAATACAGTGAAAATTTTTGTTGCGTAGTCTATGAGTAGTGAGCGAAACATCCAGGAAACAAAGGTGTTTTCAGATTATTTTATGATGTAGGCGTAACGTGACGCTAATTTCTCCCGTTTTCTATACTGACCTGGGTGCAAGAACCTTTAATATTTCATTCAAATTTCAAGCGGATAACTTGATTCATTTATTGATCCATTTGCTATGACTTATGAGCACTGAGCGGAAAACTCAATTTTTTTTGCTTTCGAAAACAGAGGTGTTCTCAGTTTATGTTATACTGTGGGCGTGTCCTTTGACCGATTTTGCCTATTTTCAACACCAAACCGCGTTTAAGAAGTTTCAATCTTTCTGCAAATTTCAAGCCAATTCCTACAGATATTACGCAAATGGACGGGTCGAGAGACGGACATGCTTAAGTTGATTCTAAATTTGATGTCGATTATGAATATCTATACTTTGTAGGGTCTCCGAAACACTCTTCTTGGTGCTGCAAATAAATTGACAACATGGATATATCCTCATCCTTTGGTGGTGGATATATAAATATTTCGAGGCGACCATTTATCTGAAATTATTTTCAAATAAAAAAGGCATTAAACCAATATAATCACATCACTATCCAATATTGCGTGGCTTTTATTTCAAGTTAAAATGTTATAATCGGACAAGTCCGATTGTGGAATATTTTTATCTTTATATAGGATATGGTTTCTAAATCGTTTCTATTCCAAACAAATTCCCCCACATTTAACTAATATGACAAAAGATCATTTTTACCGATTTTTCTTGAGAAATATTAAAAATTACGAAATTCTTTCAAATAACGATTTGTTTTTAATGCGGCTCGTATAGAGAAAGAGGACTTTTAATCTGGCTAGCCCTTCACCCGAACTTGTCAGGGTATAGAATACTTGCTCAGAGTTCGAACAGATCAACAGGAGGACTTAATATTCGCTACTCTATAATATAGCAATAGCCGGGTGGGGTTTTCCCAATATTTTGCAAGACCTATAAGATTATTCATAGAATATAACTGGAAATATTTATCGTTACATCTATTGCAATTTATGAATAATTAGAAAAACGGTTTTTTTTCTGGAAAGCGAGGTGCTCTCAGTTCGTTGATAAATTTGGCCGTTTTTCAATACCAGTCGACATGTAAGAGTTTCGAATGTTTATGCTTTTTCTTGAACACTGTATCTTAATGGTTGTGAATGAGAGAATGTTTGCCACCCACCAATAAGCAGACGGGCGAGCAGACGTTAATGAGACGGACAGACATGCTTTAAGTATTTAATGCTGATCCGGTATTTGTACCCATTATAAGTTTCCTTCTGGATGTTGAAACTGTTTTTACAAAATGCATATACTGTCATCCTGGGTGTAAAAAGGTGATCTTAAATCAAGATTTGTTGGGTGCTGCATTTATCCGTGTAAAGTTAACATAACGTTATTACAGGTGGTGTACAGCATATAATTATATAGACCTCACCTAAGCACCTTGTATCCCCTCATGACATTCCAAAGTAATAATTATCAATTTACTGAAATTGAGAAAGTTGTAAAGAGAAACTTTCAATTTATAGAGAAATATTATCTTTTTAATGAATTTTTTACACAATCTAATAAACAGCTTTAACCGTGAAATTGCTTTCGGGATTCGTATTTTGATTGTATGCACAAAAATTTCAACGAGAAATTAATGCTTTTTCTTCATTTATTTTTTTTTTTTTTCTGACTTGACATTATTGCAAAGTAAAGATTAAGCATCAAAGATTAAAAAGGTGTACATAGTATATAGGGATGTGCAGTTGAAATGTTTTTTCTTCAAAATTGCAGAATTCACTCAAGTCATTGGCGGAAAGAGAAGTGAAGAGAACGAACAATTTCTCACTTAACTTCTAATAAAACTATTGACATTTCAAAAATGCATTACACTACATTAACACTGATACGAACATAAAAGCATTTCGAAATCACTGAATAAAATGAAAGTAGTTGTCTGAAAAGAGGATAAAAGTTAAAATCTATGCAAAGAGTTTGAGTGGAATTACTGGTAGCTACTATTTTCATAAAGGTTTTTAAGTTCCTACAAACGAGAGCTGCGCCCTCGAAAAATTTGAACAGATATATGTCGCCAAAAAAAAAGCCAACTAATAAAGAATTTGCTGATCTGATCGATTTCATTTTTCCTGACCAATATTATCAATGTTTTGCTTTTTTTTTACAAATAAGCCGTGTGAAATTTCTTCGTTCTTCGTAAATTTTGATATTATCACTTCATTGTTGACAGTTTTAGATAAAACTCAAGACGAAACAGATAGATAACGCAAGAATTTTCAATTATTCTACTTTGATGTAAGTCGTTCTACTGCAAACGCAGCCTATTTTGAAAGAGATCATTTAAAGTTTGATGATAAACGAGGAAATGAGTTTTGTTTTTATCAATTCCAGGTTTTTGTTAATTCCTAATAAGAATTTAGAAAATTTATTATATAAAAACTCAAGTTTCATATTTCGAAGCTCGTTTCTATCTAAGAGAAAGATGGATACAAACTTTCCAGCTACTTATTGAGTTTTCAATCCATAAATATTTTTTACAGATATTATTAATGAATGGACTTGTGTTAAAAGACCGAGAAAGTGTACATTCTGCATCCGCCTAGCTCATGTGTGCCGCTTCTGAAGGTTTCGTTAAAGTCAATCAAGTTATAATGTGTTTGCTAATCGTCCGATGATTGTCTAATTGGAAGACTTTAGATAGGAATGTAGGGCGGTTTAGAATTTCGAATTCCTTCGGTCTGGTTTCGTTAAAGATTTTCGATCCAAGTATTTATCGACACATTAATCATCTTGTTATTGCTAAGTTCTACAAAATTTTACTAGAGGTCGGCCTAGAATTTCAGTTTCTTTTCGCCATGTTCCATTAAAGTCTATATGCTTACAATCCTTGGGTTTGTTTTTCTATTCTCAACATGTGCTTATTTTTCATCCTCGCTTCTTCAAATGATAAAAACATAGATAGAAAGTGTGGTGGGTTTGGAAAATTGGTTCATTTTTCCATGCGTTCTGCTGAAATTCGGTACCTTGTGTCCGCCATTTGATTGTTGTCTCATTGCCAAATTATTAAAATTTAAAAGAAAGGAGTAACTTCTGCTATATATTCTTTGTGGAATCCCCTAAATTTAATCGGAAAATACGTGTTGTTCATCCACAACCGCTGCCTCGATATGTACACAAGCGTTACCTCATAGACTTGTAAATAAAAGGCACGACTATCAAATCATACTTTAATTACAATTGACATGTGTAGTGAACGCCTGATCAGCAAAGTCGTAAAACTTACACCTCTCAGACAGTGATCTCTTGAATTTGCCCTCTCTCCCTAATTTTTTCTCTGCTTATCACCGTACTCGTATACGTATAGCGGAGATCCCCTAACTGGCAGATTATATTTAAAAAAAAAAGAATTGAACAAACAATAAACATCGATTTGACTCGATTTTTCGCAAACCAATCTAGAAGATTCGATAACCTTCCTATCCTTGCAATGACAAAAAACTCAATTTATTTGTAATTATCCAATTTAGCATCAAAGCAAGAACTAAAGTTGATGTGCTTGATAGCCGTTTTTGTTATCTTTCTCTCTCTCTCTCTCTCTCTCTCGTTGATTAAACGCTTGATTAATTCATGAGCTAACAAACGATGAACGGTAGTTTTCTTACTATCTATTATAAAAATGTATGTAACGTAATAGAAAATCCTGTTAACAAAAGTATTCATGGTATTCATCACCTTTGTTGAAGCCTCGGTGTTCGGATATAATCGTTGTTACAACACTATAAACTTAGATGTTGTAATTATCTCTTATTTTCTTATTATCTTCTTTTCATAAGCCACTCTTTCAATATGCTCCTGAGTTTTACTATCGTTCCTAGTTACCTTTCCACGAGTTTCTGAGAGGCCATTCTAATTTCTACTTCACTTTTGCTACACTATACAGGGAATAGGCAACATAGACCTTCCGCGGCGAAATCTTCATTTTTTGCGGCCAGCAGAATGTTTACCACAAACACTACAGAGACAGACGGACAAAAAAATCGACAGAAAGACAGACGGACATATTTAAATCGATTCTAAACTTTATCCTAGTTAGGAACATATGTATTTTGTGGGGTTTCTGAAGCTTCCTTCTGTGTGTTGCAAACAAAATGACAAAGTGAATATACACTCATCCTTCGGTGGTGCTTATAATAAGGATGAAATCTGCAGCATTTAGTAGTAGTTCGGCATGTGTGCATGTATCTCGCTGTTTGTGGTGTAAAAAAAGAAGCTAATGAAATGTAAAGTATGTCAAGAAATTGAACATGATGAGATGATAACAAAATAAGCACAACAGGGAAGAGAGATAATTTTCTTTAAGTTGAAAAAATGAAGACAAGTAAGAAAGAAAACGTTTGTCTGTGAGTTTGAGTATTTGAACAATAATGTTCGTCTCGAAGGAATAATGTGCGTTACAAGAGAATAAAATCGAAGGGAAATGAATATGATATAAGTGCTGTTTTCTGAAATTGTCAATCACGCGTGAAATGTGTCAATTTTGACTAGTGAGCGATAAAGCGGAAAATATATTTTTCTTTAGATACATTCATCGACGTATAAATAGCACAAATTTAAAGTGAAATTTTAATAAAAATTTTCGATAATAATTAAAGGATTTTACTTTTAACTAATAATAGAGAATAATTCGCTCTACAAAATTTACAGTTACTTTTTCGGTTTCTCTAGCTTTGTCAATTTATGTGCACAGAGTGTGTTCTTCAATTGCTTACAGTAACGAAACAAAAAAGTTTTGAAAACTCTTCACATTTACAATAGAAAGGAGACTTCATTCAGCTGCTGGAAAAAGGAAAATTATTGTTAAATAGATAATGCTTTAGTTAGACAATAAAATAAAAATAAATAACAATAAAGTTATCGAACCGAAAAAACTAACGTTTCTGCTGTTCATAAAAGCAAGCAGGAAAGTCCTGCTTAAGTTCCCTAGGGACAAAGCGTAACAGTTGGATTGTCAAGAAAGTGTTCAGGTTTTTAGACGGATATACAGAAGACGCCTTCTCTTATATAAAAATCGAATACCACAAAAGTTTATCAGTAGTCAGGGCCGATATACTTAACGGTGTATATATCTGGAACAATGTATTAAGGAAAGATGGGACAAAAGTTAACAGATTTTAGATAGCAGCTAAAGTATTCCCAAAACGGTACTAAATCTAGTGGACGTAGTATAAAACTATGGTTTGTTTTTTCTTCACATGGGGCCTGGACTCAGACAAAAAAAAGTACAGTTTCCAAGAAATTGCAAAACATGGAATGCAATTCTACGCGAGGTAACCATTTAAAGCGTTCTCAAGAAAATATCAATACTTGAAACGGCCAGCACAAATTCTCGACTCACATTGAAATTGTATGGAATGAACTTTGGGAAAACATTAAGGCATCTTGGTAGCAGATGTCAAGCGACACAGCACCACGTATTAAATGATTAATAACGGAAAAAAGTTATTTTTTTATTGAAGGTATCATATTATTTAGGGCCTTCCATTTTATAGTTTCGGAGTAGACGTAAATAGAACACACCTCTGACAGAGATTTGAATCAAATATCTGGGGACTTTGCTAGCACTTATAGAAGACAATGCCCCTACGGAACATCTTGCAGGACTAGATCCGTTGAAGGAAATTTTCGGTGACTTGTCTGCACATAATAGACCTTAACTTGGACGATGTTCGTTCTTAAAGCATGAAGAGTTTGGGGATTGTTCGTATAGACTCAATTTTTGTATTGATTTATTTATACATAAAAAATGCAGGTCAAATAAATCAAACAAATAAAATAATCTTAACCATTGTACACAAGCAAAGGATGACTGAACATGTTCGGAATTGTACGGAGCTTTAGAGAATAAAAGTTAATTGAGCTATGGCATCGACAAATTACGAGTAATAAGAAGATTTGATTTGAGTTGATTTGATAAGGAGCCAGATATTAGATATATTAAATTTTTGCAAATGACACTCAAGGGCTTGAAGAAATTATAAATCATACATAGACTAGGTGTTATGACGACAAAGTTCGTGGAAGAACGGTCAGGAACATTGAAATATATGTTCGGCGGATCAATGGTACTATTTATTAACTTATTTAAGATCCTTTGCGTGAACCCAAGTCACGCCGTGAGAAATAATACGATCTTGGTGGGCAATTCACATCAGCAAAACGGGAAAGTACTCGTCCGGGAAATTTCTCTCGTCATAATGCCAAAACGAATCGTGTTGTGTCGCTTATGGTAGTTTCTTGTTGAAACCAGATATCTTCAATATCAACATCTTCAATTTCGCGCGAAAAAAAAATTAGTAATCATGTGGCTATAGCGATCGGAATGTTGTGCGGATCTTGTAATGGATAAATTTGAATCTCTTCTTCGACACCTTCACTAACAGCAACGATATTTTACGAACGAAATGGACTACGAAATGGATGATCCTATATAAAAGTTTTCAACAAATTTTTTTTATTAATAAGCAAATTTTGTGCTTTCAATTTATAAATTTTTTTACTTTAAAATTTTTCTTTGTAGTTTAAAATGTTTTTTAAAATAAAAGTAATTTTTTCAATTTTTTTCTTTCTTATCATAAGAAAACATTATATTTATTTTCACTGTACAGGGTATGCTATGTATATGCCCATGGCTGTATATTTTTAAAGCGAAATCCGCTAAATAAAAACAGACTAACACGTGGCTTTTTTTGCCTTTTCAATAAGAAATCACTTAAACTTCTGCTTACAAACAACCTTGAGCGTATAAGAAAAATAACTTCTTCTCCACACTTACTTTTCAACTCAAATTGGAAGAAAATAATCGCGCTGACGTATAGTCCATGAGATCGCAATCGTAATTGCTTTTAATTCATGTCACAAATACAAAAAACGAATGTTATGAGATTACGCGTTTACACTTTTGCTTTTCCCAAGGGATGATTTTAATACTTTTGTATTTCTCAGAAGATTATCTCAAAAAAAATTTCTCAAACCTATTTTTCACAATACGAACATTATCTTTTAGTTCACATTATATTTTTGGGAAATAATTTTTGAGAATTAATAGAAAGTCTTTAAATTTATTAATTTAACAAGTGACGCATGCCTTGGGAAAAGCATACGATAGCTGTTCTCAAAAGAATTGTAACGATGGAATTATGAAAACTTTTTGTCAATTATTGTTTATTATATAATTTGGAGAAACTCCGCTGCAGAATATATCCTTGGCTTTGTAACGTAGAATAACATTATATTAATCATGGATGTAGGCGTAGATGAAGACAAACCTAAGTTTATAATTCGCACAATCCGCACGTAGGATAGTTTTGCAAATTATTTGAGCACAGATTGTTCAGTGTTAGAAGATGAAATATGTAATAACAAGGTATTGGAAGCAATAAATTGGGTTCAAATCTCATAGCGGTAGAGTTTTCACAACTAATACATTAAAATGAATACGCCAACGAACCGATAGCCTATGTTGCTAGTGCTCAATGCACTTCTCTAATCTAAGAACTAAATTCGTTAGCCTAGAATATAATAATAATAATAATAATAATAGAAGCAATAAGCCACAAAAGCAATATAAAATTTTATTATGATTGGATATTTTCTTGTTTAAGTACAATTCGCAAACTCAGTCAGTTAGTTTCGCACAAAATAATGCTTTCAATCATGCTAATGTATGAAATCGACAAATCAAGTGAATAATAAGGGCTGTTGCACATTTTATTTATTACCCAAAACGGGTTAAACAGCCCCCACTTTATGGCAGCTTTAAAAGACCAAAATATATTGATAACTCATTACGAATATTAAAATCAATACGTTCTAATAAAGCAGGCGAAAAAACTTCAACCTTAATTAGCTTGAATGTTAAATTTGACATATCACGTCTTTTCTCAAGGGTAGATAAAACAGTGAACTTCAATTTAATTTTACAGGATGGAATAAATAAATTAGGATCCCTATGTAACCCACACAAGGCAAACAATATGAAATCACATTGAACAGACCCCAGCAGATCGACGTAGGAGACCAGGATGGAGTACCCTAGCGTTGGACTAACCAAAGCTGTGTACAAGCTCTTGGTAACGTATGGATTATTAAATTCTGTAGACCATTTTTTTATGAAGCCAAGGAAATGCAATGATATCAGATTAATCGAATCCATTCCAGGAGATATTGGGCTATAAGCAGGTCAAACAACTAACCTCCTCGATTGTTTCAAAAGACATCAAATTCCAATATAAAAATTAATTCGCTCTAAAAACTAACTTCAACTTATTGTTGTTCTATAACTCTTATAATAAACTTTAACCGCCATATAGTGTTTCGTTCCCGACCTGTCAACTATCCAGTTGACTTTTTCTTCGTTGGTAATATTTCACCACATAAATGATGCAAATTCACAACTTACATGAATTTTTAGACAACCCGCAGAAATAATTTCTGTAACATTACACATTTAGATGCAAGTAATGCTAACAAATAAATTATGTTATTATTGTGAAATATGGTTATTTCACTCATATAATAATTTATATTTATATATTTACAGTTAAGAAAAGTAGTAAGGATAATGAAATAGTGAATAATAAAAATTTCGAATTGAGCAAGAAAAATTTGTTTTGTTGTCAAAAAAAAATTGTTCTTTTATTTCGAGTAAATTAAAAAAATTATGGCAAATTTTGATTTGAACAAATACAATACCATTCGGTCTAAACGAAAAAATACTGCCGGCCATGCTTTTAAAAAATACTACTGAGCCGCAAAATGTATAGCCAGCCTGATATATGAAATCCTCGTTTTTAACAGATTCTTAGGCAATGTTTTCAATTGTGTTAAATGTAAATTTTCAAACGCACAACTTTGCTTTCTTAAGCCTTAAAGGCTACGCCTTTTCTTTTCGCTTTAGTTACGCATTTTATTTGCCACACTTATGTTTACTCCTTTCTTAATTACTAAGTGTTAAACGCTTATGACTTGAACTCGTTAAAAAATTCCATGAAGTAAAGTTTTTAAATTAGATCTTCTCATGCCTCCATAGCGAAGCTTCAATTTTTTCCTTTTTGTTTTAATATAATAGAATAGCGGACGTGCGCACAAGACTTGGGGAGAGACGGATAGGGTGTCATCGCAGCCTGGGAAGTGTACGCTCCATCAGTAAATGCTATGTTGATGAAATATTCAGTATATTTACGGCCACACTTAAATCGCCATAAAAATGTGGTAGAACGCATTTGAATATAAAGTATTGAATTGACTTCAAGTATGACGACTTGACACTTGCCCTTATACGCGCAAAGTTCTAAATCCATTCGTTCATATTTGGCGGTTTGCTGAAATTATTAAAAATTTTAAAGGAGAACAAAACCTTATGCTCTTTACGCAACGTTTGCTTTAAATTAATTGAACACGCTCATGGCAGGAAAATTGAAAGATCATAAAAAGAAAATCGAAAATTTGTAAAATGATTGATTATAATTAGTAAAACACAACGCATACTGACGGGAACTTTGTTTATGAAAACTACATTGCAACGAAAACAAAAGTGTTCGATTCTGCCCGAACATGTGTCAATATTTCAAGTAATTAGTGTCATTTGTTTCAAGAGCAAAATATTAAAATTTTTAAATGAGACCTTAAGGGAGCGTAATATATTCCGTTTCGTCGTATCTCCCTCTCCTGATGCAATAATGTTCTAATTAAGTTCCTTTTTTACGTTACAAAATTTTGAAACAAAAAATGTGTGTATGTGTTTTGCTAGAGGCTCCTTTGAGATTTTAACAGTTTTGCTAGAAAACTGTCATAAGCAGTACACATCGACTTGCACGTACGACAGTAAAATAAAATAGAAGCATTCGTAGATTTTATAACGACATACGTTTATTACCCTTACCTGTGTGCATATCGTTAAACAATTTTAATAATTTGCCTCACATTTTTTCCAACTTTAAAATGTATAGTAAATGAAAAGAAAAAACCCTAAGGTAAAGCTACACAGAATAGAAACCGCAACAGCTGCCAGATGTCGTAAGCTCTGCACAACTTGTAATATGTAAATTAAATTCATTAGTTTTTATAACTTTTGTTAAGTGGGAATCTAGATGACACATAAATGCAAAAATTAATGACATGTTGCTCACATTCAAATGAATTTTTATTTATTTTTTATTAACTCACGGTTACGTGGCTTATTTTGTTTCATAAACGTACGTTTATGTTTTTAAAAACAATTTTGAGTCTTTAAGAAATTGAAAAATTATTTAATATTCGTATGCGTTGAATTCGAACTAAAAAACTTTTACACAACTGTTATTAGATCCAATATATACACTTTAATATGATTTAGAAAACGTACAGGATCTAGGCCTTCATTGCTTTATAGTTTTTATAAATTAATTCATCGACTTTTCTACCTTACAGTTATGTTTAAATTAAAGGGACAACAGAACAATATTTTTTAAAAAATATATCGATTTTTTTTCTTTCTTATTTATGCAAATCCTTAAAGCCACAACAATTAACTGGTCTTAGTTGCATTGGATATGTTTGAGAAAAGTACACCACAAGCTTTATGTTATATATGATGCATAGGGAAGGAGGACAAGAAAATGCGAAAAAATAGTAAGAAAAATAAAGACTAAGAAGAATAAGTAAGAGAACTGTGTGTTGCTTCCTGATATGATCTGATTAGTTCGATGTAATAAAATCTTTTTTTTTTTTGTTTTGTCTTTTAATTAATGACATTTGTTTGACGTGTTAGAAAAGACGATAATGCAACAAATTGTGTTGTGCTAGTATTGCGAGACATTTAAGGGACTCTCAGTGAACCCAAGTGAATTGTCTATCAATACCATAGGACTTGCTACACAATTTTCTATGCTAAGAGAAATCATAAACGAGAGAAAATGTCATAAACAAACTTTGAGACAAATTATTGACATATCTCAGGACCTCTTTTAATCTGTCAATATAATATGAATATCTGCAACATAAAGTATAACCATCATGTGCAGACTTAACCTTTTTTACTCACCCTAAATGCTCAGAATATTTATTCATTTCGACACTAATAAATGACAATCAAAAATTTCATTAGCATTTTCAATGAAGATTAGCTCAACGTCAATGCGAAAATCATTGTAATTTCGTTTTCGATAAACTAATATAACACTGGTTTACTACATGTAATAAATATTAACGAGACACGTTTTTAGTGGCACATTAAATTGAAGAAAATTTTTTAAAATATAACCATACACATGATGCTGAAGAGTTTTCGGAGAAAATTCCCGCCTAAATTGGTCGTAAAATTTAATCATAGTGTTTAAAATACCGTTAAGAACATATGCCTGTAAGTCTCAAAACTGCGCCTTCCAAGAAAAGCTGAACTTCTTTTTTTTTAAGGCTCTTCGTAGAACTTCATCGTTTTTTCACACATAAATGATATCCATTTTTCGTAGGGAACGAAGTCCCCTTTTTTTGAAGACAATCTTTTAAGCGGAAGGCAATTGCCTAGAAAAACATATCGAAGTTGTGCTTGAGAAAAAAAATTTGACCGGAAGCCTATTCCTGATGAGAGCATCTCAAAATTGTGTTTAATAACAAGGCAGGAGAGAACAGCATCTCCGGGTTTTAAAAAAAAAGCGGATTCTAAAGAAATGACAATTCCCGGGAATAGCGTGCCGAAACTCAGAATAGCGCAAGTACCGAAAAGGGAACGGTTGCAGTAAATATGCTGGCCAGGATATGTTTGAGGATAATGTAACTTCTAAAGACAGGACTATTCTGAGGTGTAACGTCTTGACAATCTGTGGTTTGGGGCAAATAAACCAGACCCGCTTTTTGAAAGTAGAGCGACGTTTGCCTGGTTGCCTGGTTCTCTTCCCTAGCAAATAATTCTCCCATCTGAGAAAACTCAACGGCGTGAATAGAAAAAAAAATATTTTCAGTTATAATAAAAAAAAGTCAAACTTTTACTTTTATGAACAAGAACCACACTACATGTTTCTTAATTCCAATACTTCCGATAACTTATATGATTATGAAACAAAAAATTCCATCATTTGTAGAAAGATATTGACAAAACAAAAACTAGCTTCTTAGCTGCGTTGTTGCAAAACAAATTTTTTATTAAAAAAATTTCTTAACTCAAAACCAAGACATGAATTTTATCTACGCCTGCCTTATCATTCGTTCCATTCTCGGATAATTAAAAATTCTTCATAAAAATTTTATATTGTCAGAGATTTACTTACTCTTTCTTCCGATTTAGTTAATTATTTAAAAAAAATTTTACATTATGATGTTTTTTGTTTTTTTCTCACTTAAAGTTTATTTTAAAAGAAAAATCTACACAATATTATATACAAACATTTATTTGAGAACATACTCGTATAATATTCACAATACATACAATTTCTGTTGGTCTTTGCAGAGAAGCTCTTGCTAATGGAAAATGTAGCTCCCCTGGCGTATCGTCATGGGTGCATTTTGTTTCTTTACAATAATTTTACATTATTTTATATGTATTTTTTTTTTTTTTGTTTATTTTTTTTCCGGTTTACATTATATGTAGGATAACAAATATACAAAAATTACTTCTGAAGCTAATAGACATACAAAAAAGTACGTGACCTCGTTTAGTGTTATGATAAGTATAGACAACAGAGAAACATATACAAAAATGTTATTTTATCTACAGTACGTATACATATAAATTAAAATTTTGTACATATTTTACAAGAGTTCTGCTTTCTGATTTTTTTTTTATAAAAGTTTCTTATCTCAATATTTTTTAATAAAATCTTATCTGTTTTTTTTTAAATTAATAAAAATCGTTGCTTTGCTTTAAAGTTTACTTCAAGTCCATTTCAAAATAATGAATTTGGCTTAGCTTTATAGGTTCGTTCATTCGTCGCCCTGTTTACTAGAAACACATCTTTAATAATAAAACTTTATCTTCGACTTACAAGATCGAGCTTCTAAGTATCAAAAGATCTTAGTTGGATAGTTGATATATATGTCATCAATGTTTTGTGCCGTTTGTGCCAAATTAGCCCGTGTTACTTGTAATAACATTTATATACGGAAAAGTATTATTATAGAAGTTTATTTAGCATGTCAATATGAAATTTTTTTCACTGATTTTTGTTGAGAAATGTTAAAAATTGCAAATTTTTTTCATTTAACGACTTATGCGGATGAGCCACAGTAAAAATTGCTCATGGCCCATGGCTCAGACCAAACTAATTAAATGTCTCTGTAATAAATTACATGAAAATCTCGATATTGGAATTTCGAATGTTGATTGAACACAAAAATACGTGGACAGATATCAAGTGGTCTGACGAGCGGACACTCAAAATACATGACCAAATATCAAATAGACTCTCAAACGGGTGGACAAAATTAAAAAATTTAAACACAAAAATCTACAGGCAAATATCGGAACAACTATGAAACAAGCGGAT
Source organism: Glossina brevipalpis (assembly GCA_000671755.1). Classification (NCBI taxonomy): domain Eukaryota; kingdom Metazoa; phylum Arthropoda; class Insecta; order Diptera; family Glossinidae; genus Glossina; species Glossina brevipalpis. Next base: position 372,707 of record KK351176.1, on the reverse strand, counting down.
TAGATTAAATCATTTGCTGAACATTGTTGTAGTAAGAGGGTGTATCAAGACAAGTCAAGAATGTGCCTTACGTCCGTATGAACTTGCTATAGCCTTACGACGAATAGTTAGCGAAGTCTGTCTGTATATCAAACGTTATTTTAAAGGCTCAGAACTCCAAACTTCAAGATTGCTTGATGGTATCATAGCCCTTTTCCTGGGTCCTAGGTCCTAGAGTGCAGGTCTATACAATGGTTTATTTTTTAGGGTAACTTACGAATAGGTTCCCTTGTATAGAATTGTGATGATCAGATAATTTAGAGTTTATATGGAACATATAGACAGAAGCAAGCGAAGTACCAGATTACGATTATTATTACGTTTATTTCAATATGTAAATGGGCAACGGGGCTTGTCTAAATTGATACAGAATTATGCTATATACATATTTTGAAATATATTCGAATAATTGTGAATTTCGAGAAAATAGTACAGAGTATATATAGCACAGCATATATACTAAGCTGTGTATTATTCTGTATGTATTCAGATATGTTGACTTGTCCATCAGTTCGTTCGTTATTCGCAGAGCAATACTTGGCTGCTTATTTTACCATAGAGTTCCTGTGCAGTCTAGGGCGAGAAATGAGAAAAATGTAATTTTTTTTCATTCTATCATTTATTTTTAGATGCGTTTAATAGCGTATCTTTTTTACTGATTCCCTCCTTCTTGATATAAGGCTAGATCTCAGACTTCTGCTGCACAGCAAAACGATGATGAAACGGTAGTTTAGACTAGGAATAATGATACCTTATAAATTTCTTATCATTTTATCGTTTTAAATGATTCCTTAAACCTTCAAGATTAATCTAATCGAAAAGGCTTCATACGGTAGTAGATCTTGATGTAGCTAAAAAAAAGTCGATTTTTCATGTGAGATCGTAGCAATATTTTTCGAGTAAATTTAACCCGCCCGAGTTCAAGTTTTCGCACTTAGCCTATTGTGTTAAGATAATGTGTAGCTCTGAAATTTAGACAACAACTCTTCACCAATCGACTTTATCGTACTAATAAGGCAGGAATACGCATTAAGTAAGTTTGTCTCAACACATAACCCACTTAACGGTCTAATCTTTCGTCAAATAAAAGTAAAATATTAGAAGTAAAAGATTATACAAATTTCCAAAATCTTTCAAAAGAATCGCTTTCAATAGTCATATTTTTTATTTGTAGTTTATGTGTTTGAAGCTCACATTTCAAGTTATAGAATTTTGGAAGACAAATGATTTTCCAAAAGTAGTTCGCGCGGCTCCAATAATCAATCTTAGTTTATGCCGTTCAATTCAGTTATCAGTGGCAAACTGTTACTAACATATATTAGGTTTTAGTAAACGGACCGATTCAACAATTGTTTTTCTAATGATAACATTTTCATAATCTCTTTAGAACCGTTTTTTCTTTTTCAAGTTTAAGGCCGGCTCTCTGGACTTTGGGAATATCGATAAAAGTTGATAAAAAAAAAAGAAGGAAATTGAAGATGTTGAGCAAACTTTATTGGATTCACAGTTCAATTGGTGTTAGCAGTTATAGGCGATGAAACGTTGACATTTGCTTTCTCTTTTTAGATTTAATCATCAGATGACATTTATGCATGATTCTCGCAAATGTATAAAATGTAAAGGGCTCGACCGCTCTACCTACTTTTTCATTTCTGCTCACTTTTTCTTTATTGCTTAAGTTTCATGTTTCACAAACCACCTTACACAGAATTCTCCTCTAAACCCTATTAATATAGAAAAAAAGAATAAAAAACATCTCATAGAAAATGTAATTAAAAAACTAAGTTTTTTTTTATTTGACTTAATAGCCAGTCAACTTTGCTATAAATATGCTTTTGAAATAATAAAAATTGATTAAAAAGTTGTAATGTACGTACCTTCATTAAAGGACTGACAGCTCTTGGCATTACCGTTAAAGCTGTGGCGACAGGTAGAATATGTAACGCACCATTCGAACCGCGTTGCAAAGACAATGAATGATGTTGACCTAGTAAAGTGGTTGTGGTGGCCGATGAAACACACGATTCTCGTTTGCCTTTACCGTAATACGATGTTAAAGGTCTAAGGAATGAAAACAATGAATAGTGATTTTTGTATGAGTTAATGAGCGCGAGTAGGTTAAGCGAACCTTGTGCTTTCAGTTTTTGGGGAAATGTCTTTAGAGAAACTTTTTGTAGTGTAACTGTTGAGGGGAAATTTAATTAAAAAAGAAAAATGATGAACATTTTTTTTTTGTAGTTATTACCGTTTCGACTGATTTAATCTAATGTTACGTTGATCCTGCCAGTTGGCTAGATGATGCCTTAAAGCGTTACGTACTTCTGAATTGAGAAAACAATAAAAAAGTGACACTGAAAAGCCCTGAAACAAAACACAGATGCACGCGAGCACCCATACACTTTAACTGTCAAGTTTTTGTGTTGATGTTAACATAACAAAGATTTCAACGTACTTGTGTGCTTAACAGTAACGAGCGTAACACAGCAAACATATGACTCATAATACCACCCTCGTTAGGACCGGCCAATACCACCAGATACGTTATGCCAAACAATGGTATCAAAACCAGTAAAGCTTTGGCCGCCTTGCGATACTGACGTGTCTCCGCCGTGTTAGCAGAACGTAATTTTGTTATCAAGACCTTGAACGCGCGTAAAGTTTAAAGGCAAACGATTGCATGTAAAATTTAAAAATACTTTTTTGTTCTCCTTTACTATCTCAAATGTATATACGAGTCATTGTACTCACCCACATGATTATCAATAAAAAAATTAAATTTATTACGAGCACTGCACATACTGGTCCTTGAAATATCCAATCGACATGAGTTTCATGCATCCAGGGACAACCCATCATTTCAATCTACAAAATACAATACGCACTCATTTCACAAAACTCCATTTACATGAAGGCCCTTGTGTATGTTATATAAAGTGTTTGCGGACATGTGCTAACCCACCTGTTCTCTGTCATACGACAAAGTCAGGCCTTTGGCAATTGTCCAAATGATTATAAACACAGCAGGACCACCTGTAAGCATAAGATTCAACAAAGCTTTTAAAGTCTTAAGCATTTAATTATCGTAAAATCTCTTCAATGGATAAGAAAAAAAAAGAGGTTTTTGTTCAAATTTCTGTTTTGTTTTTTTTTATTATTACTGCCTTATGATTGAATAATTTTTTAATTTATTTTTTTGAACATTATTTAATAATAAATATAATTAATTTATAACTTACCCCAACCTATCAAAACATAAATATTAAAACGTATGTTGTCACTGGAAAACGTTTTTACCACCAGCATGTATAAGTAGAGACCTGTGTACAACGTTATTGAAATTATTGTTTTTTGTGATTTGTAGGCGTTACCGTCGCAAGGGGAAATGAAAAATAAAAAACCGACATAGCAATGAGAAAATATTCATTTACAAATTTAATTAAAATTGAGTTAAACCTGAAAACTTAAAAAAGCAAATTATTATATGACGTACATTGAATAGTTCAGGAGAACTTAAATAAAAATAATTTTTAAAGTATCTTTTCTCTAGAGTTGAAACAAGTCTCTTTAAATCAGTTTAGAGAAAGTTTCTACATTACGCCTACTCACCCCTAAATCAAATTAGTAGAGTTAAGTAGAATATTACAATCAATGCGTTGAACTAAACAGAATCGTTTTCTTGAACTTCGCCAAGTTTTTAAAAGTTATTATTTGTATCTAAATATTTCTTCTAACAAACATCTTATCATTTAGTGATGAAGAAAAGAAGATTTTTTTTAAATCCAAATTAGGTATCAAAGATAATTGAAAGGTAGATAAATAATTAGATTATATTGTAATCCTGTCTCTGCCGCTATAGAAATCCTAAACGAAATCAAATAAATAAAGTTGCTTATTAACACATTTTTATAGCGATCACCAAACGATGGAGATATATAAATTTTTTCAAGTTGTTTGCAACATCCAGATGGAAACTTCAGAGATATTAGAAAGTATATATATTCTTAATTAGCATCATATTTAGAAAGGATTTAGGTATGTCCACATGTCTGTCTGTCCGCCTGTCCATCTGTGGTAAACATTCTCCTGGCCGCAAAAATGAAGATATTGACTTCAAATTTATCAAAAACATTGGAAATTCTCGTAAGCAAACTATTGTTCAAAATGAGCCCAATCGGACAAAGGGCGCTACACCATCACACCCACTTGGTGTAATAGAATAATGAAGTTTAATTTTTTTTGTAACATTAAGAAAGAAGACTCAAAACCCCCATAAGACTTATATATTTTTGATCAACATCAAATTCGGAATCCGCCTAGAAATGCTCGTCCGCGCCTGTGTCCAGTTATTGGTCTGCTTATCTGAGTAATATCTGCGGCAAGCATTTGTATTGCATTCCGATAAACTGGAAATGAAATTCATTTTAATGAATTCAGAATTTTAAGATTCCGAACATAGTAACATATCGGTCAATAATTCCCAGGACCGATACACAGATGTTACGAACAAAACAATTTACATTTTTTTTCAAAAATTTCATATTATGATGATTTATTTACAGTTTACATACTGTAGTGACTTAAGCTGTGCTAGAATAGTATTTGCAAAGCAACGGAGAAATCTAAATTTCAGAAGATGTTGACCAAAAAATGTCAAAAATCTTGCTAATCGTAAAACAAAGTTGGTTTCTAAAGGCAGCATATTTGCTATTTTGAAATGAGAAAGTTTTTTTTCCAAATGGGTACCATGTTTACTCAAAGCGTTTTATCGACTCGGAGTGTCTCCAAGGTTACATGAAATGAGGTGCGACTCACTGCCTCACTATTTCCATTCTATTTTCTTCACATCTGCCTACCAGCAACTATTATCTGCCTGCAAATCTTGAAAGAGTACTTGCAGAAGCTGCAGTGTATTTTGAAAATCATGAGAAATCGTTCTATAAAAAACGTATTGAATAGGGTAGCGATAAACCGATTTTACCATGCTTGATGATATTTTGTAAGAAAATATTTCACTTTACTCTATCCCGACACTTATTGACCAATGTATTAGATTACACACAGCTTTTTAGGTGAAGAGAGAATTCTTTTTTGTCAAAATAGAATACGCCTTATCGTTTTTCATATGGAGGAAACCCATCTCACTAACATTTCAATGGTATATTATTAAGCGACGGAATAAAAATGAACACTGTCCTCTTATGTGCACAAAACGTGTCAATCCGTTTATTCGTTTGTACGTTCACATTTTCAGAGTCATAAAATTTATATAAGTAATGAAAACTGAAGATGATTAGCTCAACTACCCGTTAGCAAGTTTCCACTAAAAACGTTTGAAAACAAATGTTGTCCACAGACGTCTTGATAGAGTTAAAGCTGAACGAAAACGTTCCCCTAAATTCATAATTAGCCGAAGACGAATATCAAATGTGATCATTAATAATCAAGAATTTTTCAATCTTCACTTTATCCGAATATTAATCTGTAAACAAATTGAATATGAAATACAAACAGAGACACATACAAAAAATTTAGTAAAAGCTTTACTAAGGTTTTCTAACTATATACGAGGTATGGCTATTAACCAACAAAATTCATGCTCCCAAAGAAGAAGCGTGCAAGCGCCAAACGTGTGCGATGAATACGTTGTGTAGCATAATATGACACCTTTCGAATGCAACGCTTTTCGTATCTGGAAACAAGTTAGTCTTGCAGTGGCTTTCCTTTACATAAGAGCTGTTGTGTTGTTTTCTCATAAAATTGTTGAGAGTAATAACGAACCATCGTGAAATTTGACATGAGACTTGGAAAAAGCAATAGTGAAAACTATGTTTTATTAAAAAAAATATGAATTTTGTCACATTCGTGTGGTTTTCAGTATTTCAAGTGTGGCTGAGAAGACGTTGAAAATGGAAACGAATAATAATATTAAGAAAGGCAGTGATATGATTCGATCTAACCGTCAGTTAGTTGACGAACAGTTATTCATGCGATCGCTGAAACGGTAGGAATTGACAAAGGATGCGTAAGGCAGACTTTACATAACTATTTTAACATAAAAAAGTGTATGCAAAAATGTTGCCTAAAATTGTCACGATTGAACGAAAAGAAGTTCGCAAAATTGTTTATATTGACACTTTGAATGCCTGATTCGCCTGCATCTTGCACTAAGAGACTTTTATTTATTTCCAAACATTAAATCTGCATTAAGAGGAACCACATTTCAGTCTGTTAAAGCCGTGAAAGAGAAAGCGGCACTCATCATGAACAAGCTCACAGGAGAAGATTTTCATCACTGTTTTGGACAATGGAAAAATCGTATAGAGCGTTGTAGAAATAAAGGAAGGGCTTTGTGGCAGTGGTCTCGTTACTTAATAGCTAAACCTCATATTAAGATCACTTTTTTCTTAGTGTCCAGTTTTGTTTATTGATACGTAAAGAAAATATTCACCTAGAAAACTAACTACTAGCTTTCTATTTGTTCTTACTTTGTTGTTTTATACGTAGAGGATAAGTGCTAGAATTGATCATAAAAATACCATAAAAAATAGACACAATTTTTAAACAAAATAGTCATCAGCCTTGAGTGTTTTAAGTTAAATTATTAGATTAGTTCAGTTAATTAGTTTTTATAAAAGCTTTAGTGGATAGAGAGTTTCATTGCCCATCTAACAATAGGAAAGTTGCTGTTAACTTGCATCAGGAAAGAAAAGAGCAGTTGAAATAGCCATATTGGAGTGAAGTGTTTCAGAAAATTGGCTTACAATGCCATTAAATTACTGAGAGAAAATGCTTTTACTTAAATGAAAATAAAAAATTCACACAAAGCCACCACTACTACCACTACTACTTTGTCAAAGGCATTATCAGCGAAAATAAACAATAAGCGCTTAAGTCATCTAAAATTCGAAAAAAAAAAATTAAAAAGAATTATATCACCTTAATGTACCGGATAATTAGTCAGAAAAAAAGAAATCTTTCTGTCATTTGTTAGATTTCATATAACCAACGACGGAGATTTCTGTAAAAAAAAGCTAATAGAAAGACGAGTAAAAAGTAACAAAGTTTGACCAGACAGCAAAACGTTTAAGCATCTTCCGAAAGTAAAAAGCAGAGTGTAAAGTACATTCCACATGGTGGTGCGGATACAATACTTTTTCCTAACATAAGACAGCACTCTTTAGAGATATAGGTGGCAAGACATATAGATTTAATTTCAAAATTCAACGGAGCCATATACTTTCCATTCTAGGCCAGTAAATTCGACAAAAATGGACGGTAACGAGTCGAGGCGTTTGGCAAGATATTACGAATAATTAATGGTCTCAAGAAAGTATGAAAATTATGACAAGCCCAACACAAAATCTCGTTCCTGGTACCATTGAAAATTTAAGAAATCTTGTAAAAATAATGAAATGAAACTTTAGGAAAATAGAAGCTACGAAAGTCTAGTAGCAGGTATTTTAAAATCATGGATAACATATATTAATCAATAACACGTCATTCGGTTAGTATTATGCGAAATACTGAGTAAGAGTAATACAGAGAAAAACCCTTAATTTTTATTTATTATTATAGTTTAAATTAATTTCGTTTTCGGTAAAGAAAGTTGTGCTATTTCTATGTCCAAAGGACTTTCTTATCGTTGGGATAATTTTTTATATATGTCCTTATAAATTTTTACCTTCATTTCCATAGAGATGTATGTTATGTGTTATTTTACCGTCCCTGACTTTATGCGTCTTGTCATTATATTGTATCACGCTTTACTGACTGGTAAATGTTAATATGGTTGTTCGGTACGAAAGTTAAAAAATCTTTAAAACTTTGAACAAAGATTCTTCTTTGAATTGTTTACGAGCTATAATACATCTATGACATTAACCGAAACTGTTAATATTCGTTCTGTTAACAGATACGTACTTAAATAGAAAGCTATCTGCTTCGAGTATTGCTAGAAAATATTAGCATTTATTGTTACGGTTAACCAATCTGGACCACATAAGTAGAAAAACCCAAGTTTGAACCTAAGAAATACGACGACGACGGAAATGAAACAAAAATCCCTATCAACGGCTTTTGTAGCAATTAAAATATTTGTGTTCACAAAGTCCTGTTCGTGTACTAAACAATCACAAAAACAAAAAGATAAAGAATGGAAGAGAATAACTCTTTCAGGTGTTTGCCTTAGAAATTCTATTCTATAAATTACTCAAAAGTATTCAACATTATTTCACTTTAATTGATTTATGCTTGTGTTGGTTTTTGATCTCAAATTCCACTTTTACTTATAAGTAAACTTAATATATGAAGTTAAAAATTGTTTTAAAAGAACAAAAATCCATCATCTTAAATACTCCTCCCACAAGATTTTTCAATAGATAAACCACGGTAACCAATTTACGACCGCATTCAACTTTAACATTTAGTTTGTTGAGTCACTGGCATTAATGGTTGCGTTGTTTTTAAATTAACACTGTACAGCCAATTAGCGTAGCAGTTAAACGAAACCCAGCGACGTGTTAGCATTCACCACACAATTGAAATTTTGCAGAGTTCTGGTTAAAATCGCACTAACCTCAGCAAAAAGAAAAAAACTTAAAATTTCTACATGAAAGAGAGAGTTAAAGTCGAATGTTTAAAAGCGTTGCAAACTTATTTAGAAGAATGAAAGAATTTATAGAAAAAAATTGATGAATCTACAGGCGAACACTGTCGGCCGCCCCTACCTGTCTTATCTTACTTTGCCTAACACCTAATACCTTCACTGGTCTTCGTCATGAAATAGAAAAAGTTATAAATTATTTTCATGCAAATAATCTTCCATGAGAAGCATAGTATGGGAAATATTCCGAAATATACACTTATGCAGTCCAAATCTACAGCAGTAAGATTAGTCGTCAAATGGCGGACAGGTAGAGAAACGGACAGCAGACAGATGGATGGAGAGAAATACTGAAATCTTTAGTTCTATATTTATCCAGTTTTCATTCCAAATTCTTCTACTTGTTGCATACGTTCGCGCGAACCTAATACACCTTTATACAAATAGCTTAAGGTATCACTTGTATACAATTTTTTTGTTTCCTTTCTTTCTTTTGCTTGGCTTTCTTTAACATAATTGCAGAGGTTTATATCGTTGAACGCCTCTTTTTAGTGATTATGTTTTTATCTTAACTCAGTATTCTTCATTATACTAGCAGCCAATTAACGTACTTTTCAAATAGCACTTAGTAATTGCGGTACCTTTTACAAGAATTCTAAATATATAAAAAATTTGGAATATATGTCTGACTATTGTAGGCTTTAAATATGCCGAGAATGAGTACAGTTACTTCTGACATATATGCAATATTTATTGATTAATAAGGTAAGAAAATTGCGAAGTCCATACCATCGATATAGCATTACACCAGTAAGTGTTAAGTTCTGCTATCACTTTTGCCGCAGTTGTTTTATGTTTTCTGGCCACAATACTTTTCAATTTTCTTCGATATCTGTCAGTTAAGTTTGTATTGCGTTCACTGTGCCTTTTCGCCGATGATATTTTACCAAATTTTATATATGCTGCCATTATCGTGGATATTGGCGTTTGCAAAATTCTAGATAGTGTAGCCATTTTCGTCATATAGGCTTGCGCTAACGGAGCACCAACGGTTTACTTTGTTTCGAAGCCTGGGAGATAATACATTTCACCGATCTCTATTACGTTGCAGAATAGAGGGTATAATACATTCAAATATAATCGATAAAACTTAGCACCTAAACTGCGCTATAGATATGCTTTCCATTATTTACACAGAAACAGTGTTGCCAACATGCAACAAAATAGTACTATAAAGATATAATTCTGTGCATCCCCCGCAAATTTTCAAGAAATCATTACTTTAATGAGATTATTATATTTTGAAAGGAAAAGTGAAACCAATAGAGAGGGTAAATTTTTTCGCTTCATTCTCCCTTTTTACCCACTTTACCCACTTTACTTGATAATAGTGATTGAATTTTTGTAGACAGAAATTCTTAAGGGCAAGAGTTTCACCTTGTTTGCAATTTCGATGAGAGAACACAAACAAAAGGAGTAAAGTAAGCTTGAAATATTGCTAAATTTTAGAAATGAAAAGAAAAATTTGGTCAGAAAAGTACGAGAGTTTACAAGATTTAAAAGTTTATTAACCAAAATTAATTAGTCGCAATACACATATCGATTCTATTTATTCAATTCTTGCTCATTATTCGAATATTGCTTAGACTACATACAACAGAACTTTGAACAAAAGTTAATGTAAGCAAATAAGAAGCACTTTAAGCAAAAATCAATGTAAGCATGAAACACAATGCATTGTAAGAACACAAAACAATCTCCGGCTAATGTGAATTAACTCCATTGCCACGAACATACAAACTCTTTGTGATGCGAGTGAGGGTTTGGTACCCATAAACTGCAAATATCCCCGTTGTGTTCCTTATAATGCATTTAGGTCACGCTTGGTTATTAGAATCAGATCTCAAGGCGTTTGGATCGTAAATATCATGAGTGTAGAAATGAAAACCTTTTCATATAGATCAAGATATTAATTTATTGAATATAATAATTTTAATTCTACTGGATTCAGTTGCTTTTTTTATATTTTATACATATTCTAATTATAAGACCTTTAACATTGCGTTAGTTCACTTAGAGACGCTTAGAATCCTTCACGAAGACGCCTAATGTTTAGTTCATCAAACTAAAATAAAATAGTCAGCAATTCGTTCCGCAAACACGACTTAACTAATAACGAATAAATACCGTTAGTTTTTGTGTTGGATCTCATTCAAAATCGATTGATGAGCCGCTTACTTAAATTTCTTCAATATCTTAAAGCTAAAGTAGAGCTAAGTTATGATTAACTGAGAGTACCATCACAGTCAGAAGAGACACTGCAGACGTCCACAATAACGTACTACTTCAGTCCCGGGCAATATATAGAACGAATATCTAAAACTTTTACTACTTAATAGCATTAATAAAATTATTATTATATTTCGTTTATCTTTTACTTAATACTGATACTGATTTATAAGAAAACGACCTCTTTAAATGTATGCTCTCTGGATCAGTTACGATGTGAGTCGCTTTTGTTTTATCAGATCAGACAACTTTCAGAAATGAAGCCATTAGAAAAATCCTGTTTACTTTGTAACATAGGAACAAGTGGCAGAAGTAGGCCAATGTTCAGTTTAGACCAAGCTACTAGCTTAAGTATCAAGAAAATAAGCACAAAAATGATCATTTGCTTGACGCTTTCTGAATGAACATAACACTCTGTAGCCTCCATATAATCGTTTTAATTTATTCTATGAATATCCAAGAATAGCCCTAAAGCCAAACCAATCTTCTTTTTAATGTAACAAATATCTCTTACATCGATTTCTTCACTATCGCTGTGGAGTATTTTTTTTAAATTTTTATTTCTAAGCATTTAAGGTGGTTTAAAAAGTATGTTTTACCTTCAACAAGCATCCAAAAGAAATTTGTTAACGTAAAAAAATGAAAAAGCACCACTAGGATAATGCAGCTACCCAAGCTAATGCGCAAAAATATCTGAAATGAAAAGAAAAAAAATGAAAAAAGAAAATACCCATAAATAAAAAATTCATAGAGATTTCAAAAAATCCTTTTTCAGGCGGATATTATTCGAACGTATATTAACAATAAATTGTATGATTTTTTTTTCCAAATCATTGAATAGAATAACGCACATATCCTCATATTACTTATGGAATTTTACGAAAAAAATTTTTATTTTTTTTTTTTTTGATAAAGTTAACACATAAAACAATTTTAAATGTGTGTTAACAAATGCTTTTACATGAATAAATAAATAGCTTTACACGCTATGCACTGTATATTATATTATTATCCTTTGCTATAACAAATAGTTAAGATTCATATATGTGTGTATGTATGTGCGTATTCTTATTTGTATTGCACATACCTGTACACTTAATGTAAGAATCCACAGTAAAGCTGACATTATGTAAGTGAAAAACAAATTCGCATGTATGGAATTACGCAAGCAACGTAATTCTCTGAGGGTGCATTACAAAAAAAAAAAAACAAAAACAAAAAAGCGAAAAAGAAAAATAGAAAAAAATATTCACACTAGTTTCATAGGTTGTTGTTGTTATTGTTGTTGCTTTCGCTATTGTTATCACAATTTTTATTTATATATTATTATTACTTTTTTGTTTAGTTTTGGCTGAACTTATACTGGAATATAGCATTTCAGCTAAAGTCAATTACTAACTATGTTATAAAATGCAACATGAGTTAAACGGTTTACTGAGGGGCAAAAAGAATGTTTAATTAAGACTCTCTGTTCAAAAGAAAAAGAAAAAAAACACACTGTAGTGTATATGAAATTGAAGCCAACACTGTTTTTTTTTTACTCTCTATGTAATTCTTGTGCTAATTACTTATACGCTGTGTATAACATTTTATCATTGTTTTGAGACCAAGTGGAGAAAACATTTCAAGATTAGAATACTTTTCTTACAGGCAGCAACACTATACCCCCTGCCGTTTACCTACTTTTCCTGTAGATTGAAATACATTCTTCTTTTCTTTGTTTATATCTTCCATCACTTATGATATCGGGTATATTAAATTTGTTCGAATGTATGTAAAGCACCCAAAAGACTTATCTCTTATTGTAGCCGATTAATTTAGAAAAATAATTCTGAAGCTTGTGTTTCTAACAGAGATGTATCTTATTATGCACCGATTGCAACGCCAGAATCTTCTGAATTAATCTCAGCTTGTTTGTCTGTCAGTCCAACTATCTGTCTATCGATATATTTTTGTGTTCAACCTATAGATCAAAATTTTGAAAATGTAGTATATTGACATGTCCAGCCGAGGGAAAAAAGATATCGAAAATGGATTCAATCGAACCCTTTCATATTTTATTTAGAAAAATCCTTATATGAGAAAAATTTGCGATTATCAAAATTTTTATGATATAAATTGATGTGAAAAATTTGTATCGAAAAGATTAAATTTTTGTAAAGTAAGCCCTCGTACTAGAAAAAGATTTGTATGGTAATATATGGCGTAAATATTAACTTTACCAAAGTTGGATGCCATAAATCTAAATTCAGAAACTTGTCGATCCAATCTTAAGTAAATGTTCTTATAAGCTCAATAAGCCTTTGCAAGGAAACAAAGTCTGGTCTACAGTACTTTACACAAAAAATAATAATAATAAAATCTTTGACAGTAAAATTAATTGTGTCAAATTTGAATCAAGCGAGCACACGTCTTCAGTCCATAGTTATATAAGGGCAATCTTGCGAAGTATACCTTTGCATTGAGACGAAGTATAATTTTTGCTGTTTTATCAGAAAAACAAATGAAGCCAACTTTTAGGCGAAGTGGTCTACAGTATTTAATGACGGCTTTGTTAGAATAAAATATTTTTAAGTGTTTTTTTTTTTTTTTGCTTTTTGGCTTTTGTTATTGATGTAACTCTTATGGTAACAATACTCACTTGAAATACGCAAAAACCAGAATTGCCATCGTTAACGATATTAGACTGATGGTGTAACCGATGTAATAGATAATCGTTGGCAATTCTACAATTGGTTCAAACTCGGGTACAGTAACGGTCGCGGGCAAATGCATGCAAGCATCATAGTTCGTGTACTTTTCCCACGTACCATTAGCCTGGCAGAAGCGTGTGGCATTTTCTGAAAATAAAATAAAAAAAACAGTGCTAATGATTATGGAATAATGCGATTATTATTATTAAAAACAATTATCGATAGATAAGTAATTTCATCTTGGAAAGAATGACTTAAATTTGAAATAATTTTTGAAATTTTTGTATTAAGAGGGCAAACCGCTATAACAATGTTACAAAAAAAGAGTTTCTTCGATAAAATTTTAGGATGAGCAATAGAGCAACAGTTTTCTACGAGATTGCGAAAGAGATTATAAAATATATTAATTAATTAATTAATTATTATTACTTTAAAAATTGTTTTGACTAATAAAACCGAAGCAATCGTCGCAAGACATTTTTAATTTAAAGAACTCTGCGGGCCGCGGTGCGATTTTGAATCTAAAAAAAAAAAGGATTTAATCTACCTAAAGCGCTTAAAAATTTTCGCGCTTTCACGCATTTTTTGACTTCAACAGATCGTAGAGCTCGCAAATTTTCATGATTGCATCTTTTGGCGGTGCTGTAAATGTATCGACTCAGATAATTTTTACTACTATTCCCCAAATAACGATACAATTTTTAAAATTAGTTATGAAGGTGCGCAAGATACTCGCTGATCGATCTTGCCTGACTATAACGTACTAGGTTCTTTATTTTTATTCAATTTTAATGATCATTTTATCAAAATTATGATATCTTAGCAAAGATATGAACCGTTGGCCATGAACATGCACAGACAGCAGCCTTTTCAGTAGACACCAAAATGTAGGCTACACAGGACAGCAAACAGTTTTTTTTACATTTCCACTCGTTACATGTACATGACAGTCTTGCTTGACTTTGTGCCAAAACATCGTTCAATAATGGAATGCTCAGCTTGAAAAATATCCTGAATATCAAAACTTACAGAGCAAAACGTAGACAACGCAGTTATAATTAGCGTAGATTTCTCCACAGTCTGATGCATGTTTAGTGTCTATCGAAAAGGGAATTGTAAATTGCATTGCAGTTGATAGGAAGCTTAAGCAATTCCTAGATACTTTATTTTGAATATAGAAGTTACATATGTTTTCTATAGCAATTGCTTCAAGCAAGCTAACGCGTGATTCAAAAAATAAAAGCCGCGACTACTAAGTCGGAGTGTTCACGGGTACACTTCAACCTCACTTGATAAACACTTACCGATCAGACAAGCACACACAAAGCTGCGACCACACCTTATCTTTTTCTCTTTTCTCAATCTTTCTGACCAACACCATATGCACGTATAAGCGATATCCCCTGAATCATTACTCGTTAAAAAAAAAAGTAAAAAATTTGTAACGAAATAACTGTTGACTTCAGGGAGCTTAAGATTTTCCTCTTTTTTTTGCAAACAAGAAACTTAGCACTGCTTAAACCAAGTTATCTATCACTATATGTATAAAGGATGGTACGGGTTTGGAATTAATTTTCTCTACTAAAATATTTTTTTGAAATTTTCTTATTCTTAGAGACGAATGACTTCTCTTATAAATTCTATTTTTTATTAACTGTTTTCATTTGAGATAAATTTAGCAAATTTGAAAAGTTTGAAATGAAAGAAAATTGCACAAAAATGCATATAAGTGTGTGTGCAGAATGAAATCCTTGATCGAAGTTTTCTTGCATTTTTCTTTTACGAGTTGATGAAATTCAGCATTATAGCTGCTACTCGAGTGGTTTCTTTAAAATATGTGCATAAATATCTGATAATATTTATGTGTTCAGTCATATGTAGAAATGTAAATGTTCGTTTACTATGGAACGAACATCCTTCACATATGTAAACTTTTATTACCCTTAAGGTGAAGTGGAGAGAAAACAGAAGAAAAGTTTTGCTACAGAAATAAGAAATAAAACGACAACAAAAACAAATCAAAAAAAAAAAAAAAACGCTACCGCTATGTTAAACAGAATATCATTGTCTGCCTTTGTGTGTTGTGTACACATGAATTCCGTTAAGAATATGTTTATAAGGCAGAGCGTGTTAGTGAGACTTAAGAACTTATCTGCAGTTTGAGTGAAAGATGTCTGTTAACGTTTGAGCGTCTGTTCATATATATATATATAACTTACGTGTGCTATCGTATTGTATTCCTTGAAATTCATCCAAACACGGTAACAAGGCCATAGTAGCGTGCGGTGTACGTGGCCAACAGAGTATTGTATCAAATTGGGTAAGACAGTATTCGGTGGTATTGCCAAAGGTCGTTGTATCAATGTGCTCTTGTAGTAGACATTGTAACTCAGCGCTTTGATTAATATCACCCAGATCATCTTGTGATGTATGAGTGACCGTAGCCGAGGTTAAATCATTGTCGTCATCAAAGTTTTCAGCTGCAGATGATGAAGTGAACAAATGTGTGTTGGACGAATTCATTTTACTGGTTTCTGATTTTTCCGTAACGGTCTGACGGATTGGCTGAATGCGATCTTATCAACACGTTTCAACTCTGTTCATCGCTTATGGTATCCGGTATTTATTTTATTTCATTATATATTCAAGCAGTTGTTGATAGCTGTTCATGACATTTAACTAAAGCGAAACACAATCATTTTATATAAAAGAAAAACGATTGCGTCTTATTTTTGTTGCATTAAATTTATGAATTTTAAAATTGAGTTCAATTTTAAAATCAACTTTTGCCTTTAACTGCACAATCATGACCATGGTAAGTTTGTATGTTGTGTGAACTTAATCAAATTTCAACTCTCCGGAGTACAAATGATTGCACAAAAAATTTTGTACGCTAATGAAAAAGATGAAAGAGAAGTCATGCTCTACGTACATAGATATGAAAAAAAAATATTTTTTTTTTTTTTTTTTGATGTAAAACCTCCAGCTAAGTTTGTTTCTATTTCTGCGTCTCCATCGATATTGTTTTTCTCTAACGGCGTCAATAGCAATCTCACCGGACTAGTTAAAACTGTCTATTTGTGTTGCTATATTTTGTGGTTTTTATGATAAAGTTCTATAGAGCAAGAAAAAAAGGTCTCTGTAAAATTAAACCAACAATGTAACAATAAATGAATACGTTAGACCTGCGTACGTGTGAAGAAGCAAGCAAAACAATGATTGACTGTACGAGTGGTTCGATAAATTTTCAATAGAATCTTTTGAAGCAAAATTTTTCGATATTAGAATAGAGATTAAATTTTAATTCAATTTTTGAATGACTTTACAAAGAACTAGCAGAAGAAATCTTTTTAACTGTACATTGTATTTAATAATTGGCGTTGCTAGGTAATTTGGAGTTGATTGTAGCCTCTATTTATAGCCATTTCATTCGATTATGACTTGTTTGAAAAATTGATCTAAATTTAGCATCGTAAACAAGCAACATAAAATGTAAGCCTTGATGTTGGGTATTAAGTTGTGGACACATAACAGGTGGGTTAAAAAGTTCGTAGGCTGACACATACATAACACTATTAATATTAAATTAAGTGCAACAGCTGTCAAATTTAATTTAAATTAATTTAATACTAGTAGCGCCATCTATGTGTCAGTCTACGAACTTTTTAACCTACATGTTAAATAGCAGATAATTGGCCATTGAGATAAATGCAAAGTTTTATTAAGAGTTTTATTATAAAAATTAGGTTTGTTTTAAAAAAAAATACTTTAAGTAAATTATAAATTCATATCTGAAACTCTTCATTTTGCTTTGTATATACCTAATGTCCTCATATTACTTTTCTCAAGAAATCTACATCGGTAGTGATATCGACCCTAAAAAATAGTAAAAAGTTTTCTCTTCGTTAATGCGTGTACAAAGCTTTACGCCGTTTACGTTACTTCTTATTACATCTAGACCGAAATATATTGCCCGTTAATTTTTTTTTTTCAGTTTCTAGAGGGGTTATAAGTGAATTTCGTTTGTTTTTATGAACAAAGCCTTTGGCAAATGAAGCAAAAACTTTTAATGGGTCGGTTTGAGTGTTTTATTTTTATTTCAGCAAATAGCATTTTCCGTAAGCAATTTAATGAAATTATAAACCATTTTCAATAATACTATTACTATTGCAAACTGCTTTCTTCTTTGCTGGCGCAAATTACTAAAAACTTTCTCATGTGCAATAAAATCCTTTACCCACAAAAGCTTTTAACAAAACTTATTAACTGAATCAATCTAATTAACTTTACAATCAAAACTGAAGGATATTTTGTGTAAATTTTATGCTTTTTTTATGATCATTCCCAGAACAAACAATGGACAACCAAAACAACAAACAAAAGGATAATGTTGAACTTTCTAGCAGAAAATTGATTAATGCTAAGCAATCTTGTTAACCAAAAATAAAATTGTTTGATGAAATATATTCAAAATGAAAGATTTTAATTAAATTTCTTCCAATGGCCATAGCGCCTATATAAAAATCAGCCTAAAAAGAAGACTATTCAATGGATGGTTTCATCTTGTCTGACAACGATCAAAAGGAAAAAAAATTTTTGTGATGAAATTTGTACTTCTAAATTAATTTTGAGGTCCTAATATTAATTTCAATTAGTAAACTGCTAGGGATTGTAAAACGGATGCACATACTTGAGTTATCCTAATGTGTTTAAAAAAATGTTATATTTGAATATGACGGATTTATCTAAACGTCAATTAGAGTGCAGCCAATGTAAAAAATTAATTACCGCCATGACAGTCAATGCTAGTCAGTCATGACAGAATCAAATTTTAATTATAAATTAAAGTACAATTTTATTTATTAATTTAATTTAAATGACCCACTACACAACGACGAGGTAGATGAAGGAATGTTTTGCTTTGCAGCTTTTCCACCAGTTTTAACCTACACTTCTCGGAATCACTTATATTAAATTGTGAATATTTTAAAAGAGATTACGCTAAACAATACTCTTTATTAAAAACTTATCCTAATGATTGGATTGCTTTCAAAAGTATTCCCTCTGCTGGTAAAATTATTTAATTTACAGGTGTTTTGAAGGAATAAATCCATATATATTTTTTGGGATCCTTTTGTACACCTAAAAATACTCATTCAAGATACCAAAATACATAAATTTTCTTCTCTAAGAACGACTTTCTGATTTATTCCCTCCATCCCCTAATTTTTTTGCGTTGCTTTTTACTTACGTTCTTGTCTTTTCTCGTTTCCTCATTCTATTCTTAACAGTCTCCCTTATCCTAAGGTTTTTTTTTGTCTATACTTTCCCGTCCTTTTTTATTTCTGTCTTTGTATATCTCATTCTCTCAATCTTTTCTCCGATCGTAGTTTTTGTATGTCCTTTTATGCATTCATTCTATTCTCCAAATGCATATCATTCAGTCTATACTTCTTTCAGCGTCTCTATCCGACCGTCTCTCGAGCGCATTCTCTATCAGTCCTATCTACTTTTTTTTTCTTCATCTGACCAACTTTTATGATTTAGTTTATCTATTCCTATCGCTAAAATTCCCAAAGCACCGAATATTGATTAACACGTACACAAATAAATTAAAACTAAATAGATTAAAATAGTGGCAATGGTGGCTATTAAATAGTCTATATTGCTTCTTGCTTATTCTAAATCCCTCCTTCACCTACCTCCATCACAAAATAACAAAAATTATAGCTTGTTTCCCAGTACAGGCTTGCTTCTCATGAGCCCCCTTATACAATAGGAGACACAAAAAGTGAATCGACATAGTCCAATTGTGGTAAGATTAGCAATTTATTATAGTTCTCGGAGTTCGCATGCGCGGCAATTTAGACTTTATGTAGTATAAATTGAATGCTTATGGGAATACTTATATTGGAAGTAATCCGAAATATGCATCTATGTGGTCCAAGCTTAATAATGCAGGTTAAGGTCTCATAAAATGATAAACATTAAATTTTTTCCTGTAAAAATTTATTTATAAAATGTTCATATGAACGAGACTTCATAAAATGGTCCGTTTGTTCTATATGTTTCAAACTTTGTATATCGAAATAGTTTGCTTAAGAATTTGAACACTTTTTCCATTTTAAATGAAGAATTATATGGGTAGTTGTCATAAACATGATCTGAACCAATTCATTTTCAACAAGGGTCGTCCTTAAGGCAAAATATCTACAAAATTTCATCGCAATAAATTATATGGGCAAATATCAGGCAGACAGATGGACAAACAAACCTACATCAATTAAGGAATTGATTCTGATTCGGTTGTTATAATCCGCATAAATGTAGTACACTCTTACCACAATCAAGTATAAAAATATTTAATTCTTTAATAACTCAAACCAGGGAAGTAAAAAAAGAGCACACACATTATCATCATAATAATGTGCAATCAAATTTACGTTAAAATCGTGCAGTTTTAACAATTCGAACAATCAACAGTCGCGTACATATAATTTGAAAAAATGCAAAACATTTTATGATCATTAAGCCATTCAACGTATATGCTCACACAAACAAACCTTTTGTATTCTTACTCTGTGACTCTATATAATATACGTACATACCCATGCATACCTATTATTTAACTAATTAAAAATTCGTATCCGTTGACACTGGCGTATGACTAATATTTATAAAAATGAGAACATGCACTAAAATTACTTATACGCCACAGTACACAGAATCAATATTTACAAGGAAAAACTCTAAAATAGAATAAATAAATAAATGAATAAAAAAAATGTTTTTTTTTTTTGCAACGTTAAACTAATTAGAATTCCCATAAATAATTTATTTAATCATATTCTTTTATAAATAGTTTAACAAAAACAAAGGCGCTTACACACATAAATGGAGTAATGTGCGCAAATAAATCTCATTTAAATGTTAACATTTAAATGAAAACCATAATAAAAATAAAAAAAAATTTTAACATTTGAGTTCAACAACTGAGAAATATTTGCCAATAACATTTCTACTGCTAGTATAATAAAGAAATTGCAATTTTATATATGAATATATTTAAATGCAGATGCATGCATGTGTTATTATTCTAATACTAAATGAATTTCCATCGTTGACTGTTATAAATGAAAGCCTACATGCTTCGATACCTTTGTAGATAATACATATATAAAGGAAAGAAAATGCAAGGGAAGATGATAAAATTTATTGATCTTTCGAATGGTGTGATATTTACAAACTAAAATGGTTCCTACAATTCATGTAAATGCATGCATGTAATAATAGCTACAACAATTTATATAATTATAAAATTTTTCATCGAAAAATAACACTTATGTAAAAAGTATCAAAAAAAAAATGTTCTAAAATTTTGTTTAAATTATTGCACATTCTTTTATCCGATTCTTATTAGAATACTTAAAATGAGAGAAACTTTAAATTGACGTAATTGTGCGTTTGAGAGTTGATCTTCGCGCCATGCATAATATTCTTAATTGAATTGCAGATATCAGGTTTGAAAATAAACATTGATAAGTAAAGAAATTCGAAGCTCTGACGTTCCTACATATTTTTATTAAACTTTCTATTGCTATTCTTACAATCCTATATTTAAGAAAAAAAAAAACAATTTTTTATGTGTTCTTTCTATTACCAGGTATCCAAGATTCGTCATAAACCGCGTATGTAACTTTATTACTTGCTTAATATATTTTTCTATTAGTTATTTATAGCGAATTCAGTGAAATGCAACTTCATTTCATACTCTACTTTAGTATGATTATTTAGTGTGAAATCGTTAGCAGAACCCATTAGTAGTATTATCGCTATAAAATTTTAATTTCAAATTTCCACAAATCAGTAAAAATTTAAATAGAAAAGCGTCTTTTTTGAATTCATTTTTTCTAAAATACTGACTGATTTCCTGAACACTTTAATAAATTTAGAATTTTGAAAGTTTTTTTAAAATTTGAACAAATGATAAGTTGCGACTGTAATGACCAATCATCTGCTTTGAGACTTTTGATGACTTCAAAACTTTCAGAACAGAATGGATGATGATATCATCTTTTCAACCTCAAATATCGTTCTATATGAAATACTAACTGTTATTCTCAGGCATGCGTTTAATACCGTAATATCAAGGAATCTTATATCTTTGATTCTATTATGTTAGCTATTCTTATATAAATATAAAATATAAAAATATCGAAAGGAAAAAAACGTATTCTATCCACTATTTTATGCTATTGTATTATAACAGCAAAATATTTTATTAAATATGGGCTTATCAACTAGAGTTTATTTCTATTGTAGGCATGTCTGTACACCGATCAAGAAAACTTGTTTATATCAATTTGCGGAATAATATCTGCTTCAGATTATAAGCTATAGATTCCTGTTAATTATTCAAACTCATCCTCTGGTCATCAATTTAGAGGGTATTTCTTAAATCTCAGTCTTTCTGTCTCAGGTTTTGCATTACCTTTCCAATAATAGACTACGTACAGGTAGATGGATGGACGGACAGACGGACCGATAGAAGTGAAAAGAGATGGACCGATGGACGAAAAGATAAGATGGACGAGAAGACAGACGAACGCTAAAAGGGATATAAAAAACCTTCAAGAAAATATATATAGTTTCTTATTATAATAACGTATCCCTTCGCACGGTACAATTAATGTATCGGTAAATATAAGAAATCTAAGTCAAACGGTAACTTCTTCAGTAAATAAAGAACTCACCTTGCCTATCCTCTCGGCTTTTAAAAAGTTTTGCAAATGTTTTTTGTAAATTTCCTTGATTTCCACTGTTCTCGTAATACATAAGAAGTGTACATTAAAGATTCGATTCCAACTAAATTTAAGTTTTATCTTGTTTTTAATAAATTATGTGGAAAACGATTTTTCTTCATTTCAATACCAATAGTTTTTTTTATTTCATTTTATCTGTTTTATAGGTTTGTGTGGGTGGCGGTGGGCATGGATACATACATTTGTACTTTGACATTGGTAGACAAGAGTAAAGATTGGAGAATGAAATGTTGATAATGATGATGACAAAATTGTTGTGACATTACTTTCTTTATTCTTCTTCATTCCAGTTTCAGTTGTCTTTCTTTATTTGTCACAAGTGATAAATAGAATTTCTCTTCAAATGTCATTTATTACTACTTTACATTTAAAAATATTTAAAAAAAACACCTCTCTCCTTTTTTTTATTTATTAAATAAAAATAAAAAAAAAATAAAAAAAGTAAAAGAAAAAATATGACTATTATAAGTTACAAGATGGTTTAGTATTTGTGTTCCCATTAAAATTTCATAAAATGAGAAAATCATGAAAGAATACCCAGAGGAAAAAACGGAAATAGGAAAATTTCCTCTCGACTCTTACATAACTCACTCTGTTAAATTAGCTTTCATATGCGCATAGACGGAGAAGTTTAACACCAGAAGTACTCAAGTACATTTCATGTTTCGAAATACATAAAAAAAAAATGATTACAGAGAATATATTGCTTTAACATTTCTTAATGACTTGTAATTATAAGAAGCGGCCTTTAAAATAATGAAATTTCTTCAATTTTTTTTTACTTATTCCAGTTTACGATATGTCAATCACTTATAACTGTTTCCATTCAAGTATGTTAAATGGACGTCGGTAGTTCTAGTGTTAAAGAAAGGTGTTCTCATGTGTATTGCATACATGCATGCATGCATTCATCGTTATGCATCATATAGTGTAAGTAATCTGCAAGTCTTTAAAAGCTTCACCGGTAAACAAGAGAATGCACGAATAAATGATAATATAAAAGCGCTGGGCGCACGTTATAGTAAATGGAAAAGTAAACAAGTGGAACTAGTAACTGGTTATAAAGGCAATTTTAAGTAGATAATACAACTTTTCTGCAGCCACACTAAGCTTGCGTAACAGAGAGAGAACTCTTGCTTTGTCTTTAATCGCCTTGAACAAATAATGGCCGTAAACAGCTAAATTCTAGCGATTAAGGGAAACACAACAAAGTGCCTAAATAGAAATGGGAGATTTTTTTCTAAAAAGCAAGTCAACTTAATAAATTGTTTTTCATTTCTTTAAAGCTTTAAAATTATTTCATATTGTGGCAAGACCCTTCGGTAATTATTTCAAAATATCATTAAATTTCGAAAACAATAAAGGTAGTTTTGATTTTCCACATTTTCTCTCTACTTTCACGAGTTAAGCCATATAATTTATGATAATAGGCTATCCAGTTGATGTACTACAGATAATATACAAGGTTAAGTTATATGCTTATTAATTTAATTGTTATTTAAAGGACACAACGATTTTTCAATATAAGATCGAATATTTTGCTTTCAAGTTTCGACTTCTCTTCAACAAAAGTTTAATGAAATCTTTCAATATACTTTTTCGCAAATTATTTTAGCATAAATGAATGAATTTAATCAAAATTATATTACGTGTGTTTGACGCCAAATTCCTTCTCTAATAGAACTTCAAAGAGGTAATAAATCATGTCATCAAATGGAAATGTGATCATTAATTTGGAAGGTAGGATGAATGCTGCGCTAAAAATCGAACGTTTCTATTTGTTCGTATAATAGCTATTATTCAATACATCTCAAGAATTTAATATTTACATTCAATATGGAATTTCTTTATTTAATAGATTAAAATATAAAATTTGAATTTATTCATCTGCTTTAGTTCAAGTTTGTCTTATGCATTTTGCTAATAGTTCTAAGCTAAATGACGATTTTATTTGTCAAGTTGTAATTTGTAAACGAAAATGGTCCATTGCTATTTGAATGCCCTCCAAACAACATATACTACCTGTGATTAAGTTGAATTCAGTTTGTGGATATAAGGATCACTCAATCGAGTCAAAAATGATTCTGAAATGGATTTCATTTATAGGAACACACGTGAAAATCTGTACTTTAACGTATCCAATGAATGTGCAAAGTTTGGCTGAAAGAGCAGCATTTTTAAACAAATTCCTATGTTCTTTCCTTTGAAAAACAAGAAGATCTAATTCATAGCATTTTATAATGAAAATTTATCTAAAATGGTGACACGACTTACCATACTGGTATATTCTTCGAACAGCTCCCTATACAAGAATTCTCAAACAATTAAGATATTATGGGGGAACATTCAAAGAAATATCGCACTACCGATCGATAATGCCCACTAAGTGTACAGCGAGCGTCTGCATGTAAGCTCTTCTAACTTTTTCATTTCCTCGAAGCTAAAATTCCCTCTTTGAAGAACAAGCATTGAAGAAGATCTATTGCAAGCTTAACAGGAAACTCGTTAAACGGACCGCAATCTTCACACCTCGAAATAAAGTACATATAATATAATAATTAACATATGAAAGCCTGAAGATATATTTATTAGTAAAACTTTTAACTCATCGATGCTCATTTAACATAAACGTAAGGACCGAGTTGGGCGATTTAATAGATATGATCAAAAAGCCTACTTTCCATTTAGTAATTTTATTTAAAATATTTCATACCTAATAGTTATTTCCTAATCTTAACAGAAATCTATCCGAGAACCGTAGGTTCTAAATTTATTCGTTTCATTTTATCCTTAATCATACGCTCTGAGGACCGGTTCATAAGGTTGTAAAACGTATTAGGTATGCGAGCAAATGTTGAAGAAGAGATATAAAAAAATCTTAGAAACATTATTTGTTCGATATATTATCGAAAAATTCTCTCATCTTTTATTCAAATGCGATTCGAAAAACTGGTCTTTGAAAGATATCCACGAAACAACGGAATAGCACAGAAGCCTGTTTCGAAAAAACAATAAGTAATGGTTGAAAACCTAATGCTAATCAAAACGAGTCGTATCTGGTGAACAAAGCGGGGAGAGCAACACATTCCATGTTAGCGATGATTAAGTTTCCTTGGGAAGGTTTACTATGGGTGACCAAATTGCTTCATACTAAAAAATAGCGACGTAATGATTTTTGGCGAATTGCATCCCAATTTCACCAGTTGCTATTGGTAGCTTTCCATAGTAATGGATTCACTCGGTTATAACGACACCATAATACAATACATCACACCCAGTTGATTCTCCAAAAAGTTGGTTACAATGGATATTCAAATCTATAGTCAAATCTATGTTCGCCTAGTTTGCATCGTAATTTCGTTGTCTTTGGAAATCGTAGCGCCTCCTATGTCATTCGTAATCAATCAATAAGCATCTGGGAATACTATCTTTCGAATAAGTTTTTTTTAACACAAAAGGCGATCTATTCAAAGCTTCAAAAAACCATGTTGTATACGCTTCAAAGTAAATCATCAACATAGTACGTTCAAGTGAAGTAGTCACTCTCTCTTACAAACTTCAGACACTTATTCACACTTCCAATATAATGAAATATTTATAACAGGATCCAAGCTATTCTAAGTCGATACATTCGAAACATTTAAATTCCTTAAAAAAAAATTATTCTTTCATTTCATTGTTTTTTGATACAAGCAATATACATGAGAGTTAATGATCAATTACAGAGATGTAGTTTATTAGTTCGTAAAATCTGAAAATAGCTTTACTACTTTTAAGTCTTCCAAAAATCTATTAAATATTTTACGATATAACTTGACGCAATAATAGTCCTGTCAATAACTTACTATAGTCATTATTTTTCGTTATCGCTTAAAATTGTGAAAGCTTCAATGTATCCCCACTTACGAAGTCATACGATATGAAACAATTGTGTTTATACTCGTGCGCACATATGCTTGTACGTGCACATCAAAAATTTATTTAAATGCAGTGAAGCGATTGATCCGTTCCACTACTAAAATATTTCAATTGATGTGCAGCATAATAAAAAAGTTTATATTTTTTCTATATCCTATCTTTCTCCATTCCTTTTTTATGCACGACTGTATAAAAATGTTTACAGCACCATCGTAATGTGATTTATTCCTTTAATACTATTTTTTCGGCAAAATATTTTGAAAGTGATATAAATTCCAATAAAAAAAATTAAAAAAAAATAGAACAACAACAAGGTATTTTCAAAAAATAATGTTATCCTGACTCTCTTTGTGATTTTCGCTTGCATCCCTAAGGATAAAAAATATATTAAATTAGTCAAGAAACCTGGAGATAACCGTAAGGGATTACAAAGTACCGATATGAATGAGAATCTAAGTAAATTCAATCCCTAAGTGCTTATTTTTTTTCTAACTTTTTTTTTTTGTATTTCTTTAAACAATTTTGAATCATTTAATGAAGAGTTCTGGCAAAAGAAGGAAAAACAAAATGAATTCCTACCTATTCTCTCAAGAAATCTGTTTTGTATTTACGCCGTTATCTCATGCAATTTCTAATTCTCTTAAATATCCGTCTCTTTCTTGCTAGAAAAGCTGCTATAACTTAGGCTTCTGATCTGATTTCCCTACTTCCCCGTGGACCTTCTTTATTTATTTCAGTCTACTTTAACAGGTGGGCTGAAAAGATCGTAGACTGGCACAAAGATAGCGCTACTAGTATTAAATCCCTCTGAATTTTAGTTAGCCCTAACCTT
Organism: Glossina brevipalpis; assembly: GCA_000671755.1. Classification (NCBI taxonomy): domain Eukaryota; kingdom Metazoa; phylum Arthropoda; class Insecta; order Diptera; family Glossinidae; genus Glossina; species Glossina brevipalpis. Next base: position 345,512 of record KK351176.1, on the reverse strand, counting down.
CAAAACACATGTGTATAAATTTGACAATTCTTGCACTATTAGTATGTGAGTTATAGCATTTTTAGTAAAGCGAAGTCGGTTGATCACGTGCAGTCCACTCAGCTGGCTGTCGATTAGACTAGGCTGTGAAATAATGGAGCCATGTTTCATCCATTGTCACATATCGACGCAAAAATTCGTTTGAACAGCTCCAAGCACTGCTTAAAGTCATTAATTCGTTGTTCTTTTTGGTCGATTGTGGGCTCGCGTGGCACCCACTTCGAACAGAGCTTTCGCATTTCGAAATATTCATTCACGATATGTTCAACACGTTCACTTTACGGTTATCCGATATTACTTTGTGGATTTTTTTGATGTTTTCGTCGGTAACAGCCTCTTTGGGGCGTCCACTGCGTGCATCGTGCTCGGTGCTCATTTCCCTTCGTGTAAATTTAGCAAACCACTTCTCTACGGTTGATTTTTCTGATGCAAAGTCCGAATAACGTTTATCAATCCAAGTCTTGGCTTCAATAGTATTTTTTTTTTTCGTATTTCTTTATTAACACACGAATTTCCTTTTTACTAGTAGCGCCATCTATGTGTCAACGTATGAACTTTTTAGCCCACCTGATATATACCCAGCTACTCTATATATTCGTTCTATTCACAACATTTACTAAGTTATATTATAGTTTAGCTATATAATAACGAGTTTAGAACTAGACACTGATTCCTTTTAAGTTTAATGCTAGTTTTTCATTAACTTTTCTTGTTTATTATTCATTGTGAAAATTTTGTAAGTAAACAATAGTTTTGTTTTTTATTTCTAACTTCATGTTTACAGTAAAATAGAACGATACCAATAACAACAACAACAACAGGAACGTGTAAATTTATTTACTTGTTTATTTGTCTGACGTTAAGTGGGTGCGATTGAGTGGCACAAAATTATATTCGTGAAGAGATAAAGGGTATGATTTGGTCGCGCTTTTTCTCTGACCCCTCCTCTCTCTACTTTCTTCTTTATTGCAAATTATTTTAAAATCAACTGGGAATGGTCAACAACAATATTATGTATTACACATAACTATCTTCTTCTTTAGAAATATGATTCGCATTTATAATTCAAATTGATTGGAACGAGTTTGTGTATAAAATATTTAATGAAACAAAAAAAGGTTATAATGAAAAAATTTCCGCTCATAGCTTTTTTGAAAAACAAAACATTATGGAGATAATCAAGTTCACAGCATCATATTACAATAAATTTTAGAGTATTGTGTCGGATCGTTAAGTTTTAGTTTTTTTATCTTTTTCTTTTAGGTAAAACTTTTTAAAATTATTTTCATTACTTTATAAACACAGTGGATTCGACTTCAAATTGTTTATTTTCACTTACTGCATATGTACAGCATTATTACATCTTCGCAGTATTTTTGATAGTTTGACTAGCAAACCATTTGTTTCGAATTATGATTGATAAGATATTCGCGATATAAAAATCAATCAGTTTTATCGCAAATAATTAAGTGAATCCTAAAATAATTTTAACGAATATTTACAATCTTTACTACCGTTATTGCTAAGTTCTAAGTTCTACATCTGTCTCGGTAAACTATTTAGGCATACACTTACGCCTTAAAGGCTAAATGCAAGCGCTAATTTGAACTCCTGAAGCGTTAGATTTGAAAGGTTAGGAGGGAAGCTTCCCTCTATGGATAAAGCGAGCCCTCTCTAATAACTCAATATTTAGTCGTCCTGCGACTTTGTGGTACCTACATCTCCACATAGAAACCATTGTAGTTAATTAACCAGAGTATCTACTGTTGTCAAATATTCACTAAGTAAACAGCTCTGTAAACAGAGAAAATTATGTAAACATTTTTTAACATTCGCCATAAGCGAACACAAGCGCTACATCCAATTAAAAAGTCTTAGTCCAATTAATATTGTTACGAAAATCCCAAACTAATAAAATACAACTACAACAAATTTGATAAAATCTATGGAGAGGAAATTCCTTTGAATGTAATACCTACCGCAGTCATAAAAACACATATTGGCATCTGTCAATAAAAGCGAAAATTGATAGAGAATTCCCGCGAAATCTGTCTGGAATGGGATTACATATTCAAAGGTATAGGAGAAAGGTATACAGAGTTTGTGATATTCGTATGGATAACAAGCAAAGTATTTTGCTTAAAACAAGAGTCTAAGTATTGAAAGAAATAGTTCCTTGTAATAATTTGTAAAAATAATTAAGATTTTGTAAATATTTCTTAATAAATAAAGAAATTTATAAACACCAAAATCTAAACTTTTCGCGATCAAGCGATACGAAAAGTGTCTTAAAGGAAAAAGGACAAAAGGAATTACGTAATATGTTAATATGTTCCCTGGGGTAGGTCGGCTCGTTTATTTACGAGTTGGCTGAGGGCGTATAAGCAGCGAAGACAAACATCGCAATTATCACCACAAATGATGAAGAAAATCCTCTCAAATAGATATCTATTATTTGGAAGTACGCGTTCGCCAACCTAGTAGGCGTCGCAAAAAATCCTGCACATCCTGCATTAAATGAAAATGTGTTCACGAAAAACCGAAGACGTAAAGATCGATTTGATTTCTTATTCGTCATATTTGATATATTTAATCTTCTTGGATTATTTTTGTCTTTCAGATCGGAAAAAAGGCTCGACGATCAAAATTTCGCACAACTATGAAACGATAGCGTCTGTGATTGCAATCTATTGTAAGCAATTCAACGCTTCCCGTTGCAAATAATGCAAGTGATTTATTGAATATCGCTATGAAACCCGGCAATATACCCAACTATATTTTACATTTTGAAAGGTGATACATTAAAAAAGTAAACCCAAGTATTTTGTACCTTTTTTGTTAGGTAGGATATCGGATATGTATAGTCGTCGATTGTGTAAGTTGACATTTTGGATTATGGACTGGAATATGTTTGTGATTGTCGGCACGACTTTCGATGGACAACATTTATTTTCAAATTTTGGCCTACGATTACAGTGACATGTACCAAGAGTTTCAAGCTTTCTATCTTAATCTTTGTAGAAACTGGCGTTCAAATCCCAATAACATTAAGAGATTTTCCATTTCCATTTCTAAGCATATATTCATCCAAATACGTGGAAAATTTTCAAATTGTATCTCTTGTAGTTTGTGCATAATGAGCGAGCAACCCGTTTAAAAACAAAGGTAATTTTATACTTATGTATTATCTGTATAGTAAGCGCACCCTTTCACCAATTTGGCCAATTTTCTATACCGATACCAGCAATAGATAAACAAGCAATGGATAAACAAACAGAGAAATGAATCTCGGTTCTTAGATAGGAAGATAAAATAAATGCTTTCATTGTTCTTATTTAATGTAGAACTAAAATCAGCGAAATATATTTTAAAATCTTGTAGTAGAAAGTGAAGTCTTCACTTATTTGCAGTGCTTAGTGTTCCAAACTCAGTACTAATCTTTCCTTTTATTTTGAATTTTGTTTTTTTTTTTGCATTCATCGCGTATTTATTTAAAACAAACTTTAATTTCTTTTTACCTCATTTCTTTTTTGTGCTTCCTTACTACTTACTAACTTTATAACTTTATAGGTGACAGTGACACTGGCAATATCATTGCTGGTTGCAAGACTGGCAAATGAGAAATATATTACATATGAAACAACGTATGCTTAAATGTTGACATATCCGGTTTTATTTATTGTGCTGACAGTTTTCATATTCGGATTGAGTTGTGTATGTATACAAGAAACTCACTTCGTTTCTAAAACGAAACAAACACAAACGAAAGCACCCAAGACAGCAAACGATTTCCTTACATTTGAGCTCTTATTACCGGCTATGCAAACGATGCGCACTCAAATATTTAAAAAAAAAAAGCCTCTTAAGAGTCGTTTTATGGTTTATTATTCTAAGAGAGGATTTTATTATAAAACTAAAGAAGAAAATCAAAAAACAAATAAATTATTTGTTTCTACATATCTATGTATATTGTTATTAGGTTTTCTTATCGAGATTAATTTTTCATTCCATTATATTTTACATTTTATAGGTTTAGTAGTACAAAGTAGGGAGCAATGTTCTTTCCTTTACACTTAATATATCTTTGACCCTTTCCTACATTTTATAAAAATTGTTTTTTTTATCTCGAAATATTTTTCTGCCCTTTTTTTTTGTTTTACATACATACATACATTACTTAGTCTTCGTCTCTTTTATTTCGTTGGTTTGAGATATCCTTTCATAAGTATGAGTTGTCTCAAGTTTTCATTACGAATTCATAACTGTTTTTATTGGTTCCGTTAGTTTCAACAGTAATTTGTTATGTATTAAAAGCTTCATATATATTCACCAGCGACTCTCTACTCATTGCTTAGTTTATAGCAAATTCAAGACTTTGGATGTCCCGTACGAAGCGTTTGGAATAGCAAGCAAGTTGTGCTTTGTGATGAATTTTTGATATCACATATTTCAAAGCGAAGTTTGCGAATGTAATAAAAACAATGGATTATAATACCATTGTTTCATATCTATCGTAAGCCATCAAAAACTACGTTGTTCCACTGTAAGTTTTAATAAATTACGAGAAGACATATGCTTAGCTAAACTGATTCATAATACTACTGAAGTTTGAGCATTATATGCGGGCTAACAAAACTATCATACCGTCATCGTTTGATAGAGAATATAAATAACGACCATACACTTCTTTTGTGTACATTTCCGCTTAGTTGCTATTCTGTTTTGATGTTTCTTTATAAACATTAGACAAAATTATAAAGTGCTCTTATATCTAAGCTCTTAGGATGAATGACGTTTCATTGGCCATATTCAGGATTGACTAATACTTACACAATAAGTGTATTTAAGTTTAAATTTATAAAAAAAAAAAGTTATCTTTTAAAAACTTGAACTTCGAATATACAAAAATATCTTCGCCTTTAGAGCGAACAATGGAAGAAAGTTGATCAGAACATTCACATATATAAAGACGCGCTGACGTAATGAAAAATCTTATCCATGGATATACGCGTATGTATACATGTATATATAGATGGGTACATATACGTGTATATATACGTTTTCTAAAATATCGATATTAAAAAAAAAATGGAAAATTTGATTCAAAAGTTTATGATAGCGGTTTAAAAAGAAAGAATCATTCTAACTAAAGACTGCATTCATCTCAAAGCCTGTATGTAACACCTTTAACAGTAGATAAACCATTCTTTTCTATTAGGCTGTTTTGAACAATAGAGGGCCACTCTTCTTCGAAAATATATATATATATATATATATATATATATATATATATATTTGAATATAGCCAAAATGGGTCGATAACTAGATCTCTGACAAACCAATCGTTCTTTCGACACGGTAACGCCACGTGGTCAGAAAGATGAGAAAAACTTGTAGAAAATGATGGTATTTTGATTAAAATATATGATACCAGTTTTTCTCAACAAATGTCTTTTCAAGCGAAAAAATGATCAGAACGCACATGCAAGCATCAATTATAAAATAATCAAGTATAACACGCTCATCTAAAGACTAAAAAGCATTAAGCATATCATAAACGCAGATAATAACGCTTATATAAATCATACGTAAGTTATAGTATATAAATGCATTTATATATAGTACATATATGTACTAAAAGCTAATTTAAAAATTTATACCCATGAGACAATACATCTTGAGCATCCATTAGTTTTCACAACTTTCCGGTTAATGCAGCTGTTTATGTAAACCAAGTCACTCTACATTCTAATAAATTCTTTTAAACGTTAATACTGTTGATAAGATATATATATATAATTGTGTATTAAGTCTTAAATATTAGGAACCGTATCCGGAACCATTATTATCATGACCTTCAGTTCATTGAATCTAAATGTATGTTACAATGAATCAAATATCTAGCGGCCTGAAGACTATTCTTTATTAGCACTGCAAAGACATGGTATTCTTGCCGGTTAACATGAAGACGGTTGTTAACTCTCGTAAGTTTACAGTTAAAGTATAGCTTTTCATAAAGTATCTAACTAAGTAACAACTAAGAGATGAATGTCTTTATTTCTATTATCTCAAATGTATGGTATTGATTCGCGTCAGGGTATTAATCATGCAACGATAATCCAGAAGTTTTTACTGTTTTGTATTTATTATTTTACTCCCTTTTCATATCAATAGTAATAAAAGTTCCTTGACATGTGCTAGTGTAGCAAGAGTTTTGTAACGTCGTTATTATATTTGTTTAGATTAATTTCGATAAATAATCTAAAAATATTTGAACGATTTTTAATAATAGAATAGTTTTTTATCATAAATTTATACAATCGTTTAAATATATAAGTGATATTTCATCTGGTTAGTGCAATAACAGCATACTTTTATGACTCCATCGTTAATTTTAATTCAATAAATTCAAATTGAAATTTTAATCTTAATTTTGATTTTTCAATGTGAACCTAGAACACATTGAATCAATGTAAAAATTACACTTAAATAAATGTGTTAATTTGATTTGCAATAACAAAAGAAGAACAAATAAACAAACTTGGTCCAAATTGTCTCCTCTTATCACGTTTTTATGGAGCCTTTGACTTTGATTTTGCAAATGAAAATTTAAGAAAACGAATCTTAATCTTTTACAATTAATTTTTGGGCATACAGTCTTGAAAATACTTTTACCGTAATATGTGTCTGTTATACTCCTCCATCTTTTTTTTTTTTTTTTTGATTGATTTATTAAAAGTCCATTATCGTTTCGAATAACATTTCACTTTGATATTGATTTTAATTTCCGGTTCTTTCCTTCCTTCAATCAAATTTTGTCGCAACAAATATTTTTCTCAGCAATTTAGCTAAACCTAAATCTTTCAAATAGTTATTCTTTAAACAAATAATAAAAAAAAAATGAAAAACTGCAAATTTTCCACTTTGTGTTGTAATATTTACTTATTTATTATAAACACACATACGGCAGCCTTCTTATGCTTTTAAAACAAACTTTTCCGTTTACCCTACAGAAGTTGACGATATGTTAGGAGAGATGAACTTTAATGTTCTTAACCTCGCTCTTCTAGAAACTTTACTTCTCATAAAACTCAATAATCATGAGCTTTTCAACCCACTTAGGATGATTTTTAAAAATTTAAACGATTTTAAAATCTAGATCGCAAAACCGAAGTCTTTAACTACTATCAACCGAACTATGTTCAACAAGTGGGTATTGCCTACACACGTCGTATCTAAGTGAATTTTTAATGTCTCGTATGATTCAAAGATTAAACTAAATATATTCACTATTATCGGTTGCCAGGGTTTTGTCTATTTGCAACGGTTTAGAGATTTACTTTCGGCTTCGACCCATACCGGTTGCGAGTGTATATCTGTGTTAAATGTGCATATACTTTCTTTTTTTTTTCTCTTATTTATACATTTAATTATTCTTTCGTTATTTTTTTAATTTTATTTTATTAAAATTAGTTTTAGCATGAGATTTGCTTTTAAAGATCTACTTAACCGATTATTATTTTATTGTGTCGTGTATAAATAAATAAATAAATACTAATTTTGTTGTTGCTTTTGTTGCATCTAGAACTATAGAACTCTAGAAACTTAGAGTGCGCCTATATGCTTGATCAGCGTAGAGTAAGCGTTAATAGATACGATTTGAATTTACGCAATTCTACTTGACTTTACAGACCCCAACAAAACTGATAACACAAAGCAACTTTGTGTTTTGCTTGTAAATTTTTTTTTTTTGTTTTTTTTTTTCAATATGAGCTATCACTCAGAGGATGTCACCTAGATACTATAATGGTCATAAAGAAGTGGAAAAACAACAAAGGGAACGACCGCAGTTTGACTGGTGTATGAACGATAGATTAATGTTACGCGCACGTACTGTAAAATATCGTATTTGAATGATTTTTGTCAAGTTTTTAATGGAAATCACACCTACTTTTACTTCTCCACATTGCTTTTATTACACGATACTGCATCATGATGAAAAATATATATTTTCAACTAATTCAGATTATAATACGAGAAACAATAATGTTATTGTTAGCAGTAATCAAAATGAAGTTACTTACAGCAATAGTCAGAATGAAGTTACTTACAGCACTAGTCAAAATTATGTTACTTACAGCACTAGTCAAAATTATGTTACTTACAGCACTAGTCAAAATAAGCATCATTGCGAGCACGCTGTTTAACAGATTTCGTTTGTTAAGTCTGTATGTTACATGTCCATATTTCATCTATCAAGCAAGCATACATACGCTGTTAAATTTTTCATACAAGCAGATATTAGGTATTAAAACTGCAGATGAAAGATTATTAGCTCATTCAATTATTGAATTTCAAAAATGTAAGTATATTTAAGTGGTTATGAGAAGTTTGTTTTGGGAAAATTAGAAAACGTCATATATATATATATATATATATATATATTGACACTTTTTTTTAATTCTCAAGAAAAGCGAAAATTTATTAAAGTGTTTGTGAGAAAATCGATAGTCGCGCTTCAAATACGTGCTTAGTTCAGACCTAACTTTACTACTTAGACCAACTTTCGTCATTAAATACTAAAAAGTAGATTTGCTTGTCAAATAAAGTTTATCATTTTAAAAGGGTTTATAGGGGACATGCTTAAAACGATAGTTCCATGTTATCAAAATTATGAAAACACACAACTTTATTACGGTAAAATACTTCAAGTTTTCTCGAGTATATTAAAAATTACAATTTTTTTTATATGAAGAGCTTTTTTATATTCGGGATAACGTAGGAAATAACCGTAAAAATTTTCCAATCAAATTTATTTTCAATTATTTTCGTCGCTGAGCCAAAATTTTTTAAAGATAGACAGACTGACGAGCAGATTTTAATCAAAAAGTAATTCTGAATTAATCGGAATAATGAAATGTTGGTTCACATTAAATTCTTTATGGCGCTGCATACAAAATTTGCAAAAATGTAATGTATTCTTAATAGAGATCAGAGCAAGAACAGAACAAATTGACGTGAAAAAGTTGCTGTTTACAGAAAGAATTCTTTTAAATTATTAATCAACTTGATCAAAAAAATTCCCTGCAAGAATCATCACGAACAGTCGGTTGACATCTTTCTTTTTGTTTTTTTCTTTAATGATCAGTCTGGCAGTGAATGTACCCTGTAAATAGGGTGATGGTAATGGCGAAAGAAGTGAAGGAAAAGGTATAGGATCTGATCGAAAGTTAGAAAGCATATTTCTGAAGGCATATGCCTATGCTGCAAAGACGCGCCACACGACAGGACCTACCGCACTATTGATGACTTGTTATTCGCTGCTACATTGGCTTGATAGCCGGACTTCTTATGTACACGGCTAACATAAGGAAAACAAAGCTAAATGGACGAACGAACAGCGTTCGTTGGACGAACGGGCTTAAATCAATTGAAAAAATGATTCATCGGTCTACACATCTTAATCCACCCTGTAGCACAAGTGATCTAAGATATAAAAATTAAATACACATTAAAATGCGATTTACTAGCACTCCTAAGTGGGTTCTTCATTCCTTTAAAGAGGATATAAAGGATCCCCGACGAAAAGTGAAATACACAAAATAAGTTCACTATCACTTTCAGTTCATAGATTCAAATTTTTCAGTTTTCCAAACAGCTCACAAAAAATTAAATCAATCTCATGGATATAAATTACGTCAGTAAACACAAAGTTGTTTGATGTCGAAACATTTATATAACACTTTAAAATATTTTTAACAAATTTTCACCATTTGCTCTTTCTCTCTTGTGAGTTATTCAGGAATCACTTTACGCTATAAATTTAATTATGATATTTTCAATGTTTAGCAATTTCCGCCAAAAAAATTTTCTCTCGTAAAACCTTTCAATTATCAATAAAGCTTCCATCTATCAGATATTCATGAATTTTCATGCAAAAGCTAAAGCTTTGATTAGCTATTGCAGCCAAAGTCGTATTTGTAGGTAAATCAAGTTTACTTCTAAATTTGATATGTGCGAAATTTCAGTTTGGACAGAGAAACAGACTAATCAAAATCGTTCACAAATATATTTATTTTGAGATATCTACGATGCATTTTTGGGAAAAAATGATGCTTGTACTAGATACCTTATCTCTGCATGGATAAAAACGGAACAGTATATATGGCTTGTCTCTGTAGTTATAAGAAAAAGAAAACTTCATATAATTACTTTACGTGGTAGATGCCGAAAGCGAACATAATTTGTTTCCTATACCATTCACCAAAGCAGAGGCTATATACGTTTTGTCATTTTGTTTGTAATGCCCACAAGGAAACTTCAAAAGCATCACAAAGTATATATATTCTCAATCAACATCAAATTTAGAATCAATCTAGATATGTCCATTTGTTCATTTTATGTATCTATACGATGTCTGTGGTAAACGTTCTCCTGGCTAAAAAAATGAAAATATCTGCTGCAAAATATGTTGTATTGTAGCACATGGACGAAATTGATAGTTTCAAGCTCCCATAAATCATAAGACACTGTAAGATTTCAAGAAGTGCGCTACGTGTATGATTGAATGAAGCGCTAACACGTTTTTGTTGTTCTTAAATAGTTTACTCTCGTAAATGTCTGCAAATCGATGTTTTCCCTGTAGAATTTTTCTCATGAGCTTTGAAATAGTCGTGGTAGAGAAGAAATTATATAATTGACAGCCTATGAGAAACATTTCTACATAAAACCTGGCAGAAATAATTCCTAAGATCAATCAAAATTCAAGTACAAATAGTTGTTTGATCATCGAACCAAATTTAACAAATTTATTTTGCAATTTTCATGCTTTGTTTTAAAGTGACACGCCTACATTTATTCTTTATTATAAATCAATTAGTTTGCAATTGTCAGGTAATGCATATTAAAAATTTACTACAGTTTAAAAGGGCAGTCGCAAAACTGAACCACCTTTAAAATCTTTAAAAAATTTATTTTGCTATCTTATGATGGTGAATATTAAAAATTCACCCCTAAGCGGATATAACTTTCTTTTTCTTCCTCTTCGTCTTCTTCTTCTTCATCTTCTTCTTCTTCTTGTATATATGAAACGAAAAAGTCTTAGATCTGTTTTATACGAAAACCCTAGACTCCCTCAGTAATATTTGAAATAACTTTTGCGATTGAAACGTAACGTCATTGAATTCATTTACAGATAGAAATGAATCCACTATGTTTATAATACGGGGCAAATTCCCTTGTTTCATACTAATCATAGGTGGCTAAGTGTTCAACCTTTCGATACTAATCAATATTATTTCCATTCAAACTATCGCCGTAATAATAACAAGCTTTGTAAAAATTTAATATATTGAATTTTGAAACCATTCCGTTTTATTCCTTTTATGCATTATCGCTGTATAATATATCACAATGACACTAAGCAGTTTTCTAACATATAATTCACAGCACAATTCTGATTCAAAACAATACATTTTTTTAAAGTAGAGATTTTGCCAAAAATGTAATTTATAATCATTAAACTTATTTATTTATTTATTTCTTTTTGGTTCGGAAAATAATTAACTGAAAAGTCGAATAAATTTTTTGCATTTTAAAGTTGTTAATATTTGACAAAAGAATATCGAAAAATGTCTAAAAAATCGGACCTTAAAACCCACCAATTGAAGAAAACGATGAAAGCAAATAATTTTTATGCCAAATTTAGCCACAGCTGAATATAATTTTTTTACTTGTTTTTTTCTTTTAAATATAAATTTAGCGTTAACCACTTTTGCAATTAAATTTATAGCTACTCTTCTGAATATTTCAAACTAATATCTCCTTTAGTTAAAACTTACTGGTAACAGTATATTTTAATATCTTTTCTGCTTTGTCTTCCAAACTCTTTTCTTTTTTCTGTTTTTTTTTTTACATAAATGTAGAAATTGTTTGGAGTTGTTCTAGCCCTTTTTCAAATCTAATTTGTAGATTTAAGATAAAATCACATTAATTTTTGCTTTCTATTTTAATTTTTGCAAAGTTGAAAATTCATAAAATAAATGGCAGAAAATTTTATAAGCTCGCACGATAAACCAATAACCAATTGAAACGATTTCTCCAGAAAAGTTATATATACTTCTTGGAAATATTTTTGTTAAATGTCGATACAATTTACAGGTCATAAGCTATTTACTCTCGACTTCCATACGGGAGAATTAAACAATTTTTAGAAACGTCTTCATTTACTTTAGAAATAATTCAAATAATTACTTAAGGAATGCAACGAATTTAAATATTTTCTTTAAATATTTACTTTCAGATAAAAAGTATTTAGAAATGCTTTGTTGTAGATTATTGTGTAGAACTGACCGCAAAAACAAATATTAATGAAAAAGCCTCAGGCTAACACCAGCTAAGCTAGTGTCAGTAAAATTGTAAAAAATATATAAAAAAAATAATAAATGAAACACAGAAAAGCACATTAATATTAAGGACGTGCGAATTGTTTCTGATCGTATCGGTGAAGTGAACTCATGGCTATATGATTTTCTTTCTTAATTCTTAGAGACAAGTTATAAATTAATTTTGAATGTATATATATATATATATACGTATGTACCTATATATTATATATATATATATAATATATATATATAATATAATATATATATATTATATAATATTTATATATACATATATATGCAATACCATTCACTTTTATCCATAAATGTATAAATTATTTGCTTTTCTATTTCTTGTAAATTTCAAAATTTTTTTTAAATTTTTTAATCATTTTTCTTCACTTTTGTTTAATTCACGTTTTTTAGTCAATTTTTTTACAATTAATTTTACATTTTACGCGCCATTTGATACCGTTTAACCGTTTATGATAATAACCGATTCCTATTATATTCGAACCGTTCCTTTTAAGTGAAGATGTTAAACTGAATTATAACAAAAATTGTTAATATCAGAAATAGAAGCAAACAAAAAAAAAAGAACAAAAATAAAAAACAACAACATAAAAGCCCGCAAAATGAAAAGTCAAAGTTCCACTTTGTAAAATAAAAGCGAGCAAAGAGAATTTAGTGACAAACTTACACACATGACATATATGCAACAGGTTTGGAAAGCTTCCACGAAGAGCGTAAATTCAACAATATCCCTGAAATTTTGACTATAAATTTATAATTTAATAAACATAGAAAATTCTTTAAAAGGCTTTTTAAAACTTTTTATAGATTATAAAATATCCTTCGATTTCACAAGAAGCTTTAGAGTCGCTTATAAAAAAAAGCTTTTAATTATAGTTGAATTAAAAGAATAAAGATAATATATATTCGACTTAAAACAAATTTTTCGACAATCATTTATAGTTCAATTGTATAACTGTTTATAATAAATATACATTTAGCTGGCTCGTAATAATGAAAGAATTTAATCCGAATTTAATGCGAATTCAATACATTCTTAACTATTGTTAAAATCTCTGTTACATTTGAAGATTTGGATTCTACCATCCTTTACCTATTTACCTTTAAATCTGAGAAATGTGCCATTATTATCAAAGGGAATGGTTGAAATTAATTTAAATAAATAAAAAAAACCAATTCAAATCATTGCTTCAAAAAAAAATTTAATTAAATTTAATTCGAGGCATTAATCCCTAAAATTAACTAAATTTTATTTATTTCAATTCAATCAAATCAAATTCATTGGTTTTTTTCCTTAAAATTGCGCATCTTTCTGTAATTGGTCCAAAAAGAATGACTGTATGAAATCAACATCTGCTCGGAAATTACGGTCTATATCCTTGCCTACTGATTTCTAGCTTTTCTAATGCACTAACAGATGTCTGCAGAAAATGTTCATGATGATTTCCATGCAAACAACCAATAAATTGATGTGAGATTAAAAGCGATTCGAGTACAAATGTGAGTGCTCTTACGAAAAAACTTAAGAATTTAACAAGAAGTTTTTGGACTTAAATACTAATTCGGCTCCAATATTATACATATATTTTTTTGCTTTTTTTCTTTATCGTTTCGATTCACATAAAGTGTTTACTTTTTTAATGGACCTGGAATACAGGCTAATAGGAAAAAAGAACAAAAAACTCGTCATTATAAAAGAGCACGTTTATGACATATGTCAAAACTTTTAACCCATTTTTCCCGAATCACAATTTTTAAAAATGACACTCAGCATAACTCCTACAATTGTCCTAATATTTGACGAGTTAGTTTAAAAATTTTTTATCAGTAGAAGATTGCCGGTTTGTTTTTTCAAAAATGTATGTTTCAATATTTTCAATATTTAGCCTAAACATAGAAATGTAGATTAAAAGTTTTCTTTCGTTTCTATATTCAAATTTATACACAAAAGAGCGCTTTGAGTGGATTATGTATTAAAGTTGAGTTGTTTACGTATGAAAATAATTTCATTCTCACCAAATATATATATGTATATATATATATATATATATATATATGTATATATATATATATATATATATATATGTATATATATATATATATATATAATTTTTATATATGTGTAAAGTTTTCTTTCTCTCTTTTATTGTAATTATCAACATTTAATAAAAATATATTTTTAACCAAAATGCAATTAAGAAAAACAAATATATAAAAAATATTAAATGTTTATTTAAAATATAAATAAAATATAAAATGAAAATTACAAAATATTAAATTTCGTAAAAATTGTCTTTTTTCGTAAGTATAACTACAAAATAATTATGACATATGGAGATGTATATATACATGTATATATACATATATATATATATACATTGACTTCTGATAGGTTTGCAATGCATTCTATACCGCCGCGGCATCAACCATCATTACCTACAATCGCTTCAAGGAGCGGTTTTATAGGCAATAATGCTTTGCTTAATAACGAAGAATTTCTGCTGGGTTCGAATATTGGGGATGCAGCACCTCTCTACAGGCGTCTAGGAATGACAATGGGCAGTGCTCACAATATAAATAATACTAGCAATTCGACTACCTCCTCTGCCGGCCGATCGCTATCTTCGTCAACACCTGATAACATTTTTACCAACTGTTATAATGATGTATTGGCTGGCTTAGGTACGGGAACTGCTGGAAATCTTCTCGATTCGCTCTTCCAGAACAATCCTCATCAAGACTTACAATCACAACACCAGCAGCCACAGCAACCGCAACATCCACAACATAAAAACAATTTTCAAAAATTCCGCTGTAATAATTTCAGTAGCCCGGGTATCAAACACGTTCGTAGGCAATAATACTTTCGTAACGAAATAGTTTCCACAGTCAAATACATCAACAACAAAAAATGAACTGAACAGTACTGGAGCACCAAATAATACTATTACAACAGATGATACACGCAGCACCACATATGTAGCGGTGTTAAGGCAACGACCGCATCAACCGGATGTTATGCAACAGAATATGACTACTGGTAGTGACGGTGGCGTTACTGCTTTAAACATAAGCGGTGCAAGTTCTGCTAGTAATAATATTTGTGCCCGCGAAAAGGATCTCCTCGCAACCATACGCGAATTGAATCAAGGTACGGCTCAAAGAAGAAAGGTTACAATAAAGGCTGAAAAGCAGAAGACTTTATAAATAAACTCTAACGGCTTCCTTGTCTTTCTACGATTGTTGCTTGTTATTTCCAGCATGAGCTGCGACTGGAAATAAATTAGCGCCAATATTTAATGGTGGCAAATGTACATTATTCAGGATCTGAAATTCTTTTTCTTTAAGTCCGCCGGGCGTATTGCTGTGACGGAAGAAACTAGCTTGAAAGTTGGAAAGTCGGAAAGTTAACGTGTGATTGAGGGGGTGCTGATCCAGGATATTGTTTCCCATAAAAAACTTAATTTGCCAAATACCCTAAATCACTAGGATTATTGCTTATCGATTGAGGATTAGTAAGAGTCGGCGGTTGAAGTGGCACACTTGTTCCTCTTACACCGTGACCGGGTTGCTGCGGTGACATCTGGCGACTTTTGGGTACACCACTAACAGTGGGAAATATTGTTATTGTCTTTTCAGAGACATGTGAACTAGATCTTCTTTTCTCAATTTTGTTATGTCATCTGCAACCGTATATAAGTTATTTTTCTATTTTATTGTATATTTTATTCTTTTACCGCCGTAGTGCTGAGTGTTTACATTGAAGGATGGGAAAACAAAAATTATTTGAATAAATTTTTACCAAAATATAATTATTGTGCACATAAAACTTTCTATCATTTGATTGCTAGAAATGTATTTGCAACGTTGACAAAATATCGTCGACTAAAATAACAGTTGTATAAAAAAATAACTATAAATTTGAGCTGTAATATATCCACAGAACAGTTTTCCAAACAATAACTCTATTGAAAATGATGTTTTATTACTCAAGCCATTGAGTTTCAAATGTTGCGTTTTATTAGGTGTGAAGAAATCTGTTACTCAGTATAAGTATTCCAATTTTGATTTCAGCAATTTTTTCGGACTATTTAATTTTTTATCGATTTTGATCTCGTGCGTATTCAAACTCGACCCTGACATCTCTGTTCTTATATGCATTTTCAGGATTGTAGGAGTCCGAGAATCTTATGCTAATTTCAAATTAAATACATTTTGAATTATCGATTTATTTGAATTATTATTAAGAAATCGGGACAACGACGTTTAGTTTAATATTTATTAAAATTTATCAAATATTGTAAAATTACTAAAATTTTGTGAAGAATTCTTCAACTTAAGTATTTTATTCAATCCTCTGGTCCTTATCATAGTTGCGTTCCTTATCTCTGCTTTCTTTGTATTCAGGCTTTTGCCGTTTACGGGCACGTTCAGAGTAGCGTGGTACTTTTTTATTCCTTGGCTGCTGTTGCACTGACTGATCTTCTTTTTTATTGACCACCTCACAATCCGAAGTTGGTTGACTGCGTGCATCACGACTATTAGAATTAGTATCGCTTTCCTCTGATAAACGCAAACGTTGTTTAGGCTGATAAATTGCAATAGAAGGCCGATCCTAGAAATAAACGATGGAAAATATTACATAATCGAGTAACAAAATAACGTGATATGAAACCTTATTTCGTATACGCTTTTCTTCACGTTTGTCTTTTTCTTTTTGTTGCTGTTTCTGTTGTGAAGTTTTATTTTCTTCACTAATCGTACTTTCATTGCCTTCTTTATTAACTAAGTTTTGCGTTTTAAGCTCTTCTTTTATATTCATTTTATTTAATTTCTCCTGCGCGATTTTTAAGTCATCATCGGCAATCATGTCAGCAGCATTTTCATTTTTTTGTACTGCCTCATCATTTGTTTTCTCCTCTGTGCCTTCTTGAGGTTTTACGGCCAAATTGTGTGCCGCTTGATATATAAAATTGCGAACGGATTCATTTAGTTCCGTTGTGTTGTGCTTTTTCAAAATCTCGATGTGCCTTCCTAAGTCAGAACTCTTGCCTTTCTCCTTCTCTTTTTCTTTATCTCGACGATTACGTCTGTGTTCTTTTTTCTCAGCTTGCTCATCTCTTTTATGTGAATTTTGATGATCTTCTAAACGTTTTTTAAATTCTTCAGCTCGACGACGATTACGTTCCGCTCTGCGGTCATTTTTCGATTTTTGTCTAGACGATTTAATCTCTTCCTTATCAGTTTGCTGCTTAGATGAAGCATTGATATCTTTACCATTTTTTCCGTCTGTTTGCTTTTGATGTGAATTTTGTTCACTTTGCTGCTGCTGCTTTTGTTGTTCTTCTTCCCGTTGTCTTTTTTTCTCCTGAGTGCGCTTTTTCGCCTCTTCACGACGCTTTTCTTTTTTATTCGCTAGATACTGCAATAAAGGGGTGGAAGCGATTTCTTCTTTTTTACGATCTAAAGGAAATTCTAATTTGCATTCACTCCCTTTGGCAATAGCTTCACGTTCCTCTTCTAGCTTTTTCAAGAATTGCTGATAATGTGATTCCTGTTCAATAGTATTAACCTTGCTATCACCACCACGAGATTTGTTCTTTAAAACTCCTTGAAACGGAGCAAATTCTACAACAGCTGGATATTCATTGCCTCTATTATCTACAAAAACGTAACCATCAAAACGATCACGAAACAAAAAAATGTCATTATGATTCTTAAAGGTAATGTAAGCACGGCAAGTTGCATCTGAACCCAATGACCAATCAGCTGCAGCAAAATAATAGAAATCATAGTCGGGCAAGGGATCAGTTTGTTTAAGGAAATCGTCTTCAGTCATGTTGGGCGGTAGATGACGTATAATTACCTAAAAGTCAATCAACATGAACATTTAAGCAAACTTTTTCTTGTACCTTAGATGCCATTGGCTGGCTTCTTGTGTTACTTTTACCTTATTTGGTAGCTTCATCTTATTATCATGGTCATGATCATGTTTCTGAGACTTTGTTGAGGATTTTTCGTCCTTTGCCATATTCCCTTAATAATTTGAAAACTTTTTTTTATAAATATATTTATTCTTTTTTATTTATTATTGATAGTACAGCTGGTTGCAAATCAAGTTATACAATGGAGTTGCTAATGTTAAATTATTTTAGTATCCGTAAGATTTAAAGTACTATGTAGACTCAATGTTTGAAATCTTTGCCGATATTCTATATTCGTAAAGATGCATCTTGCAAACAGCTGTCATCAGTTGTGGTGATGCCAACCTCTTTAACACATTTTAACTAATAGACGATTTAAAAACGACGTAAAATACAAGATAAAAAATTTTTATTAAGAGAAAGTCTGAAAATACAAGAAAGTCGCACTTCTAATCCTATAAATTTAGGCCTATGGAAGGCAATGTAATCGAGCACAATGAAACCGCGCGTTTTGCTTGTATGAGAATATAAGCGCGTCTTGATTGTGTTGACAACCATATGATTTCGTAAGTAATAGCAATTAAAACCAAAAAGAAAAAGGTAGAAGAAGAAATAAAAGCGATTTATTTCAAATTTAAGTGGTATTTATCTAACTTTGCATTTATTATTGCCATATATATGAAAATTATTTTCCAAAAGCTGCAAAAAAAGCAATAAAGCAGATCTACTAATCAATTTAAAATTTATTTTCAAATTGTTTTATTTGAATGTATTATTTTAAAGAGTAATTTTTAAACTATGGAGCGTATATATAAGTAAATAAGGTCTTTCCATGGCATACTCTCTTCATTCATTTTCCGCCAAGTTTATTGGACAATAACTCCCGTCACACATTCTTCAAAAGTTTCGAGACCCGACAGTAGCCTTAATAATAAGGATTTTCTGAATTCATATAAAGGCCTTTTGTTGAGATTTTCCAATGTCCGTCTAAGCTGCCATGATTACTCTCTATAATTTGCGTTGCACTTGCAAGTTTGTATTTCTTAATTAAAGCGCGTTCCTATATTATTTAAAAATACTTACAATAATATGAGAAAAATTCTACATTTAACTGAAATGGACAACCGATGTGATGCTTATGAATTTGTTCTTCGTTAAGTTCATATAACAAGTCAAAAGTTTGTGGATTCATCCGTACAGTTTCTCGAAACTTGTCGTGATCTTGTTAACTTTAAAAAAATGGTCTTGTTCGATGGTTCGATTTTTATTCACACATTTAAGCAGTTTTTTTTGTTTGTCTTGTTTGTTATTTAACTCCTTCGGTAAAATGAAACTTCCCATGTTCTCTTTTAAATTCGTTTTGAATTTTTATTTTTCGCTTATTATATATTCTCACATTACTTTTCCTTTTTCAATTTTAATGTCGATTTCTCTATTTTTACTATCCACACCTTACGGCTGTAAATTCATTGAAACCGCGCTTACATTCCCATGCAAGCAAAATGTGCAGCTTCATTGTGTTCCTTTACATTGCTTTCCATGTGTTTGAATTTGTGAGAATATAAGCGCGGCTTCATTGTGTTCGTTAAACTTTCTCACATATGTTTATAATAACATTAATAAAAAAAGAATTATAAACAAAATTCGTATTTCAACTTAGCACTTCTACTATTGGCAGCCCCGCGGAATGTACTCACAAAGACATTCGGCAACTCTGTATGCAGCACCATATGACAATTTTGCTTGTTATTTTTTCTACGGCTGGTTTGTCATATTTTCTTGCTGTAATTTGTGGCCGTCTGTGCAAAAGAGAGTGTGTGGGTACAGTTTAAGAAACTCTTTGGAAGATTTTCATTCTTTTTTTATATTTAGATTAATGCAAGCTTGCATTCTCTTGAATGCTTTCTAAGAAAAGAAAGAGAAGAGAACGAAAAAGATTTAACTTTTGTTGATGGCTACTCCCGAGGAATTTGACGAGACGGTTCCTGTGGCGCCGATATATAGCTGTAAACGATGCAGCAAGGTTTGTTGTGAAATCATAAAATAGATTTGTTGCATTCATCTTTCATTTCACTTCGCATCGATGTAGATATTTCCTTGCAAACGTGATCAATTGTTGCACAAAAAGGAAGTGCATTCTCAGAATAAATCATCGTATGAATGCAAGTTATGCGGAAAATTCTTTTGCAACAGCGGTAACTTGGAGCGTCACATGAAGGTACACAACAATGTTCGTCCGTTTGTATGTCGCATTTGTGGTAAAGCATTTGCTCAATCGGTGAACTTGACTCGCCACTATTCGGTGCATAATGGTGAGCGTCCGTATCAATGTAACTTTTGCACCAAAACTTTTACACAACAAAGTAATATGACGCGCCATCAACTAACACATACCGGTGAGAAACCATTCCGCTGTAAACGTTGTGGCCGTTACTTTTCACAACGTGTCAATCTCAAAAAGCATATAATGGGTCACTTAAATGCCAAACCTTATGCCTGCAAAATCTGCCAGAAAGCTTTCATACAAATGGGTAATTTTAAGAAGCATTTGCTAACTCATATAAAGGATGGAGTGGACATCGATATTAAGGCTACTTTGGCTGAAGCTCAAGCGCAAGCTCACCAATGTCTGGAATTAGCTGATGACCAACCAGTGTAAGTTAGTAAGCCAATTTGGAATTCAGAGTGATTAGCATTTCCGTTATTTTTTTAGCGGTTTTGAATGTGCTGTCTGTCGTTTGGTTTTTAATAATTTTACGGATTTTGAAATGCACGAAAATGAATGTAACGTCCGTGCCCAAAATATTGACGATATCGACGGTGAGCACGTTACCCATGAAGTAGTCGTACAGGATATTGAAGAACAAGTTGAAGAACATGTTATAACATCGATAGAAGATCAGAATCAATTTGCTCCTTTAAAGTATAGTGTATCACAATTGGATACTCATGAAATTATAATTGAAACAAGTCGATAAAATTTTCCATGATAATTATAATGAATTAATATTAAGAATACTAAAGGGTCAGGTCAGGTTTGGATATTAGAAAAAAACGCGGTGAAGCCAAGCCAAAGTGGCAAATTTCATAATAATGACTATTAATTGCCGTATGTCTTTACTTTAGTTCAAATAATATATACATTATTATATATATATATATATATATATATATAAAGATGTAAACACACACACACATACAAACACTGATTTACATAAATACGTAAAACATTACCAGATAGTTATGAATAAAAATATGGAGTTAATAAGAACATAACAGTGAAGCCGGGAATATGGACTTTATTCATCAATAAAACGAGAAAATCGACGCATTGCAATCTGATTAACAGATCAATACTAAAAGTAATTAAAAAAAAATACTTTCTCATTAAAAATCGCAACGTACGAATTCTGAAGTACACATTTTGAAGTTAAATTTGTTGCATGAAATATTTAAACCAAACTATATAATTAAATATAGTTAAATGTCTTTATTTCATCGCACTACTTTGGTTATCTGCCGAATTACTTCTTTGGGAACAAGTTTTAAATCTGGATATATATTATAAAGCTCAGTCTCAAAGCAGACAATTCTTGGTCCAAATCCGTTTGGGATGAAATCAGAGTTTACCAGCAACAGCAAGAGGCTCTGCGTATCATACTCGTTCTTCACAGTTCGCTATTAACCATTTCGAAAATAGCCCCATCTCGTACCGTTTCAAAGCGAAATCCAGTCTATCAAATACTGCATACGGTATTTGAACTACGTCTTTCAAACGTTGTCTTGCACCTTGTCTTATGAAAAAAAAAACCCACCAGAAATTTTTCAGGAAAGTTCGAAGCTTTCATAGGCTTAATCGAAGTGGCATTGCAAAATATAACAAATTTTGCCAAAATCTTGGATCATTGTAAAGTCGTAATTACTTTCGACGGAGCAAATGTCACCGTTTTATTTAAATCGTATATCGCCTCTCGATTCTTACGGGTTATAATAAGATTTGAGAAGGTTAGGGTTGTGAAAGTCAAGCGCCTTTAAAGGCATATATTCAGAAAAATACTACGAACCTTGGCCTATATGTGTGAGATATGCATATACGTATACATATACATATATATATATATATATATATATATTATTTTATTATTATAATATTTATTATATATATATATTATTTTAGCGTGTGGTTTAAAGTCTATGATTTTCGCTTAAAAGACATTACAACAGAGTACTTTTGTACACATACACCGAACCAGTGCATAACAAAATATTAAGCAAATTGGAAAATATAGTTTATGAAAGTTAATTGGAGACTTATTGCTCGTTCAGTGCTTCTCCTCTAATACTGGCTTATGTACTCATTCAAATGATATCAAACCGTAATGAAAGCTTCTGCCAAAAATCTATAACTAAATTCGTTTATAATCCATAGAAGAGTTTTCTTACAATTTCAAATGCATCTAAGTAAAGTTTTTCTTAAGATTTATGACTTAAGTGTAAGATTAATCAGTCAATCCAACCAAAACTAATGAAAGTTTTTTTAAGGCACTTTCCTTGTAATTATTAAAATGCCTTATTTGTCTAAATAAACTAAATTCATCGCCAAGAAATATTTAGAAAATAAACTTTATTCCAGAGCTGCCACTGTCTCTTCTGTGTGTTACTTAGTCTTATACTAATCCTTCGTTAACGATAGATAAATCGATATAGTGGAATATATTACATCAACCGAAAAAAAACTTCATTATCATGTGACCGTGTAAGTTAAGAGATAATATCATTTTGCAAGCACTAAAAATAGTGTCATTCCTTTTGCTTAACACATCGACCAATAATTCCTGTGATATATATAACTATGTCATCCCTAAGAAGGCATCTCTATTATTTTTAGAAAGTGGCAACTCCATGCAATTTCATATCATCTCGACATCTATTTAGGCGTTACAGTAGGTTTAAGGGCTACTTTTGTTGTTTTCAAAATAACGAGAAAATTCGAATTTCATGTGATGACTAAGTGTTGCTTCTTGATGGTGCATAAATACCGTTCAAAGTCAACATTGAACAATAACACGTGCCTAGAGCCATAGCAACTGTTCTCCGGCGAAAACGACTATATGTGGTTTGCTGATCTTGAACGATGCCGTAAAATAAACTTATAAGTTATAATTTAACGTTTCGATTTTCCATACTCATCATTAAAGGATTTGGATACGCTAATTTCATCAGGTACACTTGATTTGATGAATTCGCCTCTTCTTACTCGCTCGTTCATAATTGCAAATATTGCAGAATACGCTTGGAGGAAACTCCATTTAAGAGATTTAGTGAAAATTGTCCCAGCATATCGAATTGCGGCTTTTATATAGTCATTTTCATTGAAACTGCTGTTAAAAAATTGAAAATTGAGCATTAGCAACACTATTGGCTTTATTATTAGAAAGGAAATTAGATATTAATTCTTCATTAAGTTTTAATAAATTAAAGGAAATGTTCATACAGATTTTTAAGCTAGAATTGTAGTAAAAAGAACTATTAGGATTGTATTTTCGGTTTTTTAACACGTTTTTATATGAAATGCTCAGCCTAGCTGTACACAAACTTTGGGGCATACATCATGTTTTCCTAAGATTATCTTTGCAGCGGCGTTTTCCTCCTCTATTTCTGCCTATAAGTCCAAGATATGGATGTTATGGCATTCTATACTCTTAATGTACAATTCACCCGGAATTCTACCATACACAACGTAAATACACTGTTTTCTAGAACTACGGCGCGGTTGCAAAAACTGTATTTAACGGGAATTTCTGGACACGCATACCACGTTTTAGAGGCAGCATTGTAGTTTTCAACACTTGACACATTTTCGCCACCGACGGCATAGATAATTGTACGCGCAAATCCCAAAATGATGGCGAGCATCAAAGAAGCGATGTGTCTCCACTTCCTATTTACCGAAGTTCTGCGGTTTGCGTTCATCTATAAGCCTGAGATCTTGCTACCGAAAGAGAAATTGCAGAATTTGAATATCTGGAATCTACCATATCTGAGATGGGGGATACTTTGCTGTTTGTTACACCATTAACTTTATGCACGCGATGACTTTTTAATGGTTTTATATTTATACCACCAACGAACAGCATAAAAAACTTTTCGTTCCGATTTGTAGCGCTGTTTTGATATGGAAACGATATCCGTTTGCTCTTTGATGTTGGCTGATAAAGGAAGAGTTGTCACAAAAATTCACAATTCTAACAAAAATTAAACGTATATGGTTCATTAAATCTGCGAGATGAGCTTTTCGCTCCTCCATATTGTGTTTAATCCAGTTCATAAGAGCTTTATATGCGTTCTCCTCAAGTGTTACTGAAAGCCGATCTTGAAACTGAAACGAAAATTTTGAAAAATCCCAAATCAACTTTATTGACAAAATATTCTCAGGCCAAGTTAGATTGGTTCTTGTTATAAGGATTGCTCTGTGATCGATCATCTAACGTAATGCTTCTGCAATCGTCATTCCAAAAATGTTGCTCGACATCTTATTGTAACACAGACAAACCGTGACCAAGAATATACCAAGTTCGTTGATTCTTCAATTGTTTACTTACCTCTTCAAAGGAAAGTAGGAATAGTTCCTTCTTATTGCAATTCTTTTAAATATAGTTATGACTGTATTCTTAGAGTTCCTTGAATGGCGTCCTATCTAAAAAACATAACAAAAATTTATATTTTGAGCTGATCTGTGCAAAAATGTACTTTCTTACCAGCAAATTTGCGTATCTGGAAGCATTTGCTTCGTTTTATGTTGCGTAAGAGAAATAGCATGCATTTATCCTTTAACCATAAAATCTGAAAATAATCAAATGTTGCACAAAGCCATAGCACGTTTTTCTCGCTTAGCGTAATTTCATCACTGTATATATATTTAATTATGATTTTTACAGCATTTACCTCATGCTCTTCCAATACAACTGAATCTACTTCTTTTTCTTTGGTATCATCTAGAAAATTTGAATTGTTTTTAAGGTATACTATTAAATCGTTGGTTGAAAAATTTGTGAAACCGGTACAAAATCTACATCCATATATAACGAAATGTAAGTTAAACTCATTTAACGGTTGTAAATTTACGTTATTTTTATTAAATATTTGCAGAAAAAAAATTTACGAACACTTCCAACAACAACAAACTGCAATCATCTGTTTATCTTATGAAAGCAGTAATATTCAAACTGAAGCAGGTTTCCCAAAAAAGAAACAAAGGTGTTTAGAGAATTTTAAAGTTTAAAAAAAAAAGTTAAAAAAATTTTTTTTTCTGGTTCATCGCCAGATTTGGCAGGGCTGACCGCTCTACGAACATCCGTCGACGTCATAACTATCTAAAATTTGGCAACTCTAATTACTTGCACCAAAATTGCACTTCTTGATCATGTGTAATTTTCATTTTTGTTGAAATTGAGGAAAAGTGCTGTGTTAATTTTATGAAACAAAACTGAAGTTTAATCAAAAAAGCTTACTGGATATATAAGCCTATTACTCATAGGCTTCATCCGTTTATTTTTTTTCTATGAAAAAGTACACATCTGCCAATCAGAACAGCGACTAGTAAAAAACGGCGACATATGTTTTTATATAAAACATAATTTATTGTACAGGAAAAGAGATTTTCATTGACCTAAACAAAAGGAAACGGAAACTATACGATAGATATAAAGGAAAAGATAAACGAATAAAAGAGAATATATTCAGTATAAAATTTTACTTTATTGAGGACAAATTTCAAGTCAACGTCAGCACTAACGAAGAATATAACAGCTAGCTGCTTGAAAGCCATCATTAAGAAATACATCAATCTGGCTGTAGTTCCAGTAGTTACACTATCAAAAAGATTGTTACGGAACAATAGCAACCTAACTAAAGGAATTTCTGGTAACGGTTACGGCAACATATCTTTAAATGTCGAACTCGTAAGTACAAAATTGATTTATAATATTTGATAAGCATAATTTTTGGTTTGATATCTGATTCTATATTCGGCGAAGTAACATTTGCAGGTCTCATGGATTCGAAACTTTAAACTTTATTGATTATTAGACAAAACCGTGCATCATAAATTTTGAGATGGGGGAAGTTTCAATATTATATTATGTAAGAGGTTTCTAAGTTCAGAATTATAATAAAGCTTGTTATAATTTATTCTTTTTTCGATAGTGAAGTGGTTTTGGAATTAAAGTTTGAGAAATTTAATCAAAAGAATTTTATTTTGTTTAACAATGATTCAAATACCTTTATGTTTGACTTATCTTTCGAATCACTAAACAATTTCTTCTCTTATTTTTAATGCATTTGCCTTGTCCGGATATCTGAAATTTTTTCTTTCCAAATGTAAACACAAGATCGCGATTACTTTTAATAAAATTGTTTGTAAATATTTTGAATTTGTTCTTATTTTTTAACTCTTTACGCATTTTGATAACTACGACACAGTGCTTGTATTTGTGACGATTGTTTTTGACTTGAAATTTTGGGTGACGAATTGGTTTCGTAGGTTTGACTATAGCAGAACTTCTTTGAAAACTTTTTTTTTACTTTGAGCGAGTATGACTTAAATTCTACACTCACGGTGGATTCTGTGTTTGCTTATCAAGACTGTTTCAGAAAGATTACTAACACACCGCCTATTTTTATCAGATACGCATCATTGATTAGAAAACCGTAATGACTTTGAATTCACGCATATCTATAATTGCATTTCGAGTTACTATTACAATGAAAAACAGACAAATTTCTTATTATAAAAAGCAGATGCAAACTGTAAGGAAGTTTAAGTATATAAAGCTACTGAAAGGGGAAGTGACAGAACGAACCTACACAATCTGGGCAATCGTTAGAGAGAATTTTGATATTTCCCTTTAATTGAACAACTTCACTCACAATAGGACCAGCAAAACCTTCTGCTTCTATGATATCTATTCTATAGTACCTATCATCTTTAATCTAGAGTCTCCGATAGCGATGTCTCCGAGGTGGCAAGTGAAGGTGAACAATTCGTTGCAGAAGAATGTAAAAATTCCGATTATGGTAATGCCTTTCTTGATACCCTAAACAAGATGCGAATCGATCAAATGGTAAGCGCGACTGCGGAGGCAGTGTTAGTATCGTCTGACATATGATTAATTGTTGTTGCAGAATTGTGATTTCTCTTTGGAAGTGGAAGGCGAAACTATTTATGTACACAGGCTAGCGCTTGCGGTTGCCTCTCCCTATTTCGCGGCCATGTTTAAGAGTAATATTTTTATTAACTTATCAAGCGACTAATTTAACACAATGCCTTAAAAATTTTTGAAATTTTTTTTAGATAACATGAAAGAAAAGGCGGTAGGATCGATTAAATACGAAGATAATAACCTCACAGCTGTAAAAAACATTATTGAATACATATATAGCGGGCAAATCACCCTAACCGAAGAAAATGTTCAGGCCATTTATTCAACATCTGATTATTTTCAGATCGCATGGGTGAAGAAAAAATGTTTGCAATTTTTGGTACGCAATATAAGACTAGACAATTGTTTCCAGATACGAAGATTTGCTGGTAAGTGAACGAATTCATGCAGACATGTCCATCATGTATTTATTTATTGTCTTTTAGATAAGCCACCTTTCAAAGAACTTTATGAATGCTGTTATAACTACATTTTAGAAAACTTTGATAAATTAATCAATAACGAGGAGTTATTAAGACTTTCCTTTGAAGAGGTAGGTAAACAAATGAAGCATCAACTAATTTTATGTATCCCTGCTTAAGGTTAAAGAGAAAACAATTTTATTGCTCTTTACATTCGTAACAAAAAGACGTTGACCAACATTTTTGGAATGACAATCGAAGCACCATTACATTGTTAGATTTGAGTCATAGCAGGGTGCGACATACCCAGATTCAATTGAGCCAGTTATATTAAGAATTTTCGCAATATGCATATAGCGAAAAAGGAATACTTACAACAACAAGAGCCAGCCAAACTTATCATGAGCATATATCATTCTAACTTTATTAGTGATTTTTTAAAACTTTCTTATTAGATTCAAGAATTAATAAAAGACGATCGACTTTCGGTGAAGCTTGAGGAGAATGCGTATAAGGCTGTAATAAATTGGATTAAATACGATTTGGAGGAACGAAAAACTTATCTCGCAAAGCTAATGAGCCATGTACGTTTAGTTTTTGTTAAAACTGAATTCTTGAGAGACTGTGTCGCTAATGAATCTTTGCTTCAAAACGATCTACAATGTAATAAATTTTTAATTCAAGGCTTAAGTTATCAATTAGCGCCAGTGAGCAAACAATCATCACTGTTGTCTCAGATCAAAGATATTCCTAGAAACCGAAACGCAAAAGTTTATGTGGTCCTGGCTGGTGGCAGAGATTTAGTAACTAAGGAGGCACATCGTACGTGTAAAATCTATGATGTGGCGAACAGCAAAATATCCCGTACTGCAGATATGAATAATCCCAGAGCTCGAAATTCCGTAATCGCTTTAAATAATGCGGTGTACGCAGTAGGAGGACATGATGATGGACGTTTGCGAAGCGCAGAACATTATGATGTAGATAATCAGAAGTGGACTCACATTGCACCTATGAACAACGCTCGCGATAATTTTGGGATTTGTGCTTATAACGATCTTATATACGTCATTGGTGGCCGCAATGTTTCAAGTGTTGAAAACTATCGTGTTGCCACTAACAAATGGTATGCATGTCCAGATGTCACCATTGCAGAATGTACTCGCGCCACTGTGGTGGAAAATGCTATTTACAGTCTGTGTTGTGGAAGTGACGGCATTATTTTGTGTACCCGTTTCGATCCGAGAGAGGGACAATGGAGTGAATTGAATAGAGTGCCAGGAGGTCCGCATGGAATATTTGAACTTTGCGCTTACGATCGTTCGTTGTTTTTTATTGCAAAGGACTGCGCTCGCTTTGACACACGAATAAATAAATGGGAGTCGATGCCTTCTATGCTTTCTGAAAGGTACGCTTATTCAGCTGCTATAGTTGCAGACGATATTTACGTTTTGGGTGGTAGGACGATATCCTCAGATTGGGCGTATGTTCAGAGCGTAGAAAGCTTTAATATCCATAATAATGAATGGACAGCAGTCGATACAATAGAAATTGAGCTATGGACAGCGGGAGCTTCAGTAATTAGTGGAGACTTTTACATAAATTAGATCATGACAACGAATTAGTAATCTTTGTTTTCTGTACTCTCTATTTCATATTTAATTATTTTATGAAAAATTTTAAAAAAATTTAAATTTAATTTATTTGAATCGTCTAAATATCTTTTTGGTCTCAGAAACGTGTTACTATTAAATAATTTACTTCTAAAATATTATCGAAAGAAAGTAAGTATCCGTGATCACTTCAAAGTGAGAAAAATAATTAGGTCTAACAAGCGATCAGGGAGTTAGTTATTTGTTTGCTAAAATCCCCTCTGAAGGTACGACTTTAAAGCACGAACCTACTTCCACTTCGGGCATCAAGGGATATAGCAGGAAGATTGAATACATCATAATCAACGCTTTGCCACCGCATGAAGAAGTTAGAGGAAGTCAACAAATAAAAGAAGTTTTTATTTATGACTCGACAATTTATTGCACTTTTTGGTTTATTTAAACTACTTTTTTCAACGAATATGTTTCGCTTTAGTTACGAAAGAATACCGATTGCAAAATAAATCTTGAATACCAAAAGTTGTTAACCATCACCCCAAGAGAAATTGAAAAAATTCTTAATTTTTCCAAGAAAATTTTTTTCGATAAAAAATAAACATTTAAAAAAAAAATTTTTCTATTCTGAACGTTAAAACTTCGAAGATATGAAAGCCCATTGAGGCCTATTATAGCATTAATTTCACTTACCAACTCTTGAAGATTTATCACCCGGTATTATTTTTTTAAATAGTTTTATTAATACTCTCGAAGTTATACATATAAGGAAAAAGCACGCGACCAAAAGTAAACGTAAATTAAATACACTTCCGATTGAGAGTTCGATCAAATCTGTTTCCAACATATTGTTTGAGCCCTGCCATTTCTATATTGTGCAATAATTCTTTTTAGAACCTTGACCGACCGACACGTTTATCGACTAATCAAAATTAAAACCAAAAAGGTTAAATACAACTTCAAAATCGTTGTTTTTCTGAAGTATAAAGTTCCTCTTTAATTTGTTTATATAATTTTTAGGAAAATTTTTATCGAACTTATAAAAAATATGTTCATTTTTATTACTATAAAATGTTTGATTTTTTATCTCGAATCTTAATGTAATTCCCACGAAAGGAGAAAGATAATAGCGCAAAGCTATTTTGTTTTTTCAATTAAAACAACATAATTATTTTCTAAATCACTTTTTTAATTGAAAATCGAATATTTCTTTGCTTTTACTTTTAATAATTTATGATTTTTTAAATTGAATTAAAAACAAATTAAAACAAAGATATGCTTAAACATTATAAAGCCGATGATTTTTTTTTTACAGAATTTTGTTTTACAAAAAGATTGAATTGCGAAAATGTATGCATATATGGGAGATGTATGATTGTATATATGTATAAATATATATACGTATACATATACATATCTACTTCAGTCAACGTGTTAAAAACACAATTATTTTAATTTTTCATTTTTTAAACACCGAAAAAATAAACATAAATAACAAAAAAAATTCATTCGAATTGGACCGAATCTTTTGGCACCCACCATTTATATAGCTTTTGTTGTTTTCAAAAAGTACATTTTGAGACTAAGAAAAATACGCTAATTCATAAGCCTTTCAAACTGATAAACGCGAGCGTCAGCTTACATTATATCATCTCGTTTGCAATATAAATAAACGACAAATAACATTATAATGAAATATTATTACACAAATAATACTAAGCTTAAATTAAAATTTTTGTTAATATTTGATTTTACCACAAATGAAATAAAAAGATTTTCGGTTTCATTTCAATCACTTGCACAGACAGACATAGCTTATAATCATCCCAATAATCAGTTATTAATAGCGATTAGGAAAATATAATACATAGGAAGTCATTATTTTTATGTTACAAACATCCAACAAAATGTACTCTCTATGGTAGGCATTACAAATAATTTAATTTTACATCAAAAGTCTTCGTTGCTGCTGTACGTAATTAATTTTGTAAATAAAAAACAAATCAATAAAATTATAAGAAATGAATGTAAAAAGAAATTTGTAAAGGGAATGTTTTACCTAATATCTCTCTTAAAACTAATGTAATGACATAAAATCACTCTTAACTTAGATCCTGTATATTAACGCTATATGTATTTTATATTAAATCAATTAATTATTAGCATTCCTTTAATTAATCCTATGGGCAATCATTAGCACTATCTTTTATAAGGGTGGTTTGTATAAAATATGTTAATGTTTCTTGAGTAATCTTGGGGAATCAGTAAATCGGTTAACTTTTTTCCTTAAGCTCAATGTCTTCTTACAATGCATACAAAATGGAAGTGTGTATTAAAATTAATCAATTTTCTTTTTCGCTAAATGTATTACAATAAACTTGAAATATTTTTGTTTAACTAAAAGCGAAAGGAGAAGAGAATAAGAAACATGAATAGAGTGAGATTCAGAGAGAGAGTGAGAGAGAGAGAGAGAGAGAGATCTGTCCACAGATAAGAATTCGTAATTTAAAGTGCGCTAAAAAATTTTATTCGAGTAACTGTTTAAATCCTTCTTTTCATTACCTAATATTTTTTGACTACACTTTAGATAATTTACTGAATTTTGGCATTTGTTTCTCATAAAACTTTTATGCGTCTAAGGGAAAAAAATCTTTAAGTAAGGTAGTGCGTCGTTTTTCGGCTATATCCATTTGATTTTCCAAATCACCCAAATCCGTGGTTTCAGCTCTTTCTATTTTCCACGATAAATTCTCAATTTCGGCTTCCAATTGAGCCTGAAGTAAGAATTATAAAAATGATTTAAAATTGTTTGAAAATTTTTGCCTATTTTACTCTCACCTGTTGATATTCAAACAAATCCTTACGAGAACCACTTTCCATTGAGTAAGCATATGGATACGTATATTGCAAAGTATAACGACATTTGGCTAGTAAAGCTGCCGCATTGAACAAATATTGCCAGTCAATCCATGTGCCACGACCTTTCATCACTTTATCATTAATACGTTGACGTAAACGGTCTAATGTTTGTTGTTCTAACTGTAAGGATTTCGAATGATTTTCCCATCTTTCGTAGTAATGTAAATATTTTTTGAGCGCTTCTCTAGCCTGCACATGTACCGATTCATTGGCTATGTTGGGATTATCTTTATAACGCGAACATTCATAATATTCTGATCCGTGCATTTTCCAGTCGCCCAAACACATCCAGCAAAAATCATACTTGCAATTAAAGCATTGCATATGATTGCAGCCACCATTCTTCTCAATGCATATATGACATTTGGGGCAGTCTTTGGTATTGGCGCTAATGTAATTAGCCGTCTCGCTGTCATCCGCACACTTGGTCAACCAGTTTTTAATGATCTGGCAGTCGGTAGGTGCGTGATAGTCCATGCCGCACTTGAAACAGAACGATGTATTGCACACTTTACATATCGCTCTTTTAGGAGCGATTTCACGTGAGCGAACTATAATTTGACAATTCGGTCCAGGACAGAACCGCAATTCAGGATGGGATTTCACATAATCTTTAAAAGCAAATTGTTGATATTTTTCTCGCATAACTGGTCTCGTTACCAGTGTTAACACTAAATCTTCTGGTACACGAACATTGCACATTTGTGCCATACAACCGATTTGCGTGGAGATGCCCTATAAAATAAAGTGATATTAATAATAATTTATTAATTTGGCAGCATATAATTCTATACTAAAAAATAAAAAGTTTAACTAAACAAAGCTTTTAAAAAGCGTTTGATCTAATATCCAAAACCGGCAAGCGGTAAGTTTATGTACTCTCGGACTCATTCCACGCTGTAAAGCTTTTTTGATGGATTTACCTGAAAAATTTGCGTTTCAAAAAACATCGACCAACAATCCTTGCAGAACACGTGACCACACGACAAGCTATAAAATTTATCGCCCAATTGAACAGTAGCACACACGGGACACATTTGACTACGGTATTGGTGAGTAACAGTACCAGGCGACCCATTTAATCGATTATTATTATTATTATTATTATTGCTAATGTGGCTACTAGCGCATGAAGAATTTTTACTATAAACACTTAGGGAAACTTGAGCAATAGCAGCGGCGCTTGTTGACGGTATATCAGCATTTGTAGTTGCCGATGTGGACGTTGTTGCTAGACTACTATTAGCGGGGTTAGGTGATTTTATTCTTGCTTCAATCAGCAAAGCATTAGCATTCTGACGATATTTATCCACAACCACATGATTCATCCACTGATGTTCGAGTAAGAGAACTTTGGCTAATGAAGGCGTTATTTGGAGAATAGTGTTTAGTTTTTCAACAGATTCGTTGAGCAGTTTTTCTACTTCTTCAACCGTTAAACATTCATATTCAAAATATTCAGGATCCGTTTTTTTAGGGTCTAAACGTTCAATATCGCAGTCTTCACCTTGAGAAACATACCAAATAGAACAAAATTATTAGAAATTGATTTTTAGTTAGTACTATATAAATAAAACAGTCATTAACCTTTAACCCTCTCTTTAGTTACTATGATTTTATAATATAGATCCCGTTTATGTTATTTATGCTTATTACTTAAGCATTTTTTTCATATTCTCTTCTTGCTTTGACTTTATATCCTCTGTTTTTATTTTTGTAATTGTAATTTTAATCTGAACCTTGATAATGACTCTTAGTCACGTTTGCCGTTCTGCACAGTGGGTATTCAATAACATACCACCTTGACTTTTTGTTGTTGTTGCTTATTCCTTTGCAGTAGTATTGTTTATTATTTCGAAGACTAACTTATGTTGTTATTGTTGTTAAATTTTTAACTTCTTTGTTTACATTTTATACCCCATGCGTTGGATCGATAAAAATCGATAAATTTAACTTTGTTTGCCTACTTAATCATTAAACTTGTGTTCCTGACAAACATTAATTATCTTTGTTACTATTTTCGTGTTATTATAATTGCGTTTTAAAGGTAAAAACCTTCGCACATATTGTGTTTTGGTAATGAACAAAATCGTATACATAAATAGATTGTTGTTGTTGTTATTATTATTTTGAAAGAGTAAATAAGTTTTAAACATAAAGCATTGATAAGGAACCAATGATGAAATGACGAATTTTCGTTTGAGACTTGAAAATTCTTTAAATTTACAAAATTTGTACAGCGATTCTAATAATTATACAGCATAAGTTCTTTTTAAACTTTACGAAATCCAAACACAGACACTGACTAATGCCAAATTGTAAGATGCATAAGAAGACAAAATCTCTATCTTTATCACAAAAGAAACAATAGCAACTAGACAAGACGTTTTAACACAATTGTCCATGCTACTGAATAGCATATAAATGCCACTGTTATTCTATATTCTAGATTCCATTATTTTGGCAAAAACAGGATTAGGATTAGGATAAGGTATTCTGATGACACGTTTTCTTTCTGAACTTTGTGATAAAGTGTTTTCCAATCAAAACATGAACAAACAAAAACAAGTGTTTTCTAAATTTACCTGAATTATAGTAGTCATCATATTCGCAATCATTATCCGAATACTCCATATCTGAATCGGCTGACATGTTCGATGCTCTAACTCAGATACGTATGCTTTTTAGTATAAACCAGCAATGAATGCGATCAGTCCGAAGATCAAGAAGAAACTCTACTTTGTTTTAGAAAGAATTAAAATCATGAACCCAAATAGGTAAACACTTAAAAACTTTAATTTTTATTCAAATACAAAAACTTAGATTTATTTATGGATATGAAATGATTAAGTTTTCGAACGTTGATATTCAAGATATTGCAAAAAGAAAGAAAAATATAAAATCAGAGAGTTAACTTCTTGTGTCCTGTTGCAGTTGACTTTTATATGGGGGTAACGAAGACACCGTCTAGGCGGGGGCGTAGTCTTGAACTTGTTAAACCACTGAAACTTGTTTTTATTTTTAACCCGGACGAGGGTTGAAATTCTATTTTCTGATTTTTATAGTTGTGCAACTTCTTTTTTGCTTTTATTAGGAATTATTTAGTTTTTTTTTTTGCTATTTCATAATCATTGATTTTTCTAGTTTACTTTTTTATTAATAACAATTGCACATTATATCGGATTACACTTTTTTATTAGTTTCTTATAAGTAATATTATTAAAAAAAAATTAATTTTTCTTGTTTTAATTTTCTTTATTGGAAGGCGTCGTAATTATTAATGATGACAAAACACAACGATATAAATTATGTTCTTGTTCTTGACATTTAAATACACGCAAAAGTGATAGCACATGTGCACAAAAATGCTGCCAAATTTTTATTCTTCCTGCTGAAATCATATGTTGCTATAATATTGTTTTAGTAGTTCGTACATAAACCGCACAATTAGCAAATTTTTATAAATTAAATTTTAAAATAATTAATGCAAGTTATATAAAATGGATACATTTAGCCAAATTATTGTTCTTGCTAAATCTAAAAGTACATATTTTACGATTGAAAATTTAGTGAAAACTCTACGATGTTATGAATAGAAAGTAGTCGCAAAAGCCGTAAAAAGTGAAAAGAATATTAATAAAAGTATCTTTAACGTCAAATTAACGAGTTCATAGAAACGTAAACGTTGAGGCTGTTAAAAAAAACAATTTTTTAATTTTATTTCAATTGTGAGTTGTGGAATTGTCCTCTACAGGATTCTAGAAAGATTTTT
This sequence comes from Glossina brevipalpis, assembly GCA_000671755.1. Classification (NCBI taxonomy): domain Eukaryota; kingdom Metazoa; phylum Arthropoda; class Insecta; order Diptera; family Glossinidae; genus Glossina; species Glossina brevipalpis. Next base: position 309,213 of record KK351176.1, on the reverse strand, counting down.
CAGTACGAAGTTACAGGTAAGTTAAATTGATTTAATTAATATACTTATTTTTATAATCATCATTGCTGACTATATCGACCGCATATAACGCTTATGGAATTCATTCATTAGTTTTATTTCAATTTGCTAATATTAAATATACGCATATATTAAAGGTATGCGTAAAATAACTATTATATCAATGAATATAATGGATTTTTAGAAAATAGTTCGTGGCGTTTCTTTTACAAAATTTAAATACATTTTTCTTATATTTTACAAGAACTTTATTAATATTATGTCATTTTCCTGATGAAATTTTTTGGAAATTTGTCGATAAGGAATTGGATTAAGTATTTTTCATGGATCCGTTTTGAAGTCAGTTTTGAACCATTAAAAGAATTCTGCAAAGAGCAAAATGAATGATAGTCGGACATGGGAAAGCCCGCCCGATAAGTTCAATATATGTATATGGCCGAGTCATAAGAGATGTGTGTAATGCAGCATTGACGTGATGTAACGGTAAACCTTTTTAATTAATGAAGTCTGAACGTTTTGCATTAATTTCTCGCTTTGATGTCGATATGTGATATATGAAATGTGGCAGTCTTCTTTAAATTTTTTATGAAGAATTTTATCGATCTTATCTTACTTACTATTAGTAGACAAGAGGACGACGCATTCGTAATATAGAAATTTTAGTGGAAATAAAAACAGCATTCGTGTGCTGGCATTTCTTTTTCTTTTTTCTATTATATTGGTACTGATTTGACGAGATCAGCCTTGAACTTAGTAGTGAGAGAGAGAGAGAGAGAAAGAAGATGGGGAGAGAGAGAGAGAGATAGAGAGAGAGAGAGAGAGAGAGAGAGAGAGAGAGAGAGAGAGAGAGATAAAGACAAAGAGAGATAGATAGATAGATAGATAGATAGATA